>JAXDDW010000010.1:547500-580000 GCA_034670385.1 Hoplostethus mediterraneus | reverse complement strand
CACAGGACATTACCTATAACAAGACATCCCCATTTCCTACATCTGCCATCCCCAGTCTAACATTTCCTGTCTGACTTTCATCTTCTCAAAATTAATTCTCCTAAGCCCCTACTACCGCTACAGCTACAGGACACAGATAATACATTCCCTTTCAGCTGAGGAAAAACTCCCCAGAGGACAGCCCTGATGTTGTTCCTATTCTTGGTGACTGGCATTTCCAGTTTCTTCCAGTCATTCTCTGAGGGTAGTGGTTTTCAACCGCTGTTGACTGAGCATAGATGTGCTTTGAGATTTTGACCTTAACTTGGGGGTGGGCGATAATCGTGTTTATAATCGCAATCGTCATTTTAATTATGTAATTGTGGCAAATTTTCAAAATTGTTGATTTGGATTGTTATTTAGGCTACAAGAACGAGGAACGTCTAGAAGCGCCAGTTAGCAAAGCAACCAGTGTGAGTGTCTGTGTGTGTGTGCGCACATCAGACGTAACATCACTTTCCCATGAATGAACGGGCCAAATACCTTCCCCAGTACTGCGTTCATGAACTGTCCCCTTAAAAAATACTACGTGGTATTCAGTCACGTCCCTCCGCCCCGTCCAATAACGCCGTGTTCAGACAGGTTTTGACCGTTCGTTTTTTGCGAGCCGCGAGCGAATGTGTCAAGCCGGGCAGGAAGTCAGACACAGGAATGGCATAGAGCATCCAGTCAATTTCAAAATAACACAAATTTCAAAATAAAACAATAAAACAAATAAAATAATCGTTCATTCATTGTAATTGAGGTAAAAGTTTGAAATATCAAATCGTTTGAATAAAAGTCATAATGCCCACCCCTACCTTAACTTCATACAATCCATTAAAATCCTTTTTTTTTTGCCTACCACAAAGTTAATGTAGCATGCTCCTTGGCCCGCTGCAGCTTAATATTGTTAAAGTGGCAGTAACTTACAAAACCTTTTGTTACTTAAATATATAAATATATAGATATATAGATAAATAGATCACATTTCGTGCTGTTCTTTTTCTTTGGCAGTCAAACATCATTATTTTACCTGATTCTGAACTAATTTGACATTGCAGTGTTGGAAAAGGACACAGTGTTAGTATCGATTATGAAAGCTATAGGCCAGAATGTTAATACTGTGGGACCTGCAGAGTAACAGTTCAACCTCTTCAAATGACAGAATGATGATCATGAGTAACATTTCTCACATCATTCAATATGCAACCAGATGCAGCCCTTGTTGCTATCATTCCCAATTGCCTGCTGAACTGTTTGCTCATCTGTGTTTGGGTATAAAATGTAAAACACTGCCCATTAGCAGAAAAACTGTTGCTAAACAGTGTGTGTGTGTGTGTGTGTGTGTGTGTGTGTGTGTGCAGTGCATTTTGTGCATGTGTGTATATGGTTTTCTGGTTGGCTGGTGGTGAGTGTTTATGTATGGGAGTGTCTATGTGCACATCTGTTTGTCGACTGGGTATGTATCTGTGTGTGTGTGTGTGTGTGTGTGTATTTTGGCTCTGATGCAGTAGGGAAGCTGTATTTTCACCCCACAGAGTATTTCCACCTCATGGGAAATAACCAAAGCCTTTTCCATGTGGCTACATGTTAGCTCAAAGCCTGTGTGTGTGTGCGCATGTGTATAAGCTCTGCTGGCTGTATAAGTTAGGTGAATTTCCCCCTTATGTGTCTGTGCCTGTGTAGTATGTATACGTGTGTGCAAGTGTATGTTTAAGTGTGCGTGTGTGTGCGCGTGTGTGTGTGTGTGCGTGTGTGTGCGTGTGTGTGTGTGTGTGTGTGCGTGTGTGTGCGTGTGTGTAGTGTGTAGGCAGGCGTGTGCGTGCCTCTCTTGCTTATCAAAGCTTGTGCTGGCTCTGCTGTTCTGCCACTCTCTCATGACAAATATTGTCCTGTTTCTCAGTCATGTTCACACACGCATAGTGGCGTGAAAAAGACAAACGCACGCACGCACACGCACACACACACACACACACACACGCGCCCTGGGGGTGAGCACTGCATGCCGAGGGGTGTCAGCTTTGGTCAGCATCGGCTCTCACCCGCACATCCCCCCTCCTCTTCTTCTCCTCCTCCTCTATTCCCTCCATCCTGCACCATCTTCTCTACCTCTGCTGCCTTCTCTATCTATCCCCAGCAGTAGCGCTGAATCTCTAATTTTGCAATTTGTGGTTTACACTAGAGTCTCTCACATGTAGAAAATGTTTTATGCCTCAGCGACCAAGCCAAACCAGTGTTAATGCACTGTAAATTGTCAAAAAACATGATCTCTCTCTCTCCTCCTCCCTCCTGTCTCCCTCTCTCTTCTCTCAGGTTAACATTTTTGATGTGGTCCCACTTTTCCGGCTAAAAGCAATTAACTTCCATCACATCCTCTCATGCAATGGGACTACATGTTTTTTTTACAGACAGTGTAAAACTGTAGGGAATAGGGACGCCTGAGTAGAGCGATGGCATAGTGAGGGAAGAAGAAAATGGAGGTGAAAGAGAGAGATGAGGGACTGTTCAGTCCATCTCCACTCTACTTAACAAGGATGAAGATGATGATCAGGATAAAGAAAGAAAGCGTTGAAGAGAGACCCTAAGAGACCCAGAGATTGAGCAAAAGTCATTACGCAGTCCATAGAGGTATTCATATGAGAGTTACATACATGCCGAGGCAGCTGTGGTGTTTGTGTCCATGAATTATAGAGCACAGCTAGCCTATATATATATAATTGTAGAAAAGAACATAGTACCCCTTTATGGAACAACACAGAAGAAGGAAAGAGACCCGGCCCGGAGGAAGTCCGGGGCCCCTGTCTGGAGCCAGGCCCAGACAGAGGGCCCGCTAGCGAGCGCCTGGTGGCCGGGCTGGCCACGGAGCCCGGCCGGGCACAGCCCGAAGAAACTACGTGGCACCACCACCACCATCTTCCATCTCTGGATCCTGTGGACCCAGCACCCGCGGGAGGAACCGTAGGGGTCGGGTGAAGGCGGAGAGCGCCGACGGACCGGACCCAGGCAGCAGAGGCTGGCTCTAGGGACATGGAACGTGACCTCATTGGCGGGGAAGGAGCCGGAGCTAGTGCAGGAGATGGAGCGATACCGATTAGATCCGGTGGGGCTCACCTCCACGCATAGCGTCGGTTCTGGAACCAAACTCCTGGATAGGGGTTGGACTCTATCCTTCTCCGGAGTTGCCCAAGGTGTGAGGCGCCGGGCGGGTGTGGGCATACTAACAAGCCCCCAACTGAGCGCCGCTACGCTGGAGTTTACCCCGGTGGACGAGACGGTCGCCTCCCTGCGCCTTAGGGCAATGGGAGGAAGAACTCTGACTGTTGTTTGTGCATATGCACCGAACAGCAGCTCGGAGTACGCGACCTTCTTGCAGACCCTAAATGGAGTCCTGTACGGGGCTCCTGCGGGGGACTCCATTGTCCTACTGGGGGACTTCAACACGCACGTGGGCAATGATGGAGATACTTGGAGGGGCGTGATTGGGAGGAACGGCCCACCCGATCTAAACCCGAGTGGTGTTATGTTACTGGACTTCTGTGCTAGTCATGGATTGTCCATAACAAACACCATGTTCGAACACAAGGTTGCCCATAAGTACACCTGGCACCAGACCACCTTAGGCCGAAGGTCGATGATTGATTTTCTTATCGTGTCATCCGATCTGAGGCCGTGTGTTTTGGACACTCGGGTGAAGAGAGGGGCAGAGCTGTCCACCGATCACCATCTGGTGGTGAGTTGGATTAGGAGGAGGGTGAAGCCTTTAGACAGACCTGGCAAACCCAAGCGTGTTGTGAGGGTGAACTGGGAACGTCTGGAGGAAGATCCAGCACTGTGACCTTCAGCACTCAGTGGATAGGTTCGCAGCAGAGTGCCAAGCGGCTGGGATGAGGATCAGCACCTCCAAGTCTGAGGCCATGGTTCTCAGCAGGAAACAGGTGGACTGCCCACTCCGGGTAGGGAATGAGTCCTTACCCCAAGTGAAGGAGTTTAAGTATCTGGGGGTCTTAGAGCGGGAGATTGGCCGGAGAATCGGAGCGGCAGGAGCGGTTTTGAGGTCACTCTACCGCACTGTCGTGACGAAGAGAGAGCTGAGCCAGAAGGCGAAGCTCTCGATCTACCGGTCAATCTTTGTCCCGACCCTAACCTATGGTCACGAGGGACGGGTCATGACCGAAAGAACGAGATCCAGGATACAAGCGGCTGAAATGAGTTTCCTCAGGAGGGTGGCTGGCATCTCCCTTAGGGATAAGGTGAGAAGTTCAGTCATCCGGGAGAGACTCGGAGTAGAGCCGCTGCTCCTTTGCGTCGAAAGGAGTCAGTTGAGGTGGTTCGGGCATCTGGTAAGGATGCCTGCTGGGCGCCTCCCTAGAGAGGTGTTCCAGGCATGTCCAACGGGGAGGAGGCCCCGGGGCAGACCAAGGACCAGGTGGCGTGATTACATCTACGCATTGGCCTTGGAACGTCTTGGGATCCCCAGGGCAGAGCTGGCGGATGTGGCCAGGGAAAGGGAAGTCTGGGGCTCTCTGCTGGAACTGCTGCCTCCGCGACCCGACCCCGGATAAGCGGAGGAAGATGAATGAATGATGAATGAACATAGTACATGCATTATGTCCCTCAATTGGATAACATAGAGCAGCTGCACAAAGCCGATGGCCTTAGGGGTGTGAAGAGGACATAGGCAAGCGGGCATAGCTTGAAAACATGAATTTCCATTAGAAATATGTGGGATAAAAAAACATATCACTAAAATAAATTAAATATACCAATAAACCACATCCAAATGCCAGCCCCCACTCTTTCCATTTTGGATGGGACGGTGGGGATGTTGGATATGCATTACACCGTCCAATGGGCTGGGAACTCTGAATGATGACACTCAAGGAAGCTGCCATCTTTCGGCGCCTGGTCTTTTCCTTCCAAGTCCCGCTACAATTTTATGGATGGTTAACAAACAAAACACTATATCTAAAAATGTATTGATCTGGAACATGTTCTATCCTCCACTGATGGTTTCACCACTGGAATCAAAATGCATTGCTGTGAAATATTAGCTAACATTCTGCTTACCGTCTGGGAATGTCTTGGTTGCCTGGCAACGCTAGCTTATTGAACATTCTATCAGGAAGCATTGGGAAATCAGGGATTTTGATGGCAGGAAGATGGCTCTGATATAGTCCATTTCCTCACTCTGACTGAAAGGGAACACACACCTCAGAAACACATTGAGGAATACACACGTGTCTTTCCATGCACAAAAAACTCACATGTAAACAAAAGTAAATTCTCTCTGGATCTCTCTCACTCACTCAGTCTCTCTGCTGTAGCTCGCTGCCCTGCCACTCTCTCTCTCTGTCTGCATTGCTCTTCAGGACAGTAAAATAAAAGTTCATCCTGACCTAGCGCTTGTCCCTGTAACCCCCTGCCTGGGGACAATTTTAATACAATCCAAAACACTGCAGGGTGTACGGCTCGCTCCATTCCCCACATGCAGGAGGGGTTAGAACACTGTGTGTGTGTGTTTGCCGTGCAAGTAAAGTGAGAGTCTGGATGAGAATGTGTGTGTGTGTGTGTGTGTGTGTGTGTGTGTGCGAGTGCATACCCACGTTTGAAAATTGTGTTTGTGTATTCCTTTTGAAGCTGACACAAAGACATGTCCTGTGACACGGACAGCGGGGGTTAGACAAACAGCCACAGACGGGACCAAAACACTGTTCAGTGAGCTAATTCAGTCTCTTCATACAGTCCACACACAGGACAGGAGGACACAAGGACAGACAGAGAAGAAGAGGGAGGGGGAAAAAGAGAGGAAAATGAGAAAGGAAGAGAGGTGAGAAAGGAGTGAGGATCAAGGATGAGACAAACTGTGAGAAAGAGGAGGGTGGGATGGAAAAGGGAGAAAGAGAGGGATAGCCAATGAGGGAGTGAGGCTGGGAGGGAGAGAGAAAAAAGGAGAGCTAGAAGGAAAGGGGGAGACTACTCTAGCGTTAAAAGAACAAGCAAAGTCAACAATGTATTCACAAAGTCCCAACACACCAAAGAGCATGTCTGAATTAGCACCATAAATAAACAAGGATACGAATTGCTTGCATTGGTGAAGACACGTGTGTATGAATGGGAGCAAGAGGCCATGTGTGTGTGTGTGTGTGTGCGTGCGTGCATGCGTATATGTATATGTGCACATATGCGTGAGAGTGCATGTGCACCTGTCTGTCATTCCCCTCTCCTTGATGTGTGACAAATTGCCCAAATTCATGATTATTTTATGTTTATCATCCGTTTCAAAGGGAAACCCAAAGTAGAGACATCAGTAGAAAGCCGGGGCTCATAATGCTATCAAATTTTCTTTGGTACTGGAGCTTTTTAGCTGGTCCTCAGATGTTCTCCAGTAAGTCTCAATGGTTCCCTCAGGCCTCTGATTAGCATTAGCATCCACTTAGCTTCCACAAATGCCTCTCAGCCGTCTATGACTCAACACCTTTTGATGGGGACAAATTAACTTAATGGGTACAAAGAAGAGGGATGAGCTGTACTCTACCAACTGGAGTGGAAAATCAAAAACCTAGCAGAGAGAGAGAGAGAGAGAGAGAGAGAGAGAGAGAGAGAGAGAGAGAGAGAGAGAGAGAGAGCTCTGATGAAGATTGAAAAGATGCAATTTCACACTTTTTTAAGTCATTCTTAAATGATTTGTGTTCAAACAACTTGAGAAGAGGTCGTATTTTTTCATTAAATAGCATTTATGGCCGAGTAGTACAGAGGGACATCATGACAGGGACCTCCAGATGGGCCAGGGACCCCATTCTCACACCCACCTCGGGAACCACTGGAGCCTACCTGAGCTACCTCTGAAGAAGAGTTCAGATGAAAGTGGAAAGACTGAAAGACCACACCTCTAACTAGACACAGGCGTGTTTACCTTTCATACTCATTCAAAATGTAGCCTTGCCTGGGAAGGAGTCCAGTGAAAACAAGCATGATTGTTTTTTGTGTGTTGCAACTCTTGAAGTTGTGTCCTTATCTTTCTCCATGCTGATCATTTCAGTGCACTAAACTACCTGACCTGCCTTAGTCCACTTAGCACGCCACCCTTCCTCACTTGTAACGCACAACCTCTTTAGTACTCTGACTACATCCAACAAGTGCTAAAGTGTTTAACCACGATAGCGCACGGAGCAAACACCTTCTCGTTCTCTTTGTCTCGTGCTAGTCCACTTAGCATGCTACTTCCCTGCGACGTGCTCCTGCTTAGCACCTCGGCTACGCCTGCTGAATAATGCAGAGGGAACTAGCTACCTTGGCTGAGTCAGCGCTGTGGACACGTCAGCGGAGAGACACACTCCGGCTGCCGCGACACACACACACACACACACACACACACACACACACACACAAACGCACAGAGGCGCGCACAGACAGACGCACGGACGCTCGGACATCCGCGTGCACCCAGAAACACAGTGAAGAGCACAGCGGGGGGGGGGGGGGGGGGGGGCACATGGGGCTAGTTAGAGGCCAATCTTGTGCGAAAAGGACATTGAGCTCCCAGGGCCAGAGACGGGGCCGGACTGTATAATCAATGCACATTAATGCACAAGCGATTAATAGCCCACACATTAGCGATGAAAGATGTGACACCGCTTAAGTACTGTGGAAGCTAAATTCTCTCACACACACACACAAGCATGCATGCAAACTCTCACCCAGACACACCCACAGGCACAAAGGTGCATGAAAAACATGCTAACTTGCGCACTCACACACTCATTGACTCTTTCACATGCACACATAATGTTGCAGAGGCGGAGGGAAGGAGGAGTCAGAGAGAAACATCATGACGGGACGATCCGTCTCGCTAAAACAAGGAGGATGAAAAAACAAACAGCACCGCAAACAGAAGGATGGGAAAGAAAGAGCGAGAGACAGAGAAAGACAGAGAGAGAGAGATGGACAGAGTGAGTGAGAAAGGAAGGGAAGACAGAGAAACAGACAGGAAAGAGAAAGAATAGAAGAGGGGGAGGGAGTGATAGATGAAACAAAGAAGGCAAAGTGGGAAGGAGGGACAGAAAGCCATGAGCGCAGGAAAGAGAGAGAGAGAGAGAGAGAGAGTGTGTAGACGGGTGTGGGAACACAGCACAGCAAGTTGCAACGACAGATTGTAAGAAGGGTTTGAGGGAGGGAGGGAGGGACGGGGTGGAGAGAGGGAAAGGATGAGAAATGGGAGGATGAGGGATGAGAGGGGCCTGTCCCTGTGCAACCTTCCTGCACTATGATGGAGGGTATTTACCAACGCTTCATCAACAACATCCTCCCTGTGTGTGTGTGTGTGTGTGTGTGTGTGTGTGTGTGTGTCTGAATGTGGAGCGCTTTGGGCGTTTTCATTCTGTCATTCTTTCATTCAAGAAATGCCCGGGGATTATTCAGATATTTCTGACTGCTGTCATTCAAACTGGCAAATGTGAAGAATAGCAGCTTAGACACGAAACACTGTGAACCCGCTTCAGGTCACACAAGCCTGCGTGTGTCTGTGTGAGTTTGTGTGTGTATGTGTGTATTAGTGTGTGTGCATACCTGTGCATGAGCGTATTTCTACATTAAGGGCTTATGTGATAATGTGTGTGTGCGCTAGTGTGTGTGTATGTGTGTGTGTGTGTGTGTGTGTGTGAGGCTTGTTAGAGTAGCAGTTGGCTCCTGCTGACAGCTACTGCAGCCTGAACAGCAGGGCTGACGAGGACAATCAATTAGCCCTGCATCACACACACACATACACACACACACACACGCACAAATCCATGTAGAAAAGCACATATGCACACACAATAAAAGACACATACACATCTAATGATATAAACACACACACACACACACACACACACACACACTGAGTAGGTATAACTTCTGTTGGATTCACCTTGTAAAACAGTAGATGAAAAATTGGGTTAACCCTGTGCTCAGTAACTTGTTTTCATCTCCCATCTCTCTGTGTGTGCGTGCGTGTGTGCTTGCATGTGTGTACGTGTGTGTGTGTGTACGTGTGTGTGTGTGTGTGTGTGTGTGTGTGTGTGTGTGTGTGTGTGTGTGTGTGCGCGCACGTGCGTTTTAGTCAAGCCCCAGCTGGAGAAGCAAGAGTTGATTGAATATCAGCCTTGATCCCTCTGAGGGCTGTTTGGATGACTGCTAGACACTGATGCATGTGTGTGTTTGTGTGTGTGTGTGTGTGTGTGTGTGTGCGTGCGCGTGCGCGTGTGTGTGTTTCCTCTAAGCGTTGTGTGTAATATCGAGCAGACGCTGATGTTTTGACAGCCATCCGGCTCACAGTCTGCCTGCCTCACATCAGCTGTGTGTGTGTGTGTATTAGCATGCCTGCAAGTTTGTGCATGTGTGGTGCATGTATGCATGTCCACAAGTGTGCATGTGTGTGTCAGCAAGCAAGTGCAGCCTTTCCTGTGTGTGTGCGTGCGTGTGTGTGTGTGTGTGTGTGTGTGTGGTCAGTGAGCAGGAGTGGTCTGCCTGTCAGTGTGTATCTGACCTTCTATCCACCTCTGGGATCACTTATCCTGCTGCAGGCTCCACTGTACAAAAGCAAATAACACCACCCCCCTTCTCCATTTCTTTCTTTCTCTCTTTTTCTGCCTCTTAACTGTTCTCCTCCTCCTCTCTGATGTCCTCCTCTAGCAACGCCTTCTCTCTTTCTTCTTTTGCTCCCGTCAGTGTTCCCTATCCCTCTGTCTCCGACTGTATTCTCTCTCTGCCTCTGCCTTCCTCGCTCTCTGCTCTCTGTAGAAACCCAAAGAAGAAAAGAAGGGGAAGGAGAGAAAGACAGAAATGCTGAAATATACAGATGGAGAATCACACAGAGGGAGAGAGAGGTATAGAGAAACGCTGACAGAGACAGAGAAAGATAAAAGTGTTTGACAGAGGAAGAAAAAAGGGTCTTTTTCATTTGTGTCAGAACGCCATTGTCAGAGTAACAAAGACATAACTCTCACACTGTACAAGAGGATTTGTCAAACTCTCTCTCTCTCTCTCTCTCTCTCTCTCTCTCACACACACACACACACACACGACACACATAAACACACAGAGTATTTATCTCTTTCCTTCAGCAGTGACGGATCTTCTGGGGTGAGAACGGCTCCCCCTCTCATCTTTCTGCAGTGTCACTTCTGCCGTTTGTCATGTTCTCACTTAGGCCTGGGTAGCGGAAAAAGCGAAACCCACTGGTACCGCACCGTTTTTTTGGTATCTGCGTCGATGTAAAGTTTCAAAAGGTATGGAAAAAAGTTTGTGTGGAAATTGTGTCCGTATATCAGGTCAGACTCTGGACATCGGCGCTCTGCATTTGATCCCCCTGTATATCCATCCATTGCTTTTTCATGAAAAGGTTGCAAACAGCTTGATCCACATCAGCTTCCTTTCCAATTGTATCCCACGTACACCCAGAGAACTGCCAAACAGCTGCAGTACGGATCGTTTGAATTATGCTCACCTTCCCCTCAGAGAGGCGGCTTTAAACTGAGTTGGCACTTGCCTGAGGGGACATCAGTGTAATTAACACTCCAGCTGAAACTACTGGGGGCAGTGTTATACAAGAGAGTTAATAAATAGCAAGGGTAATTTTTTAATAGAAAATGGACCGTAAATGTCATGGTATGGTAAGTATAATAATGTTGAATATCATACTGTGTACCATTTGCTGTGCAGTTGCCCCCCTAGTAGCAAGCTTCAAAACAGACAAGAGATTTAGATTGCTCTTGGAACAGTTCAGAGCCAGCAGGTTTAGACCAACATCCCACTTTCTTGAGAAGGTAAGTGCATTGATTCTACTACATTAGTTTGTTTGATATATGTTTTTGTGCTGGGCACCATACAATACCCCCGCATGTTCACACAACCTTTTCTGATACGTCCAAAAACGGACAATAGCCAACGTATTTCAATGTGACCTATGTGTTGATGGATGAAATGGTTAGACAAATTGCAGGGTGTAAAAAATATTGCAACCCGGTCCGTCCAATAAGTTGATACTAGATGAACCTTTGTTGGAGCGGAGGTAAACATCTTGGTTTAACGTAAATAAACAGATGAGTAGTTCAGGGCCTCTTCCTCTCTGGTTCTGTTTGTGACCAGATGTCTTTGATTTCTGTGGTTTGGTTCTTTGTATTCTGCATTAGATGAGCCGCAAGTTAAATTTGTGGTGTTTATGTGGTGAATTACATCACATTTGTCGCAACTTGGGGATACTTCACTTGCACATTTTTCTGTTTCTCTGTTCAAGGTAAGTTGCAGAATTTAACATTTGATGAACGTTAGTTATTTTGGATTCTTTTTGCTGATTGTAGGGCTATTTGGTTGTAGCTAACATTATGCTAGCAGGCGTTGCTACTGACATAGCATTATGGCTAATGTTAGCTTCAGTTGGTGATTAGCTTAGCATACACAGAGGCTAACGTTATTGTGTTTGATGATTTCATGACTAGTTGGTTGGTAGAGAATTGGTTAGCTAACCTTGCTAGTGAGGTAGTATTTGGCTAACATTAGGTTCAGCAGGCGATTGCAAGGTTAGCATGAACAGCTACAGGTGTTTGTTCTGTTTGCAGCTATATCTTGGAGTATGTGCTTTGGAGTAAACACTGATTTTGCCATTGAATGGTTTCTGATTACTTGAGTATTGGGTTGGATAGCGTTATCAAGCAAATAAAGCACTTAGAAAACTGCTACTGTTTGTATGAACCTGTGACCAGTAAGTAGGCAGCTAGCCAACGTTAGCTAAGCAGAAATAAATACAGTTGGTTGCTCTCTTTGATTATTAAATCTATATGGTCAACAATAAGTCATTGACATTTGTATGGGGTTCATCATAATCATTATTATCCATGTCAGTTAGCAGTCTGATTGAATGGACACAGCATAGAGAAACTGCAGGTAGGGTGGAAACTGGGCTGTGTCATGTCCCCATTCTACTACAGTTTGCCACAATTTATCATGTCCCATCATTTATCATTTACCTGCCAAATGTGTTTTAATCTATCATTTAAAGGATCTCACATACAGATATCAATAAAGTTAATGATGTAGTGTGAAGGCCCACAAATGACTTTCTTTTTACCTTTACTACTTCATCTCAATTTAATGTGGTTGGCCTACCCACTTTTACTTTGAAAGACTCCATCACATTAAGGCTGTCCTTTTGCTTGACATAAAGCTGTCATACCTTTTGCTTTGCTTCAGCTACAACAACAAATGATATAAAAACAGCTTCTAACCAGCACTCTGCTAGATTTCACCTGTTAATCCAATACATCTACTGCACTCAGTTTTGTGTATACACAGACACTACCGGGAGACACACAGACACAGGCAAACTCTTAACACTCTCTCTCTCTCTCTCTCTCTCTGTCTCTAACACGCTCACACAAACAGATCAGCAGTTTCCTCGTGCATTTAGCGTTGAGTCATGTCAGCTTTATTTGTGTCAAGGACTGAAGCAGACAAAGAGCTAAGGGAGAGTTAAGGCTTGCTACCCAGCCTCTCTAAACTTCTCTCTCTCTCTGTTTACACTCGCTCTCTCTCTCTCTCTCTCCTTATCATCCCTCATTCTCATTCATCAGTGTTCCTCCTCTCGTTCGGGGTGCCTCCTCTCTCAGTGTGTTCACAAAACCCCTCCCTCTCTCTGCTCTTTGTCTCCCCATTTCTTTCTGGTCTCCTCTAATCCCTCAATCTCTTTGCTCTGTCTTTCTTTCTCACTGCTTATTCAGCACACCCTCTCTCTCTCTCTCTGGTATGCACTCTTTGCCAATCTCTGCACACCTCTACTGTTCTCTCTTTCATAGCTCGTATTTTCACTTTTCATCCCTCTCTCCTCTTGCTCTCTTCTCTCTTTCTCCCTCACACTTTCTTTCTCTTGAACCTGCTTGTCAGCTGTATTTTTGTCAATCTTTCATATTAAGGGACATCACCTTTTGTTCTTCCTCCACCCTTCTCCCCTCCCACCTCTCTCATCTCCCCCTCATTTATATCTTCCTCTTGCTTGTCCTTCTCCCTTCTCACTTTCTAGCCCACTCCCTTAATTCTCCTATCTCTTTCTTCCCAGTTTATTCTTCTTCTCTGTCTCCACCTCTCTCTGCCTCTTCTCCTCCCATCTTTTGCCAAAGCTCTCATTTCCTTCTTGCCCTTCTACATCTCCCCCCTTTCTTCTTCTGACCTATTTCATTTTCTGGCCTAACTCCTTTTTCCATCGCTCCGTCCACCTTTTTTTTTTTACCCTCTGTCTCTCTCCATCCACCCTCCACCTCTTTCTCCGTCCACCTCCTTTTCCTGCTCCTGTTATCTGTGTCCACCGTGTCAGTCAGATGGCTCAGCTCCAAGACCGACTGAACTCTACAAGGACTCAACCTTTCTCTCTCTGTCACACACACACACACACACACACACACACACACACACACACACACACACACACACACACACACACACACACACTGTCTAGCCCTCACTCCCCTCTATCTGTCCCCCACTCAGTTCAAAAGGTGCTTTATTGACATGGTAAAATGCGTTTACATTGCCAAAGCGTGAAGAAAACAATACATAGAAAATGAGAAAACCTTACCAAATGGTGTGCAAGATATTCAGATATATTTCAATTCCATACGAGCATTTCTCAAAGATCTGAACATTTGGATTTGTATTAGCTCTAAATAATGTATTGTTGAATAAGAAGTAACAACTGAGTAAAAAAACATATTAGTTTTTGATAAATGATTGGTTGTGGACTCAGACTTTTGAACTGTACCTTATCTCTTCCCCCCCTCTGTCCTCTTCTCCTCTATCAGTCCCTCTCTTCTTCAATCTCCCTTCTTAAACTCTGTCCATTTGGTTTGCTGTCCGTCTGTCTGATCTCCCTCCCTCTAAGCTAAGAGGGCAGAAAAGTGCAGGGGCAGGTCTTTTAACTTGGCATATCTCTCTCTACACACCTTTTTTCCTCTTCTCCTCTCCCCTGCCCTCGTCTCCTGTCCTCTAACTCTTCTAAGCTCCCTTCTAAGCTCTCTCTCTTTTTCACTTCTCCCCTCTTCTCCCCCCCCCCCCCCCCTCCTAAAATCTGTGCTAGGCTTGCAACGCACCATCGCCCATACCAGCCTACACCTACCTCCCCATCATTTCCAAGCCATCATCTGTCTCTCTTTCCCTCTCATCACTTTCGTCTCTGTTCCATGACTCAAAATTAACTGGCAAAAACATGCAAACACACACACACACACACACACACACACACACACCCTATTGTCTCTGTGTAGGGGAGGAAAAGACTGGCTGCCAAACATTTAGGGGTGGGGGCACTTAAACATTTTCTTGCACGCAAAGTGTGTGAACATGTGTATTGGGGGATTCCCTGTAATTGTGTGTGTGTGTGTGTGTGTGTGTGTGTGTGTGTGTAGGTGGGCGGGTGGGGCGTTGTTCTACACGGGTGTCCTATGTGTGACTCATGAATTCCAATAGCTTCACTGACACTCCTCCCCTCCCTCACCTCTGTGTTTTATATGGTGACATACAAACATTTGGAAGCCATTTGTGTCCCGTCCTTACATCAGTCCATCACAGTGGGGATGGATGGGACATTGTAATAGATGGAGAGATCGCTTACACTGAAATGGGTCACACAGGCCTGACTCTGGTGGCTCCCCACATGCCAAGAACACAACTATGTTTTCATGAGCCTTGCCTGTACAGGACAAGAATACTTTTTCTAGTTTGAAAAATGAGTGAGTGAGTGAGTGAGTATCTATCTGTACGAGTGTTCTTGTATGTGTGTGTGTGTGTGTGTGTGTGTGTGTGTGTGTGTGTCCTGAGAGACGAGGCCACCCTGAGCTCTCAGGCATAGTCAAGGACCATGACATCACACTCTCACTGATATCACCAACGCCTAGCTCAAGACTGCGTGCCTGTGTGTGAGAGCATGCATGCCTCTGTGAGCACATCCATGCATGTGTGCCTACATGTCTGCACCTGTGTGTGTGTGTGTGTGTGTGTGTGTGTGTGTGTGTGTGCATGTGTCTCTATAACTGGTTGTCTTTGTGCTTGAATTGATGTTAAAATGTTTGCACTCTCTTCAAGATAGAAAAAATATGGTGTGCTTGTGCACGCTCTTGAGTTTGTGTGCGTAGCCTGAACGCGTGCCTCTGCGACACTCTTTGCCACATTATATTTGCACAGAGAGCCACCAGGCGAAATAGCTTTTGATTAAAAAGAGCTGAAACAGATGGGGAAAGATGGGGAGATAAAGATAGAAATGAGAAAGAGAGAGATTGAAAGAGGAGGATCTAGAGAGATGGAGTGATATGTGGCAGGGCAAAGACAGATAAGACGGCACTAAGAGAGGAAGGAAACAGATAAGGAAAGAACCATGGGGAGAAAAAAAAGAAGAGAAATGGAAAAGATATGTGAGGGGACCTCAATAAAAGGTATTGTGGCCCTGTCACTGGCGGGATCAGGGGTTCTATTCTCTGTGTAGCACAATGAGCTTAACATGGCGCTGCTACTGCCACTCCCTGGCTCAGTGGCTACTACACAGCACAGATGTGTGTGTGTGTGTGCCAGGGTTAGGGGTCTACTTCCTGTGTAACTCAATAGGTAGAGCATGGCATTGACAAGCAAGGCCAGTCTCCACAACCATCATTTCCATTTCCATTAGAAATCCTACAACAAGTAATTGTCTGTGTGTGAGTGTGTGTGCGCGCATGTGCACATGAGCATAAAGTGTGTGTAAGCAATTTGGTTACATAACTTGAGTTAATCTTAAAGTCAACAGGGTGGAAAAAGATAATGCTCTGAAATCTCCCCAGTATTCCAGACATTCCCTTGCACTCACACAGTTGTGCAACACCTTCTCTGGACCTGTGTGTGTGTGTGTGTGTGTGTGTGTGTGTGTGTGTGTGTGTGTGTGTGTGTGTGTATGAGTGTCTGAGTGTCTATCTATGTGTGGAGGTGTGTGGTATGTGTTTGTGTGTGTGTCTGCATTTACGTGCGTGCTTGCGTGCAAGTGAACCCCCCATATGCATGCTTGCATGAGTGTATGCATGCATATGTGTGTGTGTGTGTGTGTGTGTGTGTGTGTGTGTGTGTGTGTGTTGCGTAAGTGTGTGTACATGTGTGGTAGAAGGTTGTAACCTCTCTGGGTCATCTGGTGTATGTATGTGTGTGTTTTCATTTCTAGGAATACACTTGATCACCCTTTCTCACTCCCTTCCTCTCTCTCTTTAATGCACACACAGACACGCTTCATTGGCAGGAGTCAAGCACGAGAAAAACACTGGAGAGAAACCTTGGGGGAAATTCCTCAAAGTGAGGTAAGACATTCTGTCAGAACATTGACAAACACATCCACACACACACACACACACACACAAGGTACACACAAGGACATAGTCACTGTGGTAAATGAAGTACTCAAAGTAGAGGAGGCCATAACAGCTTGAGTTTCACTACTGCACATAGGACACACATACCTAATCAGCAGCAATCAATCAAATAACGGAACTAAGCTCTCATATTCAACACACACCATCAAAAGACCTCTAACAACCAGTATGTCTTGATCTCTAGCTATCACAGTACATGATAACATCTTTGTGTAAAAGATCATGCAGATTTCTCTATGATCCAATCAGTCTGGGTTGATATTATCGGACCCCAAAGACGGCCTGACAGCTGTGTCAGGAGTGCTTTGATTGCTAGCACTGCATGACAGTGTTAAAAAAAATCATGCTATCCCATCGCACAATTTTTCCTATGAAAGAGTGACTAAGTACGCCATTATTTTACTCACGGTCAAGAGACTTCTGATTGCACTACTGACCCTCTCAAACTGCTCAACAGTTAGTGAGAACTGTGTGTTCTTCTGCCCTGGAATTACTACAAAGGTGACATATTTCCTGTGACTGGAAAGTCTTTTTCAATTGAATGGGATGGCTATTCCCATTGCATCATGGTGATCTTAAGTCTAAGCTGGAATTCTGACATGAGCATTGCTTCATTTCTGGGCATTGCATGTGACTCAGAAGGCGAAATGTTTTGAACAGCTGGCTTGGAAATGTTGTCCCTTGGTTGGATGCACAGAGGATGCAACATCATCAAAGGTTCTCTAGCAGCCACACTAAGCATTTAAAGACCCTTCAGGACTGTTGATTTCAATGCCAATTCTATCTATTTATGTTCTACACACCGACGTAAGGATTCAGCAGCTCAAGAAGAGCACTTTAGCGTATATGGTGAACCCCAGTGGAGCTTATAGAGTCAGAGCTCCAGCATCCATGACTGAACTGGTGTAGACATATGCACTCACTATGGTCACAGCATTGAAACTATCAGTCCTTTGGCCTTTTTGTTAACTGTTAACCAACACTGGAACACACACGCACACACACAGGAAGAAAAGTAATTTCATTTCCATATCAAGTAGCATTCATGCCCCTAAGGCCTATGAAATCCCTATAAAAGCCACTGGAAACAGCAACTGTTTCAGTGCTCTTTGATGCACAGCAGAAGTCAGAAACAAATGCATGAAAATGCTGACAAAGGGCTAATGCTAAATGCTAATTTCTTTCCACCTGCTGTCCTCATAAAACACAAAAAATTTTGTTTAAAGTTTTGACTATAATATTATTTTGTTCAAAATATACATGCACACACACACACACACACACACACACACACACACACACACACACACACACAGACAGACAGGAGTGTGAGGTGAAGCAGGCCTCAGGGGTAGTCGTCCAGAGTAGTAGAACCTAATACAGTGGTATTTTCATGTTTTCCTGCCAAAGGCAACCCCACAACTGTGTGTGTGTCCGCGCGTGCGTACATGTGTGTGTGCGTATGTGTGTGTGTGTGTGTGTGTGTGTGTGTGGTGTGTGTGTGTGTGTAATCAAAGGTAGCACCGTGACTTTAGCCTCAGGGTCAAGTGAAAAGTAAGCACGGCACACCTGCAGGAAGTTAGATAGGCCGGAGGCTCAGGAAATCTGAAGACTGTAGCTTAAATGAAGGAGGAACGCACTGTAGCATTCATCCAAGTCCCCACTCCTAACTGCATGCAACGGGGTACTGCTGCTGCATGTGGGGCAAAACACGTCGGCAGGCCCCCTGACTGCAGGCACCCAGCTGGCTGACAGATACAAGCTTGTTTCATAAACATGCCTAGTCAATGTTTTGTATTTTAGAAAGAATAGGATAAATGAGGGTTAGATGCAAGATCGATGCAAGATCTGAGTCTCCTATAATATCCATCACTGTAAGCCATAGGAATAGGGCAGACTTACTTCCCACTCCGTACTCATCACTTTTATCCTCTTTTTGCCTCTCTTCCTCCCCTCCCTCCTTCAGCCCCATCTCTCTCTCTCTCTCTCTCTCTCTCTCTCTGAGAACCACTGTAACTTATATCAACAGTAGTGTCAGCAGGTCGTTCAAGAACAAGCCATGTCATTTGTCACCACTAACAAACACTTCATGGCTCTATTTTAAGTGATACTGTAGACTACAATGGAGTACCATTCACTGAAAGAGCAGCAATGTGTCATTTTTAATTTCAGTAAATTCAGCATTACGAAAAAGAACAGTTGTATCAACTGTTATATTATAAATGTAATAAATACGTTATATAAATATCACATAAAAAAACCCTATAGTAATACCATAATACAACAAAAATATAAACTCAGTATTGAGTACAGACACTTTACAGTCCCTATGTGAATAATATAGTCAGTTTAGTATTAGGGTAGACAACCTTCAACACACAGTAAACTCACATGTTGTTTCAGGAACACAACAACACAAATACAAATATGAAGGCATCTCACCGTCTCGCCTGATGTTGCCCCTCATGACTTTGGCGGTGGATACCTGGGCCCTTGCGACCCCGGTTGAAGCCAGCCATATAAAGACCATCAACATCTGGAAAACCACCGGTCCCGTCATCCTGACAACAAACTCACTCAACACTGTCCAGTCAATGAAAAAGTTATTAAACGTCGGCTCCTCCTGACTATGCTGCTGTCGGTTCCCAGTGACCCAAACAACAAAAAAAAGATGATTTATTTCAAATAGCCCACGACCAAGAAAGTTGGTAAAGTATCTCTTCTGCTCAGCAACTTACTGCTTTCATGTTGTCTCTCTCCCTACTCGCAACTCGGAGCCACTTGTCGGCTCCTCTGCAAAACTTGGTGCGCGCAATATCCCCGCGTGTGCCAAAGTGCCCAAATATCCAAATATGTGGTTTCCACTGAGAGCGAAGCGCCCAAAGATACCGACAGCCCAACTCCGTAACAATAAACTGCAGGTGGGTGTTAATATAGTTCCCGTTCACGGCCAGACATGAGCTTATGGGCGCCGAACTTCTTATCGCTTTGGAGCAAATAAATTCTGTTCAGTCATGGAGAAATATTCCGCATAGTTGACTTGCATACTAGTTTTCTATCTGGCGCGTCTACAGTATGAAACTTCACCGACCGACACTAGAGCGGTGCGCGTGCATGCAAGCACGCGCGTGTGCGTGTGCGCTTGGGGGATGGGGGAGATTTGAGGAGGGGTGGACTGTACTTCACTGCAAAAAATATTATGTCATCAGTCATTTCATCTGGTGCTGAGTCATGAGTCTTATTTTTCTTACAATAAGCGAAACAAATGAGGGGAAGTGGGATGAGATAATTTCACTTGTTTCCGCTGCAAAATCACGTGATCCAAGCGTTGTCTTGAATAAAGTGTTTTCTCCGTACTAGTGGAGTCATATGTCTCAATTGTCTCAAGAAGAAACACTTTGAAAGTGTTTGAAAGAAGTGAAAGTGTTTTCCATTTAGGTGGGATTATCTCACCCCACTGGCAGATGTTCTTTTTCTTTTGTTTTAAGAAAAATAAGATTGTAGACTGAACATGAGGGTAAATGACTTGTTGTGGTGGGCATTTTTTGTAGTGTTCGCCCGCTTCCTCCGTCTAAATGGGAGAAGGAAATGCGCCAGAGGGAACATATTTGACGAGGAAACTCCGCACAGGGCAGCGAGGGAGGGACCCTCCAGCAGGACACAGGAGAGGAAACATGACTAGGGGCTCACTCAGTAGAAGGGAAAGTCTCCTAGATGGCATTACGCACAGAGACAAGTATGTCTGTGGAGCTCCGCTTGTCTGGGGAAACAGCTGACATGAATTCACTTGCTGGGGAATCTGATGAACAGAGGGAGGCCGTAATAGACCGTTACACACTGCAGGCCTACATACTGCACACTGCGTGTGTGTATTGGGTGTCATATCAAATATCTTAGAATTATATAGCCTGATTTATTGGCTCATATTTTATTATGATAGTATTAAATACACTTCATAAAATAATGATTATATTACCAAAGCATTAAAAATCGGTCCACCAGCCTCTCTCTCTCTCTCTCTCTTTCTCTCTCTCTCTCTCTGGAGTAGTCTCTACTCACCAGCCCAACTTAACTAACAGAACATAGATGACATGATTACACTTTCTGGGGATTCTAATAAATAGATAATTACTGTAAATGGTTTGCCAACTGGAAGCCCAAACCTCTCCATTTCAGACAGGCTTAATGTGCAAAATACAGAATTGTGTATACATTTACATTTATCCACTGTTGTAAAATGTCAAGATACAAGTGACATATTTGCAGCAGGGCAACAGAATGCCTTCACCACCTCCAGTGTGTTTACGGTTCGCTTTTATGAAGTGGTGAGAATCTAATCGAACTAATTCACCTCATGGCACAATGATAGGCTGGTTTTCTATTCATCATATTCAGTCCTCCCCTTCTCTCCTCCCTTACTCCCTCTCTCCTTCCAGTCTTTGTGTGTCTAACTCTCACTCCCTCACTCACACTCTTTTACTCACTGTCAGCATCTCTCTCTCTCTCTCTCTCTCTCTCTCTCTCTCTCTCTCTCTCTCTCTCTCTCTCTCTCTCTCTCCTTGCCAGCCTTGTTCCATGTCCATGCATGCCATTGAATCTAATTTTTTTATTTAGGCTTTATGGGATGAACTCACCAGCTTGGGCTTCCTGCTGACTAAGCGCAAACCCTTCCCATTCCCCAACATTGGGCAATGAGTAATGCGGCACCTTTTAAACTTTAGAACCACTTAGGGAATGATATAGGTTATTAATAGAGAGAGGAAATTAATTCAAATTAAAAGCTATTGGACTCTCCTGCTGAACTTCAAAGGCGTATGAGTCTTGGGAAGGGATGTGTAAGTACATGTGTAAAGATGTACACACACTGGCACACATACATCATAGGCATGCAAACACCACACATGCTCATGCACGTGCTCAGACACACACACACACACACAGACAGAGAGAGAGAGAGCTGTAGGCTGTTCTGTGCTGCTTAAATATTGCAGCATTAGTAGTATTCAGTGGATAACAGTGTGTTTGAGCCTCTATTTACTTTGTCCAAGAGCGCTGCAGAAAGTGTCAATAGCAGAGATACAGATAATCCTTCTCTTACTTTCCTCCCTCTCTCTCTTCCCGTGTGTGTCCGCAGCATGTATCTGCTTGAATCAGTTGGCATTTGTCTTGTCTTTCCTGAAGCGATGTAGTGTCACAATAACCTGATGGTGGTTACACACACACAGTAACCTTAATGTTTGTGTATATGGGGGCGGTAGGTTGATTAACAAATGACTGAGTTGTTGATTGATTCCCTATCACGGACAGGCCTAGCATCATTGCTGAAGTGCCTTTGAGCAAAGCACTGAACATTTCTGCCCCTTGCTGAAGGACAGTTCAGTAATGACGTTTAGGGTTCAGTCTGAATATTTCAGACATAATACCTTTGAGTGATTTAAACATTCTGATGTGGAGGGTGTGTGTGTCTCGGAGGGAAACACACAAAAAGAATCATTTTACTGAGAGTAACATGGCCAATAAAGTCCTCAGTTCCTTAGTAAATACTACAGATATATGCCTTTTGTTCTAGTTATTTAAAAGCCATTTTACAGTCACAGAATATTTCATTTCCAACCGTTTTTATCCTTGCTGGTTTGATCTTTCGCTCTAACTGTTTAATCAGGGAGAAACAACATTGAGTCTCATTATTTCCATGTTAAAACAGCCATGAAAAAATAAGATTTGTGTCATGAAGGATTAATAATGAGATTTTCAGCTCCTGTGTAAATGAACGCTCATGTGATTCCTGAGCAATATTTTCTGCATATTATAAGGGAATATTTCTAACAGCTATGACCAACAGTCAGGGACAGAAAATTCAGCCTCTGGCTAGAAATGTTTCCTCCTGGCTAATTCAATACTGTGTTCACTGGCCAGGATGTTGCTGTCTCATGGAGTTGAAATGGAGTGGACTGCCAAATAGCCTCACTGAACTAGTCGGATTAGATAAGATGATACTTGAATGATCCTGGTAAGGGAATTAGGACGTTGCAATAGCAAAACAGTTATAGGATACAGCAAAAAACAAACAAAATGAGAAAAGAGCAATAGGGTTATATAAACATACCAAATGAACAATTTCAACACTAGTTGAAGTAGAAAAGTGAAAGTCTGAAATAAGTAAGTATTGGAGAATTAAGAAATAATAAATAACAAATGAGAGGAATATGAAGTATGAAGAAAAACAATGTGGAAATTACACCATGTATATACAGGATGTGCAAACGTGCTCATGTTCATACTGATGGGCCTACAGAGGGAATTACATCTAGACATGTAGATGTGCATTGTAACACACCATGTACCTAAAAAGAAATATATTCAATTTTCATTCAATGTACAGATCATGCAGATTGGGTTATGAGCATTACTGGCTGTTCCCCCTATGAAAAACTCAGCGTTACTATCATGATCAGGACATGTTCGTGGATGGTGTGCCGTGCAGGCAAATGGACCACTCTGCATGATGTAGATCAGCCCAGAGCATTGGGGTTTATGTAGGCAGTGCAGGCACCGTGGGCTGTTTGGTCAGAGTCCAGTTAATTTCCATTCCTCCCAACAATAGATTTTCATTGTACTTTTGTCTCTTAAGGTTTCTATTGCCACATTAAATGTGCCCATACCATCGCTAATCTCCCTTACCACAAAACCTTGTATATCATAGTGTTTAAGGGCCAGCTGATGCATCAGGACTGCAGTGTCACACCCCTTCGTCGATCATAGACCCTCTAGAGTCACCACTTCCCCCTACATCCACCCAGCCTCTTCCTCTACCTCCACCCAGCCTCTTCCTCTACCTCCTAGCATTGTATTTGTGTTCATTATTTGGCAACATTTCTCAACCTACTGCTCTAGCAGCTTACTACTCCTGTAGTCCAGGACCTGTTGGTCCCGTTGAGGTCTTACAGGGAAGGTATTGTCTGAGGTAGGTGCACTATAGAAGATTTGAAACAAACAATGGTAATATCATAGACATAGGTGCACTCTCTCTAACTCTCCCACACACACACACCCACACACACACACACACATACACACACACTCTCCTAATAGATTTGCTGGTTTTGGTCCAACCGGGCTGGCTTCCCGGCATTGGTGTGGTCCTGATAATGTATCCGTGTGTGTGTGTGTGTGTGTGTGTGTGTGTGCACATTTGTGAGTGTGTATGTGTGGTTTGATGAAAGCCATATTTATTATATCAATACCAGACCTCCTCAGGTGGTGCTTTTGGGGCCAGCGTCTGATCCATCATGATATGGCGGCTTTGGCTAAAAGAGGGAGGGAGATAAAATGAAAAAGTTGGAAAGGATGGAAAGGAAGAGAAGCACTGAAACAAAGAGAGAGAGAGAGAGAGAGAGAGAAAATGATCATTACATCAGGGAATGCAATACAGTTGCTGAATTGGAAATTAGGCCAAACTGTTCTCTTCAGACAACAAGAGAAGGGAGGCAGGAAGACAAAGGGCTCTAGATGCAGACAGACAGACAGATGGTGTGTAGCGGTCGTGCTTTCATACATTGTGTGTGTGTGTGTGTGTGTGTCCACTCACTTGCCTGTATACATGTATGTATTTATGTGTCTCCGTGACCTGTGTTGTGTTGATGCTTTCACGCTTGTGTTTATACATGCTCGTGTGTGCTTGCATGTCCACGTTGTGCTATGCGTGTGGCTTGTGAGCAACCAGCCGAGACTAGAGTCCGGGTGAAAGTCAACAGTTGCTCTTTTATTGCACACTGGCAGGTAAAGGTGTGAGGGAGAGACGGGACGGGTTTATGTCCGGGTTCTGCGGGGGCGTCCGGGCTTGGATCGGGTTTCCAATCTGGACCTGGGAAGACACACAGAGGAGAGGGAGTGAGAGACAGTGGGCTGGTGCAGGGATGGTGTAGCGCCCAAGTCTGTTCCTCCAAATTCTTGGGGGGTCAGGTTGGCCGGGGTTCACTCTTAATCACGTCCAGTAGCAGGGATCGAGCACAGCACAATCACCTCTTCTCCTCTCACTCTCACTCTTCGCTCCTTACCGTCCCAGAGCGCCAGATCACACACCTGATTCTGGCAGTGGTAATACTGGTGGTCCGGTTAGCTACGGGGTGCTGGTTTACATGCTGCTGGTGAGCGTCTGCCAGCTTGTTTTCATCTCATGTTTTCGTCCAAAATGAGTCATTCATGTAATGTAGCTCTGCAATAACATCTTTACACGTGACTGAAAATTGAAGTTTTTTAAGTGTATTTCAGTGGGTAAGAAATGAAAAAGTTAAAAAAGTTATATTTTTTTCGTTATAGGTGAAAGGGAGAAGTTTCCCGGCTCAATATCGTAACACTATACTCTGATTGCAGACAGAATCCCATGTCCTCCCCAGATACTTGACACCGGACCACCTCCACCACTGACAGCTGTGACATCACAGGTCAAAGGTTAAAAGGGCAGAATTCTCTATTCTCCTCTCTCTCTCTCTCGTCGCTCCTCTTGTCTTCTCCTCCCCATCTCCTCCCGCTACTTACCTCTTCATCCCGCCATCCTTCGGCTTAATGCCAGATGAGAGGGGATTAGCTGTGGCAGAGGGAGACGTGACCAGTGTTTTAGTGTGTGTAAGAGTATGTGTTGGCTGTGTGTGTGTGTGAGTGTGTGTGACCGTCAGCGTCCATTGTGTGTTTATGTTCCGTGCAGTGAATGCCCAGGTGTCCATGTGGTGCAATGTGTTGAGTTGAATCTGTTGAGGGGGAAATGAATGGAAACCCATGCACCCACTCCCACCAACCAACGTGTTCAATCTGAAAAAGCAAATACGTGTTACATGTCTGCGTGCATCGGTAAATTGTATTTGTGAATGCATGTGTGCATGCAGTCGTGTGTGTGTGTGTGTGTGTGTGCGCGCGCATGAATGTGGGTATGCATGCGTGCGTGTTTGTTAGCATGCATGTGCCTGTGTGTATGTATATGGATGTATATGTACATGCATCTCTGCATTCAAAGGTGTGTGTGTGTGTGTTTGTGCATGTGTGCGTGTGTGCGTGTGTGCGTGTGTGTGTGTGTGTGTGTCTTTTGAATGTCAGTAAGTAATGGAGTGAGTGGAACAAGGCCAGACCCCAAATACCCCTAAGTGTTTATGTAATATTATTCAGCTACATTAAAGCTGCCCCAATACTAGATAGATAGATAGATGGATAGAGAGTGTGTGTGTGTGTGAGTGTGAGTGTGTGTGTGTGAGAGAGAGAGAATTAATATGGTAGGGAGTACCATCTGAGAGGGATGGGGAAAAAGGCCGATCTTTGCGAGAGCACTATTAATGAGTGATTTGGACACAGGAACGTGGCCATTTGTCAATTCTATTCCCCCGGCAAAGTTAACAAGCCTGACATCAAAGGAGAGGGAGAGCGAGACAGAGAGAGGGGAAGAGAGGCAGAGAGGAAGGCAGGAAGGCAGCCTCTTCTCTGCTGATTAGGACAAGCTCAACCCTGCCCGAGAATGAAGTCCATGCTTTTCTTTTATTCCCCACCTCTTTCTCCCTCGTCTCTTTCCATTCAGCCTTTGTCCGGCTTTGTTCTCCTCTGCCTAACACAGATGTGATGATGCATCTGTGTGGAACAAAAATGTAATAAAACTCTCATCATAAAAACTCTGCCTCTACATATTTCTAAACACGTCTTCACTGGAGATACGGGAGGAGTTGCAATATCCTAAACATTAAGTAGTTCAAATCTAATTTCCTATACATCCCTGTTTGTGGAAGGCAGATGTAACACAGAAAATAGACGAGAGAGAGCAAAATAAGAGCAATTTTTTCACAAGAGACAGTTAACAAATTGTGACTAGAACGCTGCAGCTTTCTCAAAGTGAGGCATGCACTGTCATTGCATATTAGAAACATGCAGATGGTCTATAGAGGGAGCACTTTTAGGGGGAGATGAAAGAGGATGACATTCTCTTTCAGCTAGCTGTCAATGGATTGTAAAATGGAATAGAAAATTCACTTTGTAGTGCCAACAGATATAAAGAGAGCGGTAGTATCGCTAGTGTGTTTCCTGTACCCTCGTACCCAAGTCCTGGGATTCACCGCATGTGGAGATTTTAAAGGAGAGGGTCCTGCATGATGAAAGTGAACAAATCTCCCATTTACTTTTTTTTGTTTGGTAGACTGGTTTCAAAGGTCCAATGCAATACTGGTGTTGTGGATCTGTCAGTGTGTGCCAAGCAAGCTATAGGGATGTATTGTCCACTCTTGTACCACATGCATTGTGAGAGCTGGAGCACACATCCGCTTCTCTTGTGGTGAGATTCGGGAACTCGTACTATGTTGGACCTATTTTGTCTTCCCCCCAATTTAATCAATCAAGTGCTCATCAGTAGGGATGCACCGAAGTAAAAATTCTTGGCCGAAGCCGAAGCCGAAGCATAATGGAACACTTCGACCGAAGGCCGAATAATACCGAATACCGAATATTTTTTGCAATTTTCATTTATTTTTCCATTTTTTCCAACATTGCATAACACAGCACAATAGCCTATAACTTAAAATAATAAATTAGTAAAATAAAATATTTTATCTGGCTATCTTTGACAACCCCGCCCCGTATAGTGTAACGGGGCTCAATATGCTCCATAAGCCTGCGAAATCCAACGTCCTCTACTACGGAGAATGGTTGATCATCCAACGCGATGAATTCCATTACCTTTGTAGTAATGCCTTTTGCTTTGGCACTGTCAAACTTTTTTGCCTTTTCTAAAACGGCAGCCACAGATGGAGTGGATGTGCTCGCGCTGAGCCCGGGACTGTGAGACTCAAGTTTCCTCTTCCCTGCGGTCTCTTTCTCATACTCGGCGTGCTTTTCGATGTGTTTTGATTTCAAATGATTGATCAGACTTATAGTGCTATCGCTCTTAGCCGAAGTACCCCCTCTAGAAAGCTGAGCTGAACAATACATGCATGTCGCTAATTTCGGGTCTTTCGGGAGATTTTGAAATGCCTCCATACCGCTGACACGTTTGCTGCGTTTTACGCTACGCGCGCCTGGCTCCTGCATGGGTGCTATTTGATCACGCCATCAAAACCGTCATTATTCGGTAAAAAAAATCCGGCCTTTTCATTTATTCGGCCGAATACCGAATATGTGTTTTTTTGGCGATATTCGGCCGAATAACTTCGGTTGCTGAACATTCGGTGCATCCCTACTCATCAGGTGTGTTTTGTATGCCCTCATGATACTGTAAGATGCTGTGAATTAAAGTACCTATGCCTAATTGGCCTGTGTAGCAGAGAGAAAATTGCATTTACAGACGGGAGTTGCTATGTCAAGGTGAACACACCATCCAGGTCTAGATGAACAGTGAGGCTAGCTCTGACAGCAGAATATTTTTTTGGCCCACGCAGGCACGCTGATGCTGACTGGTCCTATATTAGCCCGTGACTTGTTTACTTCCACACGAATTGTGACTCAACCTTGTAAATGACGGACTTCAAGAAAAAGCAACAGATTGCCTCCAGGCCTTCTGTGTGTCTGTTCAGGTCAGTGTGGCAGTGATTCCTCCCGGTTCCCACAGTAGCCTGCACTCCTTGGCTACCCTCTGGGAATCTCTTAATGAGCTCAACACCAGTGTGTGTGTGTGTGTGTGTGTGTGTGTGTGTGTGTCTGTGAGAAATGCCTGCCCATAGGTGTACGTGTGCCACAGCATGTGCACTCAGGCATGTAGTGTTTGTAAGGGTGCTTGCACTGTGTGAGTGTGGGAGAGAGAATGTATGGGTGTGTGTTGCATGCGTATGTTTTTCGCGTGTGTGTGTGTAGGTGTGTAGGTGTGTGTGTGTGTGTGTGTGTGATCTGACATGCTCCATTCAGCTCTGTTCCACTCCCGGTTTCCAGTAATTACAGATGGATTCTCTAACGGAGGAATGGCATCCGATAGTCAGAGGGATGTGACCCTATGTCCAACTGTGTGTGACACATATTCACACATGAACACACACAGTGTCACACATTACTATTATTATTATTATTATAGATACTACCACTTGCAGACGACACATTATTCAATTATTTATAAGATTTGAGTATTACATTTCTTAAGGACACAAAGATGATCTCTTATGGGGCCCAGTTACAGAGACTGAGCAGTTCGGTGTCTTTGCTGTCATGTAAGTCTGCGTTTGTACGTGTGTTCTGTTTCTGTGTCTGCATGTGTGTGTGTGTGTGTGTGTGTGTGTGTGTGTTGTCTGATGTGTCTGTGGCAGATTAGCAGTGGGTTGGTGTATTAAGCTGGCTGGATACAGCAGGCGAAGAGAGGATTATTATGACAAGCGTATCTCTCTTCTGTTTGTATACGCCGCGCTGACACTGTACTCTTGTCTACAACTTCCAAACACACGCATACACACACAAATATACACACTCTCTCACACACACACACACACACACATACACATACAGAGACATAAATGTAGAAGCTATTTCTGAATCAAGCAGACACACAACACGCACAGCACAGACACAGTCCCTATAGACGTGAACACTGAAAAGATAGATAGATACTTTATTCATCCCCGGGACTCTATTGACTACAGGCAATAAAAATACACACACACACACACACACACACACACACACACACACACACACACACACACACACACACACACACACACACACACACACACTTAGAGGAACACTTGCACACAGATGTCATGCATGAATCAAATAGAAGCACATACAAACACAGAGCATGCACACGTGCTCAGTCACATGTACACACACACACACACACACACACACACGCTACACGTGAAGAAACACTCGTTCAGGAAATACACGCATGCTCTCCAACAGCACTGATAAGACTTAATCGCCTTAGCTACTTATTATCAAGCACACAGCAGTCATAAAACGTGAAATTAAATCCTTTACGGTCATTACAAGAATATAAAACACTCTTTGTATCGGCAATCATTAAACAGCAGCACACAACACAGACACACGCTGTCCATCAACGGGGTTTAGATACCACTGCTGCTGCAGGAAACACTAACTTACCTTTATTCACGTGGACTGAAAGTTGAATCGTTAAATGAACCCAAGCGTCGGGGTGATCGGGGGTCTTACATCGCCGCTGCTCAAATCTTTGTCCCGATTTGCCTTCGCAGGGAAATTGTGGACATTGTGCTAAATGCTACTAGCCTAAACCATAACTTCCACTATAGCTGTTTACATTCCCTTGGCGTTTTACCCAAGTCGCTGCATCACCTTCCTACTCATCTGAAAGCTTACATTTGTCCATCGCTGAGTACAGCCAAAGGGAACGACACATGGTGCCTTCATGTGTCAGGAATAACAATTATGTGTTGAGTGCACATGAATGGTGAACAGGAATGGGAAAGTTGGGATTTTCCATGATGTCTGAAAGCAATTGATTGTGTGTATTATCATTTGTTATTGTTTGTAAATCATTTATTTTCATGCTTTAGTTAACTTTTCGTTGTCACACATTTTTGTTTGTTGTTTTACTCTTCTGGTCACGTACCCGGGAAGCTCATGGCAACGATGAAATGAGCACAAGACTACGTCCACCAATTGATTTGCTTTCCAGGCAGAAGTACGGTGAAGAATGACGGTGTCACTGGCTTGGCCCTTTAGGTTCTGTTCCATGAGTTTGACTTATCTGTTCTTACTGTGAGGGTGTAGCATCATGATTTATAAAGTGCACACGCTATGCATAATTTAACTGAATGGAAAGACAATCTAATTGACACTGACATTGTAATTGATAGTATAGCACTCTGCTACAATGATATATGGCACGGGTGTTTCCTGCGCGTGTGTGTATTTTAAGCAAGTGGCTGGGATCTTTTGATGAATCAGCCTACTGTTCAATCAATTACCTCTCCTCTTAGTTTACACACTTGCTGTGCCTGCCTGTGTGTGTGTGTGTGTGTGTGTGTGTGTGTGTGTGTGTGTGCGTGCGTGTGCGCGTGCGTGTGCGTGTGTGCATTTATGTTTGTAGCAGAATCACATCAGAATCTGTGTATTTTTAATTGGTTAAAACTCCTAATGTTTCTATATATTTGCAGATCTGGGGCACTCGTGAGCATTCCTGTCTATGTGGTTGCCGGTTTCTGGTTCTCTCTCTCTTTATCTCTCTCTCTTTATCTCTCTCTCTCTCTCTGTGGGTGTGTGTATGTGTGTGTGTGTGTGTGTGTGTGTGTGTGTGTGTGTGTGTTTGGGCACACAGGGCCATGTTTCCCATTCCCTGCAGAAGAAATAGGCGTCAGAAATGTCAAGTAGCCTCAAATGTGCCATTAATCCCTGTGCTTCAGTGGTGGTCTGCAGAGATATTCACCATGTTACGTGACAGGATAGCCTGATTCACTCACACACACACACACACAGGACCCAGCTCACAGGGACATGCACACATAAACAGATGTGCTCATCTGTGCACAAGCACAGGGACTCAGTCTCCCCCTCCCTCCTTCCCTCCCTCTCTAACAGCCTCATCCTCTATAGCTTTGTACATACATTTTACAAAACTTGAGATCAGGACTCTATGGCGTCTGGGATTCCCCTTCAATCCAAGTAAGCATTTAGTCACTCTCTTGATGTAAGTACACTGCTGCCTGTTCCTTTTTTCTTCATTGTTCTCATGAAAACATCTTTTTGACGACAGCAGTACAGCGCATTGCCATGAAAAGAAGGATTATTTCCTTACCTATATTTGACTTTAACAGAAATAAGATATTTTTCACCAGCAGCACACGTTGGGTGGCCGTTAACTTAAAGGGAAAATTGATGTGTGATGTCACATTGTGATATTTCCAACAATACACACAGTGTAGAAGAGTCAGAGACAGGGATTTCTCCACACCGACAGTTGTCATCCAAAAATAACTCCTGGAATGCCTCGAACATCACAGAGTATCTAAGGGGGATTTTCCTTTATGATTGGAGGTTGTTGGTCTCTGGTTAATCTGCACGGGGGAAAGTGAATGAACTGCACCGTCCCTTCAACTACTCATTATTTGGAGAAACGATTCTTAAACATTTTGAACGTTTTCAGACCCAGTGGAAACAGGTCAGTGACCCATTTTGCATATAGTTTGATCGTATTTTAAACTTTAGGGATGGTTTGCTGAGCGCACAAAGTCTTTTCCAACAGTGCCCTGCTTCACATTCATAAGCTTACATCTACTCACAACAGGGAGCTGCCTAGTACAACCACAGTCTGCTACTGTTGACCACTGAGACGCTCCATTGAAACAGTTGGGCTTTAAGGGCCTTGTTTAGCCCGCGCTAATTGTCTTCCCAGTTCAGGAGATGGATGCAACAATCTTCTGTTCACAAGCCTCCCTCTCACATGTAGGTCACCACACCACCCTGGCAGGACTCATGTAAAGGAAAGGGGGTGGGTCAGGTAATCTGTTGAGGTGAGGACTGGCTTCTTCCTGCTCAACACCCCCAGAGATGTTGTTGAAGGTTTATGTTGGCTGAGTATACTAAATATTAAGAGCACTAAACCCCTCCAGCTGTTGAATCAATCAGGAATCACCTGGATTCATCTGGTCAGTTTATTTCATGGACAGAGCAGGTTGCCCTGATGTTTTGTCCACTCAATACAATCAAGACAAACAAAAGACACTGTTTGCACAAGGGCAAGGGAGTGACACACACACGCACGCACACACACACACACACACACACACACAGACGGACAGACAGCTCCATTTATAGCTCTTATTTACAGTGTAAATGTTTGAACAATCTTTACATATTGAAAAATAAATAACAAAATAATGTTGTAGTGTTTGCATGTACACACACACAAACACTACAACATTATTTTGGTACAAAAATGACTGCACATGTTGAGAGTGAGGATGGGAGGTGCTCAATGAGTTTGCTGTCAGTTCAAGCCACAAATAAACACATATCAGCTCGAGAACAATGAATTTGTAGCTACCTGATGTCACTCCGACTAACTGACTCACAGATTTCGTGGGAATTAGAGAGCTGTTATATTCAGGAAATCCAAAGGGGGAAAGAAACTGAAGACA
>JAXDDW010000010.1:542500-545000 GCA_034670385.1 Hoplostethus mediterraneus | reverse complement strand
TCTGTCTGTCTGTCTGTCTGTCTGTCTGTCTGTCTGTCTGTCTGTCTGTCTGTCTGTCTGTCTGTCTGTCTGTCTGTCTATCTATCTGTCTGTCTGTCTGTCTGTCTGTCTGTCTGTCTGTCTGTCTGTCTATCTATCTATCTATCTATCTATCTATCTATCTAAATCCAGCTCTATGTATATAAATGCACCTGAACCCATTATGTACACATACATATTTATGTCATATTCAACCAGATTTAGATTGTGACTATAATGCCGACTGTAATGACACCAGGTCGGTCGGCGGGTGGGTGCCCTCTTGGAATGCCATCCGTCACCCATGACCGCTTTGTGTGAGAGGAGCAGCGACACAATCAGGGCTGTCCAGCTGCTGAGGCATCCTGGGGATTCAGACCATTTACCATAACAAAATCTAAATGTCATAATTTAAGCAGCGTGGTGACTTCTTGAGTAGCAGCACAATTTATTTTATTTTATTTATAGCCTTCCAATTAATGGTGTTGAAATAAATCCACCTAGTTTTCTCAAGTAAACCCTGACTCCTCACAGGGTCTGGTTGATGGATGTGTGGGAGAAAGGCAGGCCACAGCTGTGTGACCTGCATTTTTCATGTGTGAGCCAGGCAAGTGTGCAGGTGTCATGTACTATTAAAATGTATATCTCATGTTGGTTCATTGCAAATTTAAATGAACAGTGGCGATGAGATGCCCGCCCACAGAACAGCGGACAGACGTGGTATCCATATTCAACGTTATACAACGGGTAGTGACGGGTCAAAGACACGTTCCCGCTGTGCAGAAATCCAAATTCAATTCACCCACCTTGTACCAAAGGAGATTATCACTGTAGACAAGGAAGTTCCCCTTTCTGTCCATTCTATTTCTACATCCCTGCTGCAGCTACTGTAGATTAGTGAGGTCCTTTTTTAGATTAGATGAAAAGTGATGATTCATGTTGCCTGTTCCCACCTGACCCCTGATAGAATGGAAACACACCACTGTGGGGAGGAAATGTGTGTGCATGTGCATGTGCATGTGCATGTGCGTGCGTGTATGTGTGTGTGTTTGTTTGTTTGTGTGTGTGTGCGTGCCTTATAACATCCTGTGTGAGTAAGGATGGTCATCAAGCTTTCTTATCCACTTGCTTAACATCGTTCTATCTAAGCAGTGTGTGTGTGTGTGTGTGTGTGTGTGTGTGTGTGTGTGTGTGTGTGTGTGTGTGTGCACATACAGTATGCCTTAAAGATGAAAGTTGAAAAGTGTATATGTGCATTCAGTACACGTGCGTATGCATCAAATCCTGGGTGAGTGAGTGTGTGTGTGTGTGTGTGTGTGTGTGTGTGTGTGTATTCCCTCTAATGGCGGTGTGAATAAACACCAATTTGTCCTTTCCCATATCCTGCCCAGCAGGAAGCTACTGAGTTACGCAATAGCAACAGCTGTTCTTTCAGCTATAAGACAACAAAGCTAGACTTGATCGTGACATCTATTTTTTGGGGATATTTTATTTCACAATTTGAGTGTAATCATGCTGTGCCTTTCCAATATGTCTGACAATTGCAAACATCCTATTTTTGAATTTGGAAAATGCAACGCAAACAAGCTAAGCCAGACAGGCTTGGCAGACTGCGCCCCTACACTGAGCACAATGGATTTATTTAACACCGCCGTGTGAATGTCTTCTAAGAGAGTTTGAGTTGGCTAGCGTATAATTCTCTACCCCTCTCTAATAGGCTTGGGGTTTGCCACCCGTTGTCTCTAGTGCTTAGTTTTACTTGACAAGTCAGTCAAGACTTCAAGCGTTGCTCATAAGGTATTATAGAGCGTCATAAGCAAACCTGAACATCAAATAAAGGAGAAATAAAATCATGCCCAGTGATGCATGTTTGTAGTACAGGCTCTTTACAGTCCCACAGGCCATGATGTAAAGTCCTTTCTGAAAAGGAGAAGAGCATTGTGGGAGTTGAGAATTTGTAAATAAGGTGTTAAGATTCGTAGTTAAAGTTTCATTTTCAAAATAATATAGCTTTTACTTACCTTGCACAATAAAGGACAGCAATGATTTGTAGAGAATGATTTTGTCGAGCACTGTAAACCGCGATGAAGTTTGATATGCTGTAGAGGGAATAGAGTAGTGAAGTATCTCTCCCTGCACTAACTGATCTGACTCTGTCTCTTGATGAATAGCACTGGCAAGATATAAACTTTGATTTCAATCTGGTCCACTGAGTGAGTACTACAGTTGCCAAGACTGTCATTTTAATGATTCAGTTTCTTCCCTTGAGAACAGTGACCTTATGGGATGGAGTGGGGGTGTTTTTTTTTTTATCTTACAGATGCTTTTTTATCACGGGAAACTAATCACAGTGGCAACTACTGTTTTGTTTAATGTTGATCAAGTACACGAGGTGTGAGAAAGTGTGTCTCCATCCCTCGCTCATCTAACAACCTCTCCTTCTGTCCCCTGCAACCCACCACGCACACTTCCAGATGCTACA
>JAXDDW010000010.1:475000-540000 GCA_034670385.1 Hoplostethus mediterraneus | reverse complement strand
TTCCTCCTATGTATGTCCTGTTGAATGTCTCTTTGTAGTGATGGCTAACAGTCACTTTAAATGTCACTTTCATGCTACTGACCACCTTTCAGCCAGCAGGAAACGAGACAATGAAGAAATTAAAAATAGAGAAGAGAGAGAGAGAGAGATTAAAAATAGAGAAGAGAGAGAGAGAGAGATTAAAAATAGAGAAGAGAGAGAGAGAGAGAGAGAGAGAGAGAGAGAGAGAGAGAGAGAGAGAGAGAGAGAGAGAGACTAAATTGGTGTCTGCAGGCTCTGCTTTGGCTGCTAATTTCTCCATGGGCCTTTTTGTATTGTTTTCATGTGTGCATGTGTGTGTGTGTGTGTGTGTGTCATCATTAGGAGATGCTCCATTGGGCTAATACTGTACCTGTCAATCAAACACACACTGTTACACACAGGTGTGCCGTTGCTCTGCTTCCTCATTGCTTGTGGTAACACCCGGTGATACCAACAGCGCCGCTCTCCACTGCTGATACGGCTAATGCTAATGCTAATGCTAATAGCTGCATTAGAAACAACTGTCCGCCGATCCGCCCGACAGGCCACATTAAGCTGCGCTCAACTTAATTGCTTACAAAGCCCCTCCTGGCTGAGAGAGAATGAAGCATTCACATTGTGTGTGAAGCATTGTGTGTGTGTGTGTGTGTGTGTGTGTGTGTGTGTGTGTGTGTGTGTGTGTGTGTGTGTGTGTGTGTGTGTGTGTGTGTGTGAGAGAGAGAGGGTGGATGTTTTAAGCACATCCTAATTTTGGCAAATTTTATTTCATTACCAAAACAAGCCAATTTACATTTTGAGGGAAGTTAAAAGAGGAAATCCACACTAAAACACAATTCACATGTTTTATAATAATACTATCAATCTGTTTTATAAGGCTGAACAAACCAGACACTAATCTGTGCAGTCATCAAGGGTTGAAAGCTGCAGTTACTCCATTTGGACTCCCAGGCTTTGTGGATTTCAGGTGGATTTTCCCTGTAATGAAAACATTTCATTATGCAGCTGATCATAATCTTTTTTAATTCTGGTTAGGTTTATTAAGGCTGTTAAAAGAGCAATAACGTATTTGAGTTTTTGTCTTGGCTTTTATTTATACAATCATTTCTGTCCATAACTATGCACAGGGCTGTTCTTTCTGGCATCCTCACACACGCAGATTCATATTTCTTCATAGATCCTCTATAGATGAAGAATCACGTATTTGCGTATACTTGTTTTTACTTTATGTTTCTGTGTGTACAATCAGGCGCATGATGGTTTGGCAGCATCACACTATGTGTGGATGTGGATGTGTGTGTTAATTAGTTCATAGTGTTGCTCCCTAGCCAGTAAAACTACAGCAGCAGTAAAACAACTTAATTGCCCTACTAGCCCCTTGAGGACGAGAGGGACAGAAGGTAAGGAAGGATGGAGTGAGTGAGGAAGGGATGGAGGCTAGAATGAATTAAACTTGGGAGATTAGATATTAGAGAGATGTTCTTTCAGGCTGTTCGCTGTAGGAGATAATTACTACCACTTTATTTCAAATCTTTGAAAAGCGTGGAAATGGCAGCACTCCATTGAAAACAACAACAAGACAACAAGACTCAGAGCGTTACATCTTTCCATCATTGAGTTTGTGTTTCAGTATACGTCAGACATCCAAAAATAAAGAATAATCTAATAATCTGCAGCATAGACGCATGACCATGAAGATACTGCTGCATGTCTTGGTATGGTTGTATAAAGACTAAGAGCTGTAACGGAAATAATGTTAGTTTATTTAGTTTGGCATGTATTTGGAAAGACGATGTCAGTCCCAACCCGCCGTCTCTATCATGAGTGAGTGGCTCCATTAACTCAGAGTTTGGTGCCAGTAGCTTTTACCTCTATGGCCGAACTCTTCTATACAGGAAACAGGAGGAATTCACATTGATACCACAGAAGATCCCATCTATCCTGCAATCAGAGCATAAACCTCACTTCTTTCAAGCAACTTGTTGCCAGACCGTTCCTGCCAGAGGATAAAATTTGAATTTTCCAAATAGACCTCCGGGGGGCAGAGCATTAGAGCAGCAGTAATATACCGTTGCATGCGGCACTGCAGTAGAAACAGTAGCTCATCTACATATAATCCTCAGATGAACTTGTTCTGCTCGCAGGCGTGTTGTGGAACATCTCTCACCGTTTTCACCCAAAGCTCCTAAAATTGTTGCCTCGCTCGGAGTTAACATGCCACATCTGCCTCTTCTTCTTTCTGTTGCGGAGCTCTTTGGCCCAGCGCCTTGATTTCCCACAAATACTATCCTCTCATCACAAATTCTACTTAAGTATGAATTTGCTAGCTGTCAAGGCGGTGAGACAAATCAGCTCCGACTCAGCGTGGCATCTCTTTCTCCCCTGTTTGTCTGATTGCGATGCAGAATGGAAATGGCCACTGACACGAAGGCACGTTAAAACACAAGGTTTATTGTGTTGATAACAGTGAGTGGTGTCATGTTATTCGGTTGGGGGGGGGTGGGGGGGGCGCCAGTCTGGAATCTCGCCTTGGGCACCAATTGGACCAGCGCCGGCCCTGTGTGTGTGTGTGTGTGTGTGTGTGTGTGTGTGTGTGTGTGTGTGTGTACGAGAATGTGAATGTGACCGTGTGCATTTGGGTGAATAGATGTGTGTTTAGTGTGCATCGTGCTGTGTTCTGGTGTGTGTGTGTGTGTGTGTGTGTGTGTGTGTGTGTGTGTGTGTGCGTGCCCAGGCCTTGGAGGTTCCCCTTGTCATGCATTCTGAATTTTGCCCCGCGGCTGTTCCGCCGAACAGCTGCTCTCCCCTCAAAGGCTCTCTCTTCTTCTGCTCCCATTCCTCCCCAGACCCATCTCAGGGTGTCTCTGTGTCTCCTCCTCCCTCGGTATCTCATTTGCTTTGTCTCATCCCGTCTGTCTCTCTGTGGCTCAGCTCGACGTCTCTTTCTGCCCCGGCGTCATGTAAAATAACCGATGGCTGGTATTCAACACCATCCAGCCGGTGGCGTTGGAAAAACGACTGAAAATGATATTTCTGACAGATGTAATATTACGAGGCTGCAATGGATCAATCTTCATCAAGCTCTGTAAACAGAGGCAAACACACACAAACACTTGAACGTGTCCAAAGATGTATTGTGTTTTGCAGTGGTATGAATTCATTACTACTCTCTGTGCAATGATGTCAACTGAACTAATAACAACAATATTAATAATGCTACTGATATCAGTGTAAAATCCTGCCATGGCTTCTTTTCCTTTACCTGAAATGTCAACTGCAACTGCAACAAACTCAACTCTGTAAATTAAATAGAAGGTGTGTTTTTTTTAACTTGTCACTCCTCCATGATTCTTCAAAGATTTATGGAGTTAAAACTGGATTATTTATTAGCACTCAATGGGTTTATTTGACCAAAAATGTGATAAAAAGCTCATTTAGAGGCAGGATTGTATTTCCCCCTGCTGTAAACAACATGTACCAACCAGTGACGTCTATATACATGGGATTAACTAGCAGTCTCTTTCACTGGGTCACCAACTCATCAGAGCCATCTCAGCCTCCATGGGCGTATCTTACACCATGCTTACTTTGTGTTTACTCCTCAACGTAACATGTTAAACCGTATCTGTAGCTCATACATATTGACTGAATGTCCACTACTGGGAACTCGACGGATGCTCATGTGGCCCTGCAAGTCTTTTCCTGTTAAAACCTACGTTTCTAATTTCAGAATAATCCAGCCTCTCTCTGCGTACGCCACCGATCAGGTCCTCCTCTCCTCTCTATCTCCCTCATCCCTCTCTCTAGCTCTCCTTCTCTTTACACGCCCCCCCCACCACCACCACCACCCCCAACCGTGCCCTCCTCCGCTTTTCAATTAGAAAAGGAATGAATGTGGAAAAAGGACAATGAGGCATTTTTCTATTTCCGCTGGCTGAATAGCAGCAGGCTATTGAATACGGGATGAGAGCAGAGGAGAGGCTGACGGGTGCTGAGGTACAGAAACGACATGCTCTTTCTCCCTGTGATATAAAACTCAGCCTCTCTCTTGCTCATACTCTCATTCTCTTCATGTCTTTCTGTCTCTCGTCATCCCCCCCCCCCCCCCACCCCCTCTTCTGTCTCCTTTACCTGTCCATCTCTGCCTCTAATCTCCCTCTGTGTGTGTGTGTTTCTGACAAACGCTTTCCCTATCTACACCCCCCGTGGGCTCTTTAGATTTTTAATGAGTCTATATTTAGCCTCGCTGGATAGGAAGACTAGTTTCTAAAGCTTTTTACCCTGAACAGCATTTCTCTTGTCACCTCTGACATTTTTCTCTCCGTCTCCGCTTTCCTCTTGCACTCAAGTTTATACTCAACTCTGTCCTCTTTCCCTCTCTCCATGTATCCCTCTTTCCAGGAGATACATTATGACATTAGGGTGTATTAGATGCATTAGCAGAAGGAATGAGGGTGTATGTGACTGTGTCCAAAAAAAATAACCCGATTTTTCCATTAGGAACATCTTTTAGCCATTACCTGACCTCATACCTCTCTCCTCCTCCAGCAATACCCTCATTACTTATAAGTAACTGAGTGTGTGTGTGTGATGTGCCTGCGTAAAGTGCCAGCATGCATATTTTTCGGTCTGCAGCAGGGATCTCACCGTCTCCAAAACGACAGCAGGGCAGGGCAAGGCGCAGAGTGGGAGGGGAGACCGTCCTTCAGCCTCCACGCTGGCGAGAATCCGCCCGGCTGAAGTGTCCTTGAGCAAGACACTGAATGGTGACCCCGGTGCTCTGACCTCCCCGTGAAAAGGGGGGGAAGTGAACCGAAGATTTGACCTTCAGGGATCAAGTAAATATCACCGAGTGTATGATTCAGGAAGTCAGAAGAAGTGGTTGGTACACAAGAGTTTCTGCAAAACACCAAAGAACTGTGAATGTGTGTAAGTCTGTTTTGTTTGTCTTTCTGTGCGTGTGTGTGTGTGTGTGTGTGTGTGTGTGTGTGTGTGCGTGTGCATGTTCCTCCCCATCTATTTGTTGCATGTGCTGCTCTTTCCCATGGCCCGAGGAATTTCCTGGAGTTCCCTGTTTCCTGTGATCATCCCTCTGTGTTACTCTCTCTTTGCTCTCCCTCCTTCACTCACTCTCTCTACGTCCCTCTCTTTCTTTAATTTCTTCATTATGTCTCTCTCTCTCTCACACACACACACACACACACACACACACACACACACACACAGTCAAACAACGCAGCGTGAAAAACTATTATAAAATCCAGCGGAACCTTTCCCTTTCCATCAGTATTCAACAGGCAGCTGTGTGTGTGTGTGTGTGTGTGTGTGTGTGTGTGTGCATGTGCGTGTGTGTGTGTGTGTGTGTGTGTGCGTGTGCGTGCGTGCAGGAGGTCAACAGTCTGTCCTTCATGCTACTGACCACCTTTCAGCCAGCAGGAAACGAGACAATGAAGAAATTAAAAATAGAGAAGAGAGAGAGAGAGAGAGAGAGAGAGAGAGAGAGAGAGAGAGGGAGGGAGGGAGGGAGATCAAAGAGAATACGATAGAGGTGGAAAGAGAAAGGGAGAAGAAGCAGAAAATGAAGGGTTCAAGCCGCATCATAACAAGCTTTGAATGTAAGTTGATGGGAGATTAACATTGGAAATATAAACCGCATCAGTGAACTGAATAGTGGCAAAATATCTATTTGTAATAAACTAGAAAGCTTCATCAAAGGAGTCAGTTTTAAGGTGTCAGCCTGACTGAGACTATTTCGTTCTGACTCCCTGAATCCTTCCACATAAAACACAAAGATCTATGGGATAGAGAGAGCAGCTTCCTCTAACTCTTCCTTCCCTCCTGTCTCTCGCAAGGTGTTTTTTTGTTGGGGGCTGGAGACGGAAAAAAGCTAAGGTCAAGAGACTAGAGGTGAGGATAGTGAAAAAGATAAGAGGGACAGAGAAAAAAGAGAATATAAAAAGCATGGTGAGGCAATGTGTGGTAAGGAGTGTATAGTAGAGACCAGGGAGAAGAGAAGAAACACACAAGAAGGAGACAAGGGGACTGATCAGGAGATGAAAGGAAAGGAAAGACAAGGAAGGGAAAGGAAAGGAAAGACAAGCAAAGGAAAGGAAAGGAAAGGAAAGGAAAGGAAAGGAAAGGAAAGGAAAGGAAAGGAAAGACAAGGAAGGGAAATGAAAGGAAAGGAAGGTAAAGGAAAGGAAAGGAAAGAAAAGACAAGGAAGGGAAAGGAAAGGAAAGGAAAGAAAAGACAAGGAAAGGAAAGGAAAGGAAAGGAAAGAAAAGACAAGCAAGGGAAAGGAAAGGAAAGACAAGGAAGGGAAAGGAAAGAAAAGACAAGGAAAGGAAAGAAAGTACAAGGAAAGGAAAGGAAAGGAAAGAAAAGAAAAGACAAGGAAAGGAAAGGAAATGAGACAATTAAGGGTTAAGGATGAAAGGAATAGGAAAATAACATGAGAAAGAGAGGAGCCATTTCACAGCTGAGCTCTCCTGCTGTCATGGAAGCAGGGATCTGGAAAGGAGGAGAGGAGAGGTGGAGTTGAGGTGAAAGGAAAAGTAAAAGAGTTGAGAGGAGTTAAAGGATGCAGAAGAAGAGCAGCGAGAGGATGTGGAGTAGACGTGTTCATATTGTATCTGGAGTCTGGAGGTGCTAAAGGAGCGCTTTCCTGACAGCAAGCTCCCATTAAAGTTGAATGGCACAGCAGTGATCCCCCCCAACACTGGAAAACACTATTAACAGCTGGGAAGAGCCTTTGGTGTGTGTGTGTGTGTGTGTGTGTGTGTGTGTGTGTGTGTGTGTGCATGTGTGTGTGTGTGTTTGTCCATTTCTACCTCAGCGTGTTGTGTTCTACTCCCCTGTTGAGACATGATGCATCTGCCATCCCTTTCCACTACTTCAGTTAGTGTGTGGGTGTTTCCAGCGATTGTCACCTACTTCAACTTTCATCGAGCTCTCACACCAATCCGCTTGTGTGTGTGTGTGTGTGTGTGTGTGTGCGTAACCTGCAGGGCTACCTTAAGTGCCAACGGTGTCTATGGTGGGGTCATTACTTTAGCCATGGGTCAGTGAAGGCCTCTCTGCTGCTGCAGCGTCTTGGCTCTGAGGAAGAGCCAGCAGCACAGCACCCTTGGTGCAGCCTCCACCTTAGTCTTTCTATCAATGGCTCCAAGATTACCATCAATCATCACCGTCACAATATTTTCACAACATTCAATCGATACACAGAAGGACCTAAGTGGGGACACACACAGGCAGGGTACAGCCATCCCCTACTCCCATGGAGGCAGTGTATCCCAGTCCATAACCCAATCGAAACATCTTTTATGTGTTTTTCTCAGGCTGTCATGATGTCAGCAATTCAATATTTGTCCATCCCCGCTGAATTTTCTAACGCCAACAGGCAGTCCCCCCACAAGTACATTTCTAAAATCCACCAGCCAAATGGATACAAACAAACTCTACAACCATGGTATCTGGTTATTTTAGACTCTCCTCTCCTCTCCTCTCCCTTCCCCACCATCTACAGACCTACATCAACTACTACTACAGCGCCATTAGTGAAGAGAAACGGCGCATATCACTGAACTAGTTACGTTAGCGTTAGTAGGCTAGTACCACACTCTAGTAAACCACACTGTAGTACCACACTCTAGTAAACCACACTGTAATACCACACTCTAGTAAACCACACTGTAGTACCACACTCTATCTCGTAACGTTGAGCACAAATCAACCGAATTATGTTACAAATGTAAAGTACGAGTACGAGGGAATGCACTATAACACCATTGTAAATCGCAAGCTTATGTTAGCTATCTCGCTAACCTCTATGGGAAATTATAGTAGTAAGCTAATAGGCTAGCAGTCGGATCCGTAAACACATTTTCAACCACAAAGCGTTTATTATGAATACAAATATGAACACATTATCAGCATTATTGTAATATTTGATGACATGAAGTAGTATTAGACTACGTTACTTACATGGGTAGTCGTTTGGGCCTTTGCTGCTTCGCTTCAGTGTCCCCTAATAGCATAAAGCACAGCCAAGAAAGCGGTGCCGGCCGGCAGTGCAGTAGTGCCGTTGACTCACGAAAGTCGGAACAACCTTTTAAATTAGGCCTTGTAGATCTAATATGAGTGAAGATTCAGCAACTGGATCGCTTATTTCTCACCTCAAATTTGTTCAGAAACAGATTTTGGTGGACTGCTGAGGTGAAATAAGTGAAAGTTTACGTACTTCATACAGCGGAACCCCACTACTCAAGCTCAACCCCCATTGGGTACTGAGGATGGAGGTCTCAAACCCCATTGGCTCACAGAACTAGGGTGCTGAGCGTGGAGGTCTGCAGCTGGACCCTTCTCGCCAAATGACCACTCGAGGACCTCGATGGGGAACCTGGGACGGGGATCCCTGCTCTGTGGTGCAACATGACCAAAATGTTTCTACCTCATGGAGATTGATTTGCCACAGTGACAGCGACGGGGACTGTGCTGCACTTTTTATCAGGTGATAGAAGGATATTAGGACAGCGGGGGGGGGGCCTTACCCGCTGCCTTCGAGAGAGGGAGAGAATATTGATGAGACTGGGAAAAAATGCAGAGGGAGAGAGAGGAAGGGATAGAAGACTAGGTGACAGAAAGGGGGGAGGGTAATGGTGGTGGTGAAAGGGAGATAGATGGTATGAGAGAGGTAATGACTGGCATTGTGGTGTCTCAGCTTTCAGAGGAGAGAAGAGGAGAAATGAGGAGAGAGGGAGAAGGGGAAAGGGTGAAACACAAAGAAGGGATGATCGGCCGGTGAAATTGATGTGGAGGCAGGTGGAGACCGCTAAATGTAACGATACGTTTCATCAAATTGAATTCGAATCAAAGGGGGAAAAAAAGACCGATTTTACGTAAGAGCTGAGATAGAAGAACAGAAGAGAGTCGTGGAGAGTCGTCTGTATGTCTGTGCCTGCACCTGTGCATGTGTGTGTGCACATGAGAGTGAGTGTGTGTGCACAAGTGAGTGAATGAGCTTGCGTGTGCATATTGTGAGGGTTGTATCCAGTCCATTAGTCAATAGTGTGTCATTAGTGGGGATGTGAATCTCCTTAGATTGACTCAACAGTGACGATGTCTTTGAGCATGCGGTGCGGTACAGCACCTTAAGACCACTGCTGACTTTACTTGTTATGGGTTTTTTTTCATACTCTGGTTTCGTACTCTGATTGGGACTCTCACCAACCACAACTCTCGATGTTTGAATCTTGCACAGCTGGTCCGGTCTCCTGGATTTGAATCGGTTCGCCACACCCCTTGTCTCTAGCTGACCAAAGCATCATAGTCGCAGGTGGAAGTTGGAATCGGAAGAAATGGGGACGAAGCTTTCCCAATATGTTTAAGACTGACTATGGGGCCTCAGGTTTCAAAGAAGAGGGAGAGAAAGAAGACATGGAGATATACGTAGTGGGCAGAGGAGAGAGGTGAGGTGAGGATGAGGAAGATGCGCCAGGCCCTGCCTCGACCGGCTCCGACTCCGGCAGAGAAGAGCGAGGGCTCCGTGAGAAAATGAGTGAGAGGAGAGGATAAGAGCATCGTGATCGCATGAAAAGACAGAATGTGACACGTATGACATGTGACAGCAAACATACGTTCGCTTTCAAGCGACCTCGTCTGCGCACGTACCCAAGAAAGAAAGAGAGAGAGAGGAGGAAGGTGCCTCAGTGACCGGGGAAGACTGCCACAGAGGGAGGCAATTAGTTGGAGAGGGAAAAGAAGAGGGAGAGAACGAAGGATTGAAAGTGGCACTGAGGAGGAGGAGAGGGAGTGAATATGAAGGGGGGGAAAGTTAGAAAAACCACAGTCTGCCTGCATGAGTAAGAAGAACATGATGTGAAAGCGTATCTCGGTTTATTTCACTTCCTCTCCAGCGTGTGCCTTTCCAACCGATAGCCTAGCATCTCGGATGTTAACTTATTCACAGCTCTGATTAATGTTGTCTCGCTCTGAATCTGAATAAAGTTGTTTAGTGTTGTGCCAGCGAGGATACTGAATGGCTAGTTCATTCATTCACTCTGCCGGCCTTGGATGCAATCTGTGTCGTTTTTTGAATTACTTCACAGCGTGGACACAAAGCGGTATTACTCTATTTCAATTTCCTCCAGCAGTACACTGTGAAAACACTAAATTTAATCTGAATTGAAGCACCCGCCTGTAATAATATAATAGGAATGTTAGAAAAAAATGAAATAAAAAGAGGTCAGAATCCTAGTCAGCCAAAACAAATGATTTATTCCTGTTACAATGAGCAAGTCAAAGTAACTGTTCATTCAGATAGCGCAAACAGTCTGGACATGGCCAATTGTTTGCTTCACCTGAAGCGACTTCTGAAGGTGAGTTTCATTACTGGTTAGACGCTGCACTTGCTGTGATGCTTGACGTGGATGTTTTGGTTGTATGTGTTGTGAATTTGGTTGAGTAGAACGGGCTAGCAAACTGTTTCACATCAGATGTCTGCACTCATTGGCTGTGTGCTGCTTGTATCGACGGTACACATTCACAGGCAGTTTTTGTAGCCTGGGATGTTGCTGTTGATGTGCTTGTCGGTTTACCTTAAACAACCATGTATTTTACATTTTACATTACTCAATCAATAGTTTGTTCTCTGGTCATAAGGCATTTTCTATATGGCGGCCAATCCCAGCTTTCGAATTAAACATTAAAAGAGACAAAATTAAGTTTGTTTGACACCAAAAGGAGGTGATCTCTCTTAGCATGTGCTGAATCTTCTGCAGGTCCTGCATGAACGAGCCCAGTGGACGGGTGAGGAGAGCGTGCTTCTGCTCCTACAGTAAATAGGACAACGTATCAAGGGACTGAATGAGTGAATTTACTTCCACAGTATGTCAGAGCTAACATGTGAGCGAGCCGCTTTAAAGTGCATCCTTGTATATATTACCCTGGATGTGTGTCTGTTCCATTTTGCTTCAACGCCATTCACTGTTCTCTTGTGTGTGTGTGTGTGTGTGTGTGTGTGTGTGTGTGTGTGCTCTGTGATATTTCAAGATCCAAGTCATGTCTATTTATTCTCTTGTGTAGTTTGCATGTGTGTGTAAATGTTTGTGTGTGTGAGTGTGTGTATTTTCCCATACTGCCATGTGACTATCGTGGTGTACGCCTTCAGCCCCTCAGGGGTTAACATCACTCAGAGGGAGAGTATGATAGAGTGACACAAAAAGAGATAAAATAGAGCTGCTGCAATAGAACGAGCTAAAGAAGGGATGCGACAGTCTCTATTCTAAAGATGGGAGAGTGACATATGTGCGGGGTGGGGGAGACGGGGGAGACGGGGGAGACGGGGGAGGGGGACGGCCCATATACACACATGCACAGACACACGTGCACACACAGAGGCAGCATCTGGGCTTATTTCTTTGGAAAATAAAATGTGTTCTCGTTCTATTTAAATGGCGAAGATCAAACACACTCATGCACAGACATTTGCAGCCCAGGTAATTGCAGAGAAAGGCAGAACCGTTATTAAGTTGTGTGGAAACCTCCTGTCCTCTCCAATGTTTAATTTCACTTTTTTTTTTTGTAACCGTAACTGACATTATTACCATGTCTTGAAAAGGTTTCATGACTCCATGACCGAGCCACACCATCAATAATACATAGTAACAAAATAATACAATGATACAGTGATTCCTGCAAAGGTTATTATTTACATTATTTATTTTGCAGGCAAAGTGAAAGAGAGCATTCTTCAGTTCAGAGACAAGAGAAGTTGAAGGAGAACAAATTGAAAAATAGAACTACAGTGATGAGAAAGTAAATGGGACATTGACAAGGAGCATACAGGAGGCAGTGAAGAGGGTGAGTGTAACATGTAATCATTTAAAGGGAAGACCAAAACAGTAATTAAACAGAGAGCAAGAGGGACTGCAAGAGAGAGAACAATGTGAAAGGTGGAGTGTCATTTCCTGTTGTTTCCTATCACCAGGAGAAAGGCCTCCCACACACACACACACACACTCACCACGCTGTTTATATCCAGTCCATTTCCTATAATTTTCTGTCACTTGTCAATGTGTGAGGGTGGGACCTGAGGCTGGTTTGTGCAGCAGATTGGTTATTGGTTTGTGGTCTATACCAGTGGTTCTCAATCCAGTCCTCAAGGACCCCCTGTCCTGCAGGTCTACTCAGGCACACCTGAACCAATTAAGGTAACATAAAAACGTGAAGCCTCTAAGCCTCAGGTGTGCCTGAGTAGACTGGATTGAGAACCACTGGTCTCTAGCACCCCCGTGCCTTTGTCAGTTGGTAGAACCTGTGAGATATTTAAGTCTGGGTTTGAGTAATGTGTTTTTTTTTTATCGTGGGCTGTGAGAAACCTCGATGCTACCGTTCCATGACCGCTGGCCACCATCAGCGCTACATACATGTACAGTAACCGTAACCTGCACCTTGATGAAGCCAGAGTTATTAGAAATCGATGTGGGAGATCAGCTAGGCAGACATGTTGGGCTAGACTGATAAAACTCAGCGGTAACAGAATTACGCCGGTGCGGTAATTTAAGCTCATTCATGAAGTGACCGCGGCGGTGATTAGCGCGCCAGAATCCCATTACTGTGGCGTTATCCTCCGCCGGGTCCCAGGCGAAAGCCGATGAAAATCGACATGTGAGTGAGGTGTTACATATTGATGGGCTCGTTTTGACATGGCAGCTGTACATTTGGAGACATATGGAGAGACAGAGGACTGACTGACCCCAGGACTCAGACCAGTGGTATGTTGGAAGCTGACAGTTGCATAAGATTGTAACGTTCAAGGACTGGTAACGTTCACCATGACAGGAACTGTGCGGTTGCACTGAGTTGACGATTTCTTCCTCGAGTTCATGGCAGAGATGTAAAATTGCATCTCTGCTTAGTCTAAATCTCTCTAGTCTCCTCTGTAACACCTAAAGTCGCATTTTTCACGGCAACATTTTGTGGCAATCTATAGTCCTCCTCCAGCAAGTCAGCTTCCTCCTTCCTCCTCACCTTTGTACTCCTGCAAATGCACAATCCAAACAGATCAAAACATGTCTTTTAAAACAATTGATGAATCATTTATTACAGAGTTACTGATGACGGCCAAAAATCTTTGAAAATATTCTAGAAAAGAAAATCCATTTCATACAGATCACTGTCTTGTTTGCAGATGATGAAAGAGGGCCGTGCCGCATTAAAAAAGCAAACGGTAAAACAGGCCGGTAGTCCCACGTTTATGAATGAGAAGTGATTCCTGCGACGGTATCGGCCCTTAACATCACGTTAAACCTGAAAACCTAAAAAGTGCAAATGCATGCTAGCCGTGTTTTACCCTGAAAGAATGGGCTGCTTGTGTTTGTTATTTTCCATGTGCAGTACTCCTTGTTGAATTAAATTCAGTGCTTACAAGGAGGGAGTCAAAATGATCACCAAAAAATTGCTGCAAAAGGGAGGTGTGATGCTAAGTGAAAGCACAAGTGGCAGGCAAAACTACCTTATGAATGAAGACATTGTGGTGTGATGAGGAAAAAACAGAGTCAAGATTAAAGGCAAAGTTACTGTAGTTATAAAGGCAGTGGGAAGTGTGAAAGTGGCAATGGAGAGCTAAAGCAAGGGAAAGATGAGTCAGGATGAGGGGGAGGAGGTTAATTGGAAATGCTGAAGTTCAAGGTGATTCGAAAACACAGTAGAAGGTACGTGTCTCATCACAGACAGAGTGAAATGGAAAAGATGAAATCTTTTGAAACCTTAAATGTTAAAAGCTTGGGGACGAAAAAAAAGAGATGATTCATGACAAAGTAAAGAATTCTCCCAGAGATGGAAAGAAAGAGAGAAAGGGTAGAGTTAATGATAGAAACTGCAGTCAGAAGTTACTCTCTCTCTCTCTCTCTCTCTCACTTTTGAGGACCCAGCAGATGTTAGATGCATTTACTGTTGTAACCACTGTAGCACAATAACACTCTTCAGCAGATGTGAACATTACTGCCTCTGCTCTCAGATACAACGCAGACACATTTGCTGTAATATGAAAAGCATATGAAAACGTCGGGTGTATGTTCCTTGTGGCTGAAAACAGATTTGACTGCAGCAATCGTGGAGCAATTTTCACTGTTTCATAGTAAACTACTTAACGCTCCTCCACAAAGACAAGGCAGACTGCCCCTGAAACCTATAAGCACTTACAAAACAGTTGTAGCGGAACGGCGAAAACACAACTTGATATCAGGGAGTGTGATGAGCGTGATCACCTGGTCTGAAGAAGACCATTGTACAAAAAGAGTCCAGGAATTTACCAACCAGGTAGTCATGAAAAAACACATTGAGCAGGGGATCCGGTAGCCTTTCAGATGCCACATAACCGTCTCCACATTATTACTAGCCATAAAACAGTATCTGGGAATGGCCGATTGCATCATGACGGATGGGTGCAGCGTGAGAGTCTCACCGCCTGCTCTGCTCCGTCTGCTCCATTACAAAGCAACCAAGATAATGAAAGAGAATAAAGCATGGAAGGGGCTGATTGTGTCTGTGTGTGCGCGAGAGAGAGAGAGAACGTGTGTTTGAACATGTGTGGGAGAGAGACAGAGAAAGACACTGTGTATAAGTGTGTGTGTCTGTGTGTCCGTGTGTGTGTGTGTGTGTGCTAGGATGTTGGGGAAAGAACAGTGCCCTAGGCTGTGTCTACTCAGTCCAGTGCCAGTGGAGAGCTCTGAAAGCTCAATGACATTTCTGCCATGTTAACTGCTGACAACTATATGGATATAGGGCCTTGGGTAGCCAGCATCTGACACTCAGAGAACAGAGGCACACACACAACACACACGTCAGGATGAGGTTAGATCTGGACCCAAATGCAGACCACGACAGGAAGTACAAAAAAGGTGATTTATTAAAGGGGAAGCAAGCGATGGGAAGGTGAGGGGTGTAGCGGTTAGGCTGGGTGGAACCGAGGTAGTCGACGAGGCCGGAGTGGGGGAAGCAGACTGGGGCTGGAGCAGGCAGGTGAGGAGACAAGAGGAAGGAGGCACACAGGGGAACACTAGGGACAAGAACAAAACAGTTAGACAAAGGCATACACGAGATACTAGCGTTAGCGTTTCGATCTAGAGGCCGAGAAAGTGTCTACCACGGTAGCTGAAGAACAATCTGGGTTGATGAGATGATAGGAGACAGGTGTGGAGGAGAGGTAGGGCTGGGAGAGGAAGCCACACCCAAGACATACACACACACACACAACCACACGGAGACAGACATAGAGACCGACAGGGGAGGTGAAAACATGGGGAAACTCTGGGGGCCGGGCTGGGACCATGACAACACACACACACACACACTGACATACACACTTATACACAGTGAAACACAGACATACATGTACACACAGCAACACAAGCAGAAATGCGGACACATTTGAAAACACAGATGCATGATGCACACACAAATATGTGAACGCACACACACACACACACACACACACACACTCTCTCGCTGTCTCTCTCCATCCATTGATCTCTTTCCCCAGAAAAGCTTTCCCTCTGAATCCTGTTGTAATTGAAGTCTTTCTTGTGGAAGCCTGCGTGGTTGTGCAGTCTGTTTGAAGTCGCGTCGCTGTTCGCTTCCCTTTCCTCCGTCTGAGGCGCCGATCACACCGACAAGCTGAACCGGAGGAAGTTCTCTTGGGTTGGAGAACACCAACAGCGCTCCTCTCACAAGTGTTGCGGTCTGCAACACATGTTTGGAAGTTGAACTCGGTCCATATCAACATGCGCTGAGTCAGCGTTTTGTCCATCGGTTGTCACCCTGGAATGGTGCTTCAGGTTCACTACTTCCAGTCAGGTCTTCAGCTTCATCTGACTCTATGTAGCCTGTTGCAGTGCTACTATTTTGACCTTTCCCTCCGATGTTCCTTTAACTTCCTTTAACTTCCCTGTTTCCCTATCCTCAAAATCATCACCAACCTCAGTAAAAATGTAGATTGCATTGCTCTTTCTCTCTCGCTGGCTCTCATGCTCTTGCATCAAGATACAATTATAGTCCTCCTCTCCTCCTCTTATTCCCTTCTCCATCTCCTGTCATTCATCCCTCCTTGCCCTCCTCTCCTTTGCTGTGCTCCCTCACTCCTCTCTTTTTATCTCTCGCTCTCCCTCTCCCTCTCTTTTGATTTCCTCTCCTCAGTCCTCTCTCTCTCTCCCTCTGCCCCTCTGCCTCTCCCTCTGCGCTAGCAGGTGAAAATTGAATGAGAGTGAATGAGCCCAATGGAAATCCCATCTGAGATGCTAAGACCTTCCCAGTTATTAATTAGTGCGGATATTTATATCGGTATAAGCTGCAGGGAGAACATGCACGCTCCTGCATGCACAAATAAATGTACACACACACACACACACACACACACACACACACACACACACACGATAAGGGAACATAATCTTATCTTGTCCAGTACAATATACAACACCTGTAGAAACACAAAACAAAGATAGGATGGAGGGAGGAAGAGAAAGTCAGGACAGGGCAGTTAGAAGGAGGGGGTGGGGGGTGACGGTGGGGGGTGAGGCGGGGGAGGGTATGTGGCTTGGTGTTGGCATTGTGTCCTCAGAGACCCCAGCTTCACGGGGATGAAACTGGTGAGAGCTGGTATAAGGCAGATCTGATCCCCTATAAGTAGCCGGGGAGGCTGGAGCCCGGCTCGCCTGCTGAAACATCCAGGGGCGGGTTGAGGATGAGTTGTCCATTAATATGTGAATCAGCGTTAACCAAACCTGTCATCCTGAGACTAGAAACCTGTGTTGCTGAAAGCTGAACTATTAAACTTGATCAAACAGAGTTTTGTGAAGTCAAAAGGGGATCATATCTCTGAGCTGGAGTCATGTGCTCGGCGTAAGAGCAGACGTTCCTAGTATTTATTACACTGAGTGAAGTATATGGTGCCTTAGCAAAGTGCTGTGTGTGTGTGTGTGTGTGTGTGTGTGTGTGTGTGTGTGCGTGTGCGTGTGAGTTATGAATCCAGGTCCAGTGCTGACAGAGTGGTGGGTGGGGCTGCGGGGTTGGATTACTGCTTAGTGAGTCTGAATCCTGCTGGTTTAGCGGTTTAGCCCATCTAATCGTTCGTCACCACAGTGGGACTGAAGTCATGCTTCCACACCTCGCTCCTTGATGTCTCATTTCTTTGTTTTTTTTCTTTCTTTTATCGATTCCCATGTCTGTTCTTTCCTCCCTCCCTTGGTTCTTTTCTTCTTACTTTTCTGTCTCCACCTCCACCTAACATCCAGCACACTGACTTCCTGCTCCTCTCCTGTGCCCTCCTCTTCACACTGCTTGCCACCTCTCTTACATTTCTCCTGCCCGTGGCTCTCTGGTGCTTCCATTCGCTTCCCTCGCCTCCTCCTCCTCCTCCTCCTCTTCCTCCTCCATGCTCCCTCCTGTGACATGACATTCTCTTCTCTCAGCTCCCCACTCTCCTCCTTTGCTCCTCTCGCTGCTAAATCCCCTCCTGCCTCCCGTCTACCCACCTGCTCCCCACTCTATAACCAGGTAACGGTACACCTGATCCTGGACTTAACGATAATGCCACCATCTGCAGTCATGCACGCGCACACACACACACACACACACACACACACACACACATTGATTTGCTGCTGAAGTTGTATTGCGTTGTAATGGTAAACTAAAGGTTCAAGAAGCAGGGTTGTGACCTGCAGGTTGCCGGTTTGAATTTCTGCCTGGAAAAATCTGGGTGGTGGAAGTTGATTGTAGTTCAAAGTGGCCTTGTATAACGGCCTGGACCCCTGGAGCTGCACAAGACTGTAGTAGTACAGGGCATCCACGACCAAATCATGTTTCTGTGTGTAACCCTGTGGCTGCCGGCGACTACTCCCTCATGCCGGTCATTTCCTTTACTGCTTATTCACAGGGGGCTGGACAGACGGCAGGGAAACAGATCGCCAAACCGGTTACCGGGCTAACACGAACAGACAAGCACACACTCATACCTTTGAGTCTCCATCCGCCTGACTTGCCTTTGGAGTGTGAATGGATGAAACTCACACGGGCACGAGGAGAACATCTCAAACCAAACCCTGGTCCTTCCTGCGGTGAGGCAACGGCGTGAACCACTGAGCCACCATGCTTCCACACACACACACACACACACACACACACACACACACGCACACACACAGTGTAGATGTGCAGTGTTGTCTTCTATCTTTCATTTTTCTTAATTTCCTGAACAATAAACAGCAGGCTGACACACACACACACACACACACACACAAACTGTCTCACATATACATGCAAACTTCCAAACGTTTGATCATCCTTTACCTCCATCAAACCACAGACACACACACACACACACACACACACACACACACCGGGTCCATTTGTGTTGTGGATGAATGGTCATTGGTGTGAAGCAGCTGTATCGACTAGCTGAACAGCCTTTATTGATAAGGCCATAAAAGACGGGGCAGCTTAGTATTAATAACTCACCATGAGGCTCTCCTCTGTATATAACACAGATATCATTAACTGTGGCGCTGCTGTCACGGCGGTAATGGCTATAATCAAGCCGCCTGCAGCAGTAAAAAGTTGAGTGTGTGTGTGTGTGTGCATGCGTGTGTGTCTCCTTGTGTATGTGTAGCCGTACTCGCCTAATGGAGGAGTATGGGGCAACCCTTTGAGTCTTGTTTTGACAGAGAGAGGATAAAGCAGGGCTGCATGGATGAAACGGAAAGCTAATTTTATCTGATATGACTGTTGACTTGAGTACAATCCTACATTACAGCCTGAAAGGGTCTACAGGGCCAAACAGACAGGGCTACATGCTGTTTGTGTGTGTGTGTGTGTGTGTGTGTGTGTGTGTGTGTGTGTGTATAGATGTGGGCTGAGTGGACACTATGATATATTTAATTAGAAAAGCTGAGTGGAAATGGACAGTTTTAATAAAATGTCCTCAATATCGCAAAAAAAAAATAAAAAAAATAAAAATACTATTGCATGATAGTGGGTGAATGAGCAATTCTTTAACCTATCTGACAGTAGTGAATCAAGTCAGGACGGGTTCACTTGATTCACCTAACACCCCTACATTACATGACATGACATTACATGACAACAATGAGCGACGTCGTTGCCAAGGTAGGCAGATGAAAGCGGTACAAATGCTTGTACGTGTTTGTACATCGTCACAGTACTTGACAGAACCTCTCTACAACCCAGTCCAGTGATGTCTGTTGTACACCGAGGAGGCCCCTCCTTGATGTCCGGTGGTGTAGTGTGTGTTGTGCATCATCATGATTAACAGTGGCCTCTACAGTCACACTGAGGTCAGTGACCACTGCATCAGAGACCACTTCAGATTTAAAGGTCTAGCCGTCCACAGTCTTTCTTCCTGAAGCCCAGGAAATGATCCTGGTTGTCCTTCCTCCTCTGACGGTCCAAAACGAGGGAAGCCCCAACTAGTTACCGCTGTTGAGCATGTTGATAAGGTTGCAGTATAAATCCACTCCATGTTAGGAACCCCAACCCCTTCTTTTTGGCTCAGGAATATCAAATCCCATTTTATTCGTATAGCCCTTAATCACGTTACAGTCTCTCAGGGCTTCACAGTGCCCGATGTGTGAAAACAATAAATGGTTAGTACACGACATCCCCCAGCCTTGGACTCTCACAGAGGACAAGGAAAAACTCCCACAAAACCTTTTAGGACAAAATGGAAGAAACCTTGGCAGGGGCTACTCAATGTAATGTACCCAGTAGTGTGTGTGTTCAAACATAACCACTTTCTGACCATCTTAACAGTTTTATTGTTGATTTACCGCAGGGTGTGACATGTGCTGAATCTTTGCTAGGGATATTTCTCTCTCAGCCTCCAGCTTCATGACCGCGGGGACGGGAGACAGGTCAGTCAGGTCAAGTTGTTGTTGTTCTCATGGGAAAGCTCCTGGACATCCCATTGACAAGCAACATTAAACCTGTGGCCAAGGTTATGTTTCGTGACGGGAGTAAACTCTGATTGGTCTGTCCATTATTGTAAATGATGAGGGCATGTCAGTCTGCATCTTTGGCAGGGCGCTTCTCACCTCCACCACTGTGAAAATGTATCAGTCCGTTCCTGCATGTCCTTGATTACACGCTCCTCTCACACACACATTCTCTAACACGCAAACACACTTGAGACGTTTTACTGCTGACGGGGACACTTGATGAAAGTGCTCTTTTCTGACTTTTAAGATGAAATATGCAGGAATTACCTTCAAATACAAAGAACATGGTTAATGCATTAGTGTGTGTTTTTGTGTGAACGTAATGCATTACTGTCTCTATGTTTAGCAGGACAGGATGAGACAGGAATGTATTTGCTGATATATTTTCTGACACTGAGGTGTTCTCATGTCGGAGAACCTCCCAGAATACTGCAGTTATTTTAGATACACACAGGACACCCAGCAAAAGGTCTTGCATTAGGCTTTATACTGGTTGACATCACAAAGTTATCACTTCCTCTTATTATACTTCTTTTTAGTGCAGTTATACTTATTTTAAAGTCAGTGTATCTACTGACTTAAAGGGTAATTCCGGGATTTTTCAACCTGGCCTCTATGTCCACAAAATCACTTTTCATACCTTTCAGTAGAGTCTGACAACATTACCGAAAGGATCGCTACAGAAATAGACCGTTTTTAACCAGAAATAATTCACTCCTTGTCGGAAGAGGACGGTTGTTTACACGATCCTCTTCTTGCAACGAGTGAATCCTCTTGCTTTCATACAACAGCTTTGTCAGAGTTGAGCGTTCAGAGTTCAGAGGTCTATTTCTGTAGCGATCCTTTCGGTGATGTTGTCAGACACTTGTCAGACACACAAATAACAATCTGAGCCGGTGTTACAGATCTACTGGTTTCCACGTTAACTGGTTACCTTTGTTTGTAAACGTCGAGTGTTTCGGCAGCTGTTCCAACCACGGAGAGGAAACGTAGCTGACCTTGCGAATGCCTGAATGATTATAATAATATATCGCTCATCATGTCTTCATTTAGATTATTGATGCTTTATGGAGTTTAGTGAAACTGGGATCAGAAACATTCTTAACCATATTTTGTTGTATTTTCGTCAAAATAAAAACTTCACATCGGGGTTTCGAAACCAAATATACAATCTAAAGGAAAAAATCACACTACGCTGTACCAGACCACTGAACTATACTGCCAGGGTAATTAGCGATGTCAAACACGTAGTCTATTCCGAACCTAAAACATGTGTTTATTATCTTCTGGGTTCAAAACACCACTGCCAAATTAACTTGTGACCACTGTTATTGTGATGATAGCAGCCACACAAACCTAGTTTGTTGCGCCTCTGAAGTTGAACATTGTTCGAAGACCTGAGGTTATAATGTCCGCTTAACTTTTGGGGGGAAATGAACGGTGGGATCCGATGACAACATAATATAGCTACAGGTTTCAGACGGGTGCTGGAAATCCTTGAAAACGTTTGACGTTTTGGTCTACCTGCTCCTGTCCACTGACGCTGGTCATGTTTGTCTGTGTGAGTGCGAGTGTGTTGTTTGTTTTGGTTTGTCTTCTATCTGTTCCAGGCTGCAGAGTTGGCGTTGTTGTGATGCCCCATCAGATCTGGATTTTCCATCAAAATGAACTTTCATATATTGTGTATACTCTGCTTGCCCAAACTCGGCATCTATTGCAGCCCAACCGTCCTGGTAGGGGGATCCCTCTCTGAGTAGCCCCTCCCAAGGTTTCTCCCAATTTTTGAGAGACAGCAAGATCATTTCTGCCACTGCCACGAAATGATCTTGCCCTTACTGGAATTTTTCCAATAAGGTTTTTGTGGGAGTTTTTCCTTGTCCTCTGTGAGGGTCTAAGGCTGGGGGATGTCGTGTACTAACCATTTATTATTTTCACATGTTGGGCACTGTGAAGCCCTTAGAGACTGTGGTGATTAAGGGCTATACAAATAATTGTGGTTTGATTATGCTGATGCAGTTTATGATTTTTCTCCCTGAAGGATTGCCACCTTGTCGGTCGGGGGGCTTGCGTGCCTCAATGACCACAAGACCTATATTAGCAGGAAGTTACTCTCCTGGTAGGGACAACCAAGTTGGTCAAAGGGTAGAGGCCTGACAAAGTGCAATCCAATAAACCTCCACGTTGGGCACAGAGCTAACAACCTAGCCCTCTAGATGAAACACTGTTACTGTCTGTTGCTGCTGAAGCTAAGTGCTCTTTTTCTGTCAATTTGTCAAGTTAAAAGGAAAACACAACCGAACAACGTTTCAGTTTTCAAACTGTGTCACTGACCCAGCGGTTTACCTTGAAAGTAATGCAATTACAATTTCAAGCAGTTAAAATCATTTTAACCAAATCCAAGCACTTTTCACTCCTTGTACATACCACATTGAAATTCAAACGTTTTCAAGGATTTCCAGCACCCGTCCGAAACCTGTAGCTATATTATGTTGTCATCGGATCCCACCGTTCATTTCCCCCCAAAAGTTAAGCAGACATTATAACCTCAGGTCTTCGAACAATGTTCAACTTCAGAGGCGCAACAAACTAGGTTTGTGTGGCTGCTATCATCACAATAACAGTGGTCACAAGTTAATTTGGCAGTGGTGTTTTGAACCCGGAAGATAATAAACACATGTTTTAGGTTCGGAATAGACTACGTGTTTGACATCGCTAATTACCCTGGCAGTATAGTTCAGTGGTCTGGTACAGCGTAGTGTGATTTTTTTCCTTTAGATTGTATATTTGGTTTCGAAACCCCGGTGTGGAGTTTTTATTTTGACGAAAATACAACAAAATATGGTTAAGAATGTTTCTGATCCCAGTTCACTAAACTCCATAAAGCATCAATAATCTAAATGAAGACATGATGAGCGATATATTATTATAATCATTCAGGCATTTGCAAGGTCAGCTACGTTTCCTCTCCGTGGTTGTAACAGCTGCCGAAACACTCGACGTTTACAAACAAAGGTAACCAGTTAACGTGGAAACCAGTAGATCTGTAACACCTGTCAGTGGCAAAATGAAACACTTTTAGTGGACGTACTTTGACCACCCGGACATGCCCGGACATGCCCTGGATTACATTGGAGCCTTGAGCCGTCGTTACGCGACTGCCGGTTGAGCCGATCGACCGGAGCAAGTCAGAAACTTTTGGGATCTACTTAAAGGTACGAAAAGCGATTTTGTGGACATAGAGGCCAGGTTGAAAAATCCCGGAATTACCCTTTAACTGATGATGATGTGGAAGTTACACTATAAGTAATTAAACAAGTAGTTCAACAATATTTTGCAGTACCTTGGTGATTCAGATCTGGATAATGTTCTTTGGTAGTTACTTTGGTTAGCATTACTGTTTGTCATTGTGTGGCAGTGTTAACTACCAGCTATGTTTTCCCTGTAAAAGAGGGGAATTGCATTTTTCCATCCTTGCTAACTCATGGGTACCTTGCGACGTCAACAAAGCACATAGCAGCGAGCAGTACTTACTTTTATCATTGACCTTTTAGAGTTATCTACCTTTCAGTTGGGCGAGGCTCTTCCCTACTCACTCATGTGATGTGGTTCTAAAATGTCAGGGCAGGTATTCAAATAGTAAGACATCTTCCAAATTCTGAACTTCATCTTCATCACATAAATCTTTGTGAAAGATCAAAGATATTTGAATATAGCTCTATTTCACATGGAAATCCCAGACTGGACGTTAGTGCATATACACTTAGTCAGTCATCCTTTAAGGCACGTTGTCCTGAATGCTGTTTGAAGTGCAGTTAAACAGGAGTTCAGCTAAAAACAAAAAAGATTAAAAATAACAATCCCTTTTTTCTCATGATAAATAATAAATGAACCTGTCCCTTACAGCACTAAACAGATGCTTTGCTGTCTTTGTAAGCTTGGCCTATGCATGAAGATGTGTCTGCCCACGCCTGTGCGCTTGTGAATACATATGTGTGCACGTGACAGTTTAGCTGCAGTGGATGTTTGTTGTTTTTCAAAGAAAGAAAAAGGAAAGAAATGTTTGATACAGACACACGCATACAGACACACACAAACAGGTAGTCAAACATGCACTGCTTACTACTCACCAACGTTAACATGCTGTTGAAGCACTGTGAATGCATTCCAGGTACACTCTTATAAAGGATAATGCATGTATAGGATGTATCTAAGACATTCAGTGATGGGAAGGGGAAATTGGGTACACATAGTACACATCATACCAAATAGTACAGTATCAAACTGCTGTAAGTCTTAAGGAGAAGCAAATAAATTAATGTTTTTCTGAAAGTATATTACATTTCAATTCAACTCAATTCAATTTATTGTCATTATACAATGCAATGATTTGTTAATTTATCATTTATTATTTGTTCATTTATTCATAAAGTATAGGAAACACTTGACACTGACTGCAAAACATTAAACATGTTGGATTTCTGCTAATAACTTCTCATGGGCTGTGGATGAAAGCTGTGGAGTGAGTTGGTTATATCTATTATTGTTAGCTAGGAAGAGACCCACAGCCACTCTTTATTCTTTTCATTTCTTCTACACCTGTCAATCATTTAACTTTTCCGCTTCACATCTATGTCACGTTTATTGGAAATAGCTCACAGAGTCAGATGCAGCAGCAGCAGCAGCATCGGGGAGAGACGACACAGACTTCATTGTTTCTTACTTTGGCTGGTTTATTTCCTTTTTATCTACCACATAAATAAAGACTAAAAGAGAGTGGGGAAGAGAGGGAGGGGGCATATTAGTTGAGTCTGAAATAGCAATACACCCAACACAATCAGCAAAACAGTAATTACAAGGACTTGATAACAGGAATGACTTTGTTCCCTGTCCCTCTGCTGCATCTCAACACTTTCTCATTGTCTCATTCTCAGCCGTAGTATTTTATTGCGGTGTTTTCCTCTCTTTAGAAGTTTAGATTGTAGTGTTTGCCATTTGATCTCATTTTATTGTCTCTTTTAAGTCAATCAACAGTAAAAAAAGCCGGCGGAGAGGATAACGGTGAGAGAGATAACGTACCTCCTTCACTTTCACTTGCAGCCATCTTAAGGTCTCTTGAGCTGAGAATGTGTTTGGTTATACTCCCAATAAGAGTCTTGATTTTTTGTACCACCGCTTTTTTTTTCTCTCTCTCTCCATATATAATTCTGATTTCAATATTTTGCTGTATTGACTAGTTCTGTCCTCCTCTCATCAACAGCGATGATGAGACAGTCAGGCATATACGTTTCCAAAACAAGCGGCGTCTTTGATTATTCAAGAGATGATGATCCCCCGTCTCCGATGGGTTCGAGAGGCTCTGAGTGCCTCCTTTTTTGTTCTGCAGACAATCTCATACCGCATTCACACTCTGACTCAGGAGAGAGAGAGAGCGACAAAGAGAGGCAGGAAATGCTGCCGTGTTGAATAGCAGTGATTACTCTGGGGTGTCACACATCAGGCCTCTGCTAGCTGAGCTGTTCATGACATTACCTAGGGGTGCTTGGTGAATACATGTCGTGCGCTGGTTGTACTGTGACAAGATGTACGCAGGGAGGGGGGGGGGGGGGGGTACCACTTACAGGCCTGGCGAGTATTGGTCTTTGCTGAGCTGTGTCACCTGAATGCACAATCATTAGCTGCCATGTCAAGCAGTGTCGAAAATCAGACAAAAACTCGCTTGTGATACCCTTTCATTTTCGACATTTCAGAGTAATAGCCGACCTTTTTGGAAATGAGTAAGGGTTTAGTCACAGGGTCATGACACATTTTCAAGCCCCCTCAAGTGTCCCTGAACACCGACGCTGAATCCCTACCAGCCCCAGCGGCGCTCTTCTGCAGCTGACCCTCTGCTCTGATCTCCCCGAGGAGGAAAGGAAGAGAGTTTCCTTACAGCGATTTAGAAAGAGTATTATGATTACCATCAGTAAATGTGCTGCTGGGTGCTGACTTTGTTCTCCTCTCTTGGGCTGTAGATTATGAGGGTTGAGAGACATAACATAAAGAGATGACATAAACTAGCAGGCCTATTTTACGGTTGGCTATATTTATTAAGAATGTTTATAGTCCATAATGCCTTCTGACAGAGCTCGACCACGTGAATGGTTGAAATTAAGAATTTGATTACCTCTCTGAGATGTTGTCTTGCAGTCAGCACATTTTTACGTGTGTGTGTGTGTGTGTGTGTGTGTGTGCGTGCGTGTGTGTGTGTGTGTGTGTGAAATGACAGGCCAGATATAAATAGAATGGAAGTCATGCAGGGTAAGGGGAAGTGAACTTGTGGTCATTTATTATGAATGACATCTCCAGACCACCTATGGGGGGTCAACGCTACATGAGCGAGAGAGCGGCTGAAAATGAGAGAAGTGACAGAGTGAAAAGAGACAGAAAGAGAAAGAGAAAGGCGATGAGAGACTAACCGAAGGGAAGAGACAAAGCAAGACATTTGAGTGAGATTTCTAAGTATGGTCAGAAACTGTATGATGATGAAATGATACTCAATATAGTTGATTGGTCAAATAACATCACTTTCCTTGCACAGGAAATAAATGATTCATTCACTTTCACCCTTTATTTTAGTTTATTATTGTTTTCTCCAATTTCTGTACCAGATTTTCATGTTGCACTTTTGTCTGAAACATGCCGAAGCAATAAATGATGAAAATAAATTGTGTGTATGTATCTTCTCGCGGGCTGTATTCACTTCCAGCACCTCAACCAGACATACTCTCGTATGTGCTGCAGGTATTCTAGATGTATCCTTTCTGTGTGCTGAAAAATGTAATATATATGTTGGATTTTTATGCTCACATCAGGGGGAAGGAAAGCATCAAATGAGACGGGATTCTAACAATTATTTGACACTTGATGTGTATTGACTACAAGCACGTGTGTGGGAGCAATCTCAAATCAATCTCAAAGAGTTTGTTTACACACAATAAGACGACACTCAGTAGTTGGCTATGTGGATAACAAGCCGACAGCTGATACCAGGTGTGTGTTGCTCATGACATTAAGGCTTCTGACTTGGACAATTATCTGCCCACGCTCCGTCACACTGCTACTTGACGCCGACATGCTGATGAATATGCCAACACGTGCACAATATACACACCGGGCTTCATTATAATCTGTGAAAACCATCTTTGTGTTTGTGTGGGCGCGCAAGCGTTTGTGTGTACGAGTGCAAAGTGTTGCCTGTGTAGAGACGGTGTGTGATCATCGCATGTAAAGGATGTGCTTCATGTGATGTGTTGAGGTCGCAGCAATTTCTAGGAATAACACAAACACATCTGGGTGTGAATGCTTTGCCGTCTTACCCCTTTTCAGTACAGAGCAGAGGGCCCGACCCCGCTGTAGTTTTATCAGGTGGTCGGGTGGTGTGTTCGCTGGTTGGTTCATTCATCCATTAAGCTGTGCAGAGCCCTAAGAGTTCTGTGTGGGCTCGTACACCAGGCGCTATGGTAGAAGTCACACAGGCACAGTACATTCACATACCAGCATAAAAAAAAAAAAAAATTGTTTCGAGATATTGATTGGCTGGACACCTGAAACAACGAGCAACATTTGGACATGTTAGCCTTACAGTGCCATGTACTAATCAATGTCCTGAACCAATCAGTGTTTGTCAAATGGTTGGTATGAGGTAAGATGGTCGCGGTATAAGCAGGATAACACTTCGGTAAGTATGATATGATTTACTGTAGGTGACGCTGTGGCACAGAGACATTTCATGCAGAGGATATTCCAGTTCACTTTGAAACCTCTGGAGTTAAAACAAGCTCATAAAAAAATCCCCCGTATCCGAGCCAGTTAATTTATAGGAGTTTTAAAGAAAAGCACCGGTGTCCTTCAGTTTTTTTTGGCTCAGGTATCAAACATAGTTTACAGCTATCAGTGCCACTATAAACACAATCATTGCTCCTTCTGAGTGCTGATTCGAACACTTTGCATCCACGAACTCACAGGCAGTCATGAAGGTTATTGCCAGAGAGGATCATGGGAGCTATACATGAAATGGAAATCACTCAGTTTTGCGTTGATGGAGGCTTCAAATTGATGAGGTGTTCCGTCAGAGGAATTAAATATTTAATGGAATTTGAAGTCGAACAGGATCCAGTGAGCAGAATGTAAAGTGACTGTAAATTGCATTGCATGCTGTACACGATGAACATCCACTGAACATACATACACATACTATGTGGGAAAAAGGTTTCTTTCTTTCTTTCTTTCTATGACTTCTATATGGTGAAATCTATCAACACTGGACAGAAATTCAACATTGCTGATACATTTTCAGCCGCATTTTCAAACGTTCAGCTCTGCCACGCTGCCGGCTCCACCCCGATCGGTGATGGAATACCGACGATTTTTAGGCGTATGACATGAATGGGCAGAAACGTTAAGAAATGTGGACGCCCCCCGACTGGAGATGGGCGGAGACACTTAGGAGAGACTCAGCGTCACTCTCCGTTATGTAACAGTAGCTAGCTAGGTGGGTAGTCGCCAATATGTTGTCACATGGATGTCAGAGGGCGGAGCTCCATTACTCCTTAAACCCTCCGTCTCCAGTACTTGTTCCCCCTTTCATTAACATCTAAAAAGAGGGAGATAATTGTAACTTGGATTATCATGTGCACACGTTACTTAAATATTGTGATATTTCGTCTATGATAGCCTTCCTAGCCTTGAAGAGACCATTCAGTCTTCTTTTGGTTTATTTTTCTAGCTGTATTTGTCATAATTTGACTCCAACTATTCTTTTCACGGTGCTGCTTTCTTAGGGCAAAGGCTCTTGTCAAATCTCAGCAGGGCTACCTGGTTAAATAAAGGTCAGAGCAGGTCGGCATAGTGGTTTGTTATTCTCCCCGACGCCTGGTTGTACTATTTGTACTTGGTAATCAGACAAACATTTCTTACTTTTTCACTCGATGATTACAGCCCAGAGATGCATTGTATAAATACACTCTTAGAGCATTCTGTATTTAGCACCCTTTACACCCCCCCTCTCTCTCTCTCTCACACTCACACACACACACACACACACACACACACACACACCCACAGGGGCCAAGAGACAAGCATCTCAGTCTTAATTGAAAGATGTAATCTTGCAAATGGAAGCCATGAAACATTCAGAGGGGTGTGTGTGTGTGTGTGTGTGTGTGTTTGTGTGTGTTTGTGTGTGTATAAGCCTCGAGAGACTCACTCAGAGACACTCCTGTGTGAATGAAAAAACACTGGTGACCTCCCCGACTCTCCTTTCATCTTCTTCCCTGCTTTACGCCACTCTCCTTCTCCCCCCTCCTGTTGCTCTCCCCCTCCCTCTCCTCCTCACTTACTTCTCCTTCGATCCTTCTACCTTTTCATTCCCTGATCTTCTCTCCTACCCTTCCCCTCTCCTTTTCCTCCACTGGCTTAGGTCTCCCTTTTTCTTAATATCTTATATTTCTCAATAGCTACCTCCATCTCTTTTTCCATTGCTCCGCTGTCATCCCACACACTTGTTTACTCCATCACTCTGTTTTCCGCTCCTCCCATTCACCCTTACTCCTACTAGGTGCCTCCTCTCTCATCCCTGCTCCCTCTTGTTTCTTATGTCTTTCGTGTCTCCTCTTTCTTACGCACATAGGTCCCCTGCTACCGTCCATCGCTCCAAACAATATGTTTGCCAGACAGTAATAGTTTATTTTGCTCTCCCCCTGCGTTCTCTCTCGCTCTTTCTCTCCCATTGTGCCTCTTTCTTTCTGTGTGTGTGTGTGTGTGTGTGTGTGTGTGTGTGTGTGTGTGTGTGTGTGTGTGTGTGTTGTCAATCCTCTACACTATGAGGGCCGAGAAGAATAAAATAAGAAGATAAATCCTTAAAATTCTATCGAATGAGAACATTTTGTCAGTCTTCACATTAAATATAGATATAAATATCATCTAACGGTCAAGGGCTTGGTAAAGTTAAAATACTGAATGTATTCCACATAAAATCCAAATAATATAGGCAAATTGTCTTTGCCATGTTATGTTCAATAATAGTAGTCATGTGTCAATTCAGTCAAATTATCCTTAATTATACATAATTGATCAAAGATGTAAAATTAGATTTTGTGAGTGTAAAGTTACAGCATTTTCACCTGTCAATCTTTCAGTCTGTCCTCTTTTACGGCCAGATTCAGACCAATTCCAGTGAATGCATCACTGGACCGCTCCGCTCACTAAATAATTGCTGAAATCCCTCCACTTAGGCAAGCAGGATTTGAACTGGACCGCCTCCACTCAGCAGGTTTGCCTAATTTTGATTAGGGAAGCTGGTGTTGTTGGCCAATCGGGGTCCAGTATTGTGGCCGTTCTGCCTGTGAGCACTTAAGGGTGTTTTATGGTGTCGACAAGTGGTTTGGACGAAGCACTCACGCTCAAACCAAGTGTCGGGAGACTTCTGTGGCATGAGCTGTCATCTCCATGGTAACCAGCTGATATAATATAACTGACTTAATAAAGGAGGAGGAAATGTTAACTACACTTTTATTGCGGAGGAGGCAGAGGAGAAAGAGTCCGTGGACATACGCAACTCCATCTCCATGGCAATGACGGAATTTCTGGTCCAACCAATCAGTGACAGCGTTCTACAGTTCTACAGGTACAAGCCACCGCAGGAAGACACAGCTTTGACGTCATTTCACCCTTCTGACAAGCAATTACTTACAACCATAAACTAAAATCACTAAAAGCCAAGATGACTCAGAGAGAAAATGCTCCAATCACAACAACACCCACCCCCTCAATAATGCTGTAGGCAACATCAAAGAAAGTCCCCAGACTCTGGGTCAAAGGGATCTATTTTTGTGAATCAATAGCACACGGTGCACAGTGCACTGCTGAAACAGGATTTCTTCGCATGATGGATATGTTCTTTGTTATCCATTGTTACCACAGCCCACTGTTTGTGACCCTCCACTGTTTTTGACTGTAAGGTTTTCTTTTCATGCCTATGGAGTGGCCGAGTTTAATTAACAGGTCCCCCTTTTTATTTTAGAAAGACAAGCTAACAGGATGTCCTTTGAAAAACCTCACTGAAATAAAACATTTTCAGATTTGAAGATTAGTGTGGGTGCCTTGTTTGTTTCAAGAAAATATATAAAGTCACTGTAAAAGAACCGGATAATGATATTGCAGTATTGTTTCGTTCATTATTTATCTGTTTGGAAACAATCAAAAAGTGAGTCAAACCACAATGTTTACAGATAAAAAATAGTTAAATAACCAGAAAAATAAAGGGATATGTATTTGTCTCTTGAGATATAATCCAGTGTGAACACCTGCATAGAAACCTAGCTTCAGGTTAGATTATGTACCTAACTGCAAGTGGTTACCACTGAGGGCATCAGGCTACACTTTCATAAAACTACAGGAACATCATAGACACACAACCATTAAATTCATATTGAATTTGGTCATTTTTTTCCTACACATACACAGCAACACCATTGACATAAATCAGTGGGACCAAGGCCCATCTTCAATGTAGATATATAAAGTCAATAAACTGTTTCAACAAGAAGTTATAGTTGCACTATCTAATTTCATTTATTGTAATGTATTGTAATAGGATGATTTTTAAAATCATTGTGCCATTAGGAAGATATTTGTATGAATACTACATGTAAGGGAGTTTGTCTGTATATTCATTTTCCTGGCTAGCAGCAGCCACTGCTCTAGGCTGCACGCGAGCATACTTTATGACCATTTTGAGCAACATGGGCTGGTTTTTCCTGCAGTTGTGGGCTGAAAGTCAATGGATTATGCCACAGTCACTTCATCCATTATGTTCTACAGTCTATGAGTAATCCCTCAGGCTCAGTTCTATGATGATATTTTAAGCTCAGACACCAATTTTCATCTTTCAAATGTGTGCATACAAATGGCTCTCAATGCATTCATAGCAGTTTGTGCATAACAACTACCCAAAATAAACTACTGATAACTCTGCAAACTACTGAGACTTTGAACTTTATTTGAGTAAATATAGAGAGCAGAGTTTTGGTAACTTAAAGAGATATGTCTCGTACTCAGACAGACGTGCCTGTGGTGTTATCCTGCTGAGATTAGGACCACCAGGAATTTAATTGCATTAATTTGTATTTGTACACTGCATTCAGCTGTCAACTTTTATTTCAGTCTTTTTCAGAGCGAAAATTCAACACTCTCTATTTTGTGTCAAATTCAGTTCTTACAGTTCAAACTCAGTTCTCTGCCACACACATTCGGGGGCGAGCACAGATTCAATTTATATCTCTGCAAACCTTCTAACAAACACAGCGTTAGCTTTGCGTTAGCATCTGCGCTAGTTTACTTTCTTACCCAAGTCCCCAGATGTGTGTCAGAAAACTGAATTTGAAAACATATTGAGCGTCGAATTTTCACTCCAAACTAGACTGAAATAAAAGATGACAGGTGAATGCGATGAGGATCAAATTCTTGCAGTGGCTCTCGGGGCTCGCCCTTCGTTCTCACCGGCCAGGTCGCCATCTGATATGCATCCTCAATATATTGCGGTTGGCACATTCCAGGATCTTTTATTTGGAGAGACAGCGAGTTTGGGCTGGGAAGTCAGTTTTGAATGCCAGAAATCTCAGCACCTGGCAAAGGGACTCAATGATGAGTCACTGCAACAACCCCATCAAACCCCTGAAGGGATGTTATGGTCATTATGCGTTATGGGGTACTTCTTGTCACCAACAGTCGTGATCATTTTGTCAGTGTGGGTGTCTTTTGAGAGGTGAGCTTATTTTGGTATGAAGCTCTTTGTGTATTCATTTTGGACACTTTTTGTTTCATTGTTTGTCGTCTCCCAATGCACAGCAAGAACTGGAATGGTAAAACAACGTGCACACACACACACACACACACACACACACAATGCCACAGCAAGACAAAAACAGTGTAAATGCTGACTCAACTGAATTTACAGTGGTAGTAATGTAGCGAAGGATGAGAGGGAGGACTGTTAGAGAGAGAGAGAGGATTACGGGAGGATATATATATATGTACACGCACCATGGTAGAAGGTAGAGAGAGGTAAGGGGAAGGGAAGGGAGAGCGACAGGCAAACAGACAGACAGAAACAGAGGAAGACAGAAGAAAGAGAGATATGGGGATGAGTGAGACCTACTGTACAAGAGAAGAGGAGATTGTTTTCTGAAGAGGTGTCTGGCTGTTTATTTGAGGTGGTGTAGTAAACGCAATCAGACTTGAACTCAAATATTCAGCAGGAGTGCACAGACACACACACACAAACCATCGAGTTTATGTGTCAGGGCAGCATCCCAGCTGTGTGTGGTGTGTGGCTCCAAGAAAAAGGCCTGCCTTTGTTTGCCTCTGGGGGGGTTGAGGAAGACACACATAGACACGTGTGCGTGTGTGTGTGTGTGTGTGTGTGTGTGTGTGGGTGGATGTGGTTGTATATACTGTGTGCACGTGTGAATTCTTGTTTCCTCAGTGTCTGGTTGAGGTTATTGGCTCTGAAATGGAGACAGACACTGCATAGGAAAGAATATCAATGAGCCTATTGCATAGCCAGGCACATACACACACACACACACACACACACCACCACACGCACCCTTTCGTGTGTGTGTGTGTGTGTGTGTGTGTGTGTGTGTGTGTGCACTTGAGCACGCTTGCATGTCTCTCCCTGAGGTGATTTTATTGTTTGAAGAAGCAGAGGTTAAAAAGTATGAGATCAATGGGAAAATGGGTGCATGCTGAACAAAATGAATGGACGGATGGGAGAAAAGGAAGGAGTGATCGAGAAAGGTAGGAAGAGAGGCAAGGAGGCAGACGGAGATGATTGGGGAGGGAGGGAGAAGGAGTGAAAAAAAGTAGAGGGAGCATGAGAGGGAGGGAAGGAGGGGACAGATGAGAGGAATTGAAGAATTGAGAAGAGATGGGGTTTGTGGCCGCAATGTACGATTGGTTTTCACATTGTTTGGGAAATGTAACAAAGGTGCACAAAACGCAATGGGCAATTTGACAGGGAGAGGTCCTCAGCGGAGAGAGGAAGGGGGAGATAGAAAAGAGAGAGAGAGAGAGAATGTGTGTGTGTGTGTGAGGAAACATATAGAGATGAAGAAGAGTTTTGAGGAGTGAGGATCACCCAGACAGAGAGAGAGAGATAACCAGAGTGTGTGTGATCCAGAGAGAGAGAGGAGATAGGGTGTGTGTGTGTGTGTGTGTATGTTGAGGTGGTGTGTGTGTGTGTGTGTGTGTGTGTGTGTGGGGGGGGGGGTGTTAGCAGAGTGATGCTCAGAAAGAGGGGGCTTGTCTTCCGCTCAGCTGTGTGTCTTGGCCGGCTGTGAAAAGCTGCTCTCTTCCTGTCAGCGCAGGAAGCCCACAGGGCGCCATTGTGTCAGAGAGAGAGAGACGGACAGAGAGTTGAATAATTTAGTAGCGTTATGGATGCATTTCTATTTATGAAGGTCAACTGATTGAGATTCAAGACGTGGCCTTGCACCACGGGCTCTTTGTTGTTATTGTTGTACGTCTACACGCTAAACGAGTCTCATCGGGTCAATGAGTCAGTTTGAATTGTAATCATTGGATTGACCCAGAACCAGCTCTTCCCTTTAGTCCCTATACTGACAACTAAAGTGACTTTTAGGCAAACTCTTACCTGAGATCCGTGTCAGACTATTGTCCTCTTCTTGGTCAGAATTGGCCCTGATGCTGGTCGGAGATCAGTTGCCAAGCGTCTGCAGCAGCGGCTGGTTCTCCTCCAGGCTCGTTCAGCGAAACGATCAAAACCTTTCATATCAATTCATTTGTTTTAGCAAGTAATTGAGCAAGTCACACATTGGCTCACACTGAATCGGACTCGGAATCAGAATCACTCTATTGCCAAGTTTGGTTGCATACAAGGAACTTGCTTTGGCGCGTGGTGTTGAACGTTGCAGTGCACAGCTGCGTGCACATCAGTAGAGGAATGTGAATCATCACTCCTAACCCACTTCAACAGGATGAACTGCTACATGCCTCTATTTAAAGGAGAATACCAGTTAGAGTTGTAGCCCATTTACTACTATCTACGTCTTGGTCACAGGTTTACATTTCAGTTGTTTTTGAACATTTACTTTTTTGTTTTTAAAGTGTCCAAATTCGGTTGAAATGACCCACTGTCCTAACAAAGACGAAGACACCGAGCTGACAATTACGTTTGTAAGGTGACACGTTTTTGAGGGAGTATTTCCTGGGGCAGACTTCCACTTCTTCCTGTAGGGTGAAAGGTCATTAACAGCAAGTAGAGCATGACGTAATAAGTGCACTGACGTGAAAGCGCTCAACTCGGGCACAACGAAACAACGACTAAGCAAACTTCAACAAAACCAGCAGCTTCTTCTGACGGCAGCCCTGACGTCTCCCCCTTAGGCTGACTGGGAATAATGTAAAGGAGGGACGACTGGTACGAACGTAAATACCACTAGTGTTATCCTTTAAAGGTTATGTTTCAGAATAAGAGCTCCAGGGAGGTTAGGGTTAATATAAAACGCTCTGGTTTGTCAGTTTTGAAGAAAAGGAGGATTCCATTTACTCCAGCTTGTCCAGAAAGCAACAAACACACATATCGCTTCCAAGAGTCTCCAGCAGAGCATGTTCCATATGAAGCCTGTAGCGACCCCTTTCAACTGACTGTCACTGCACTCTGTTTGCCGTAGTGTGTGTGTGTGTGTGTGTGTGTGTGTGAGAGAGAGAGAGAGAGAGAGAGAGCAGGGGGCAGAAAAAGGAGTGAAGGAATGAAACCGAGAGAGAAAGCACTGTTCTTTACATTGTGTTCAACAGCTTCATGTTCACGTCTGTCGTTGCGTGTTTACCCAGGCCTGCACCCAGATCAGCTCCACAGCAGGACAAGCCAACGCTGCCCCGTCTACTGCGGATGTCTCGGCTTCCCTCTGTGTGCTGGTTAAACTGCGACATGACCCCCAAGACATGAGAGTAATTGGGAGTGATGGAGGGACATGAGGTGATGTATCAGAAATAGACCCCGCTGGGAGAGGGCAGAGCAGGAAGGGATGCGAAAGCAACCGGAAATTAAAAGATAAATGAGAAACAAAATTGTATAAACGAGGGGCTTTGCTGTCCCCGAGCCTGGCAGCAACCCCTTGGAGGAGAAGAGGGAGACGGTGAGGGAGTTGGGGGGAGAGGGGAAGCGAGAGGGGAAGGGAAGCAGCGGATGAATTAAATATGTTTCGGCAAAGAAACAGTCTTCGGAAATGGGGCACAGTGATCCAGGGAAATCCCTCTGTCTTCTCTCTCTCTCTCTCTCTTTCTCTCTCTGTCCCTCTCTAATCACTCTCCCCCTCTGTCCTTTCACTTATTTCAATCGGTCCCATTTTTCTCCTCCTCCTCCTCCTCCCCTTCCCCTTTTCCCTCATCTCGCTGTCTCTCTACTGTCCTAAACTACATCTGTTTAGTCTCCTCCTCTTTCCTCTGCATTTCATTTGCCTCTACCTTTCTAATTTCCCTCCCAGATCCTCCTCCACCTTTCCTTGTTTTATCATCCCCCCCTAGATCCCTCTGCTTTCTTGTTCTCCTCCCCTCTTCTTCATGTGTACTGCGTTTTCCCCGCCATTTCTCCCTATTTCCCTCCTCTATTGTACCCTGCTCTCCAACTCCCTACTCTACTTTTCTCTTCCTCTCCCCTACTTCCCTCCCTTTTTCTTCTCCTCTTCTCCTCTCCTTTCTTCTCATCGTTTGTCTCCTCCTCTGCTGCTCCCCACTCTCCCACTCATCTATTCCCCGTCTGCGTCGTCTCCTTTCATCTTCTCTGCCACTTTTCCGCTTCTCCAACGTCTTCGTTTGTCTTCTCTGGTCCATTCCCATTTTCTCCCTCTGACCTCCTCCTTCTTATTTCTACCCCATTTCTACCCTTCTCATGCCCCCTTTCATTTCCTGTTCTCTTCTTTTAATCTCCTCTGCTTGCTATTGTCTACTCATCAATCTCTCTTCCATCCACCTCTTCGTTTCAGCCTCTCATCATTCTCCCCTTTCTCTTCTAAGCCTGTTCTTTTATCCTCTCCTACTTTCTGGCTTTTCTCCTCTTACTCTCCCTTTTTATTTTCTCTCGTATTACCCTCACCCCTCTCTCTCCCCCTTCCTCTATGCTTGCCCCGTTCCTCCACCTCTTTCCTTGCCGTTCCTATCTTCTCGTCTCATCCCTCTCTCCTGTCATGAACCGTTGCACCGCCACCATGCTCTACTCCACAACAGATGTCAGTGCGGATCAGTTGTAGCATCAGCCACACTGTGCCCATTCATCCTGATGCCTTCATGTTAATGCTAACCCATACCAACTGCAACCATGGAAAACCACCTTGGGCCAACTCCAGAGCTTTCTTATATGCTAATGCTAACTAGCTGCTGGCTACTCCCAGGCCCCACGGTGTGTTGATGTCTTGTAGCGTAACAGTTACTGTCAGTGCAGAGTTTCCCCCTCTTATCCTTTTATTTTCACTTGATCCAACAGCTCCCATCTGCAGCCATTTTCTAGTGTCCATTTTGCAGCTTTCGTTTCAATTAGCCTCGTCTCTGGTTGTGAGGGGGATGCTCAACCACCTATAACTGTGTAGCTCCAACCACGTTGGGTTGCCTAAGCCAGTGTGGCCAGATGTTCAACAGTAAAGTGCTAGGTAATATGACAAATGAGGCGACTCCTTCTCATACTGGGTCAAATATTACTAGGTTATATTGCTAGTTAATATTAATAGGTTAATAGGTTTTGGATTCTTCAGGTAAAGACATGAGAAAATTCTATATTTTTATTACGTGTTGAAATATGTAGCATAAATCAATGCATCACCCTCATCACTTCGTTCTATTTTGCTAACAATAAACTCATTCAAATTGTATTTCACAGACAAAGCAACATTTATCATTAGATTTGGATCAAATTAGAGAGCAAAGAAACAAATACTTTTCAATGTGTGATGGTTGCAAAGTTGCTCATCAAATGTTCAGGACGTCTGTCTCCAGTTAAAGGACATTCTCTATCCATAGTATTGGAAAAACTCCGGAAATCTCTTCACACTTTGGTAACACTGCAGCTGAGATCCACGAAGGATCATCAAGGAGGAGAAATGAAGAACAGATGGGTTTAATAGGAGGTCTGGATCCTTGCAAGATCCATAAAGCTAAGAGAGTTCAACATTACTAGTGTTGTGCCAAAATCTTATATTCTCTACAACATGTGTTTCTCTGGTGGCATGTACCAACTGAAGCCTGGCACTGGTGGTGGTGGATGTGGCAGGTATCCGTATGTAGAGGGATGTGGCAGTTTGTAATGGGTTCCCCTGGAGGGAGGACAGGAGTGTCCTTGCGTAATGGGCTGATTGGATAACAAGCGAGGCAGATCGCTGGGAGAGTACTCACACTCAGCTTCATTTTGTAGATCTTGTTTTGTAAAGTTCATCTTCTCACCCTCTGTGTTAGTATAATGAATCCGCTGTCATTGTGCAAAACTCTTAATTCTGTGTTATTGTAGCTGCTAAATGTGTTAGGCGTGATGACAGCCACACACACACACACACACACACACACACACACACACACGCATGTGTACTCATACATTCATGCCTACACACATCTCTCTGTCAACCCCGATCATCATCATGATCATTTATTAAAGTGGCTTCCACCAGAACGAGCGAGAGAGAGAGAGAGAGAGAGAGAGAGAGCGAGAGAGAGGGAGAGGGAGAGGGAGAGTGAGGGAGCTCAGGGGAAGGAGGGATTGCTTTCTTAATTAAACGAGGGGAAAAAAGAGAAGGAGCACGGCGCCACAGGCTGGGCTCCTTTGAAGGAAAAACATTTATCTCACTCTCTGCATTCCCTCGCTCCTCATTCCCCCTCTGTGAGTTGGCTTAGTTTCACCCTGGCAGTGTAAAACACACACACACACACACACACTGCAGCGTGCACTGTGGTTCATGTTCTTTGTGGCGGCGTAACATGAGCATTGTTCCTCACAGTTTACAGGTCAGAAGAAGCCTCATTGATTTAACATCAGACATTCTTGTACTCCAGTCAACTTGGCTACACATCTTCAAGATTTAGAGGGCAGGCACACTTTCCTGCCTTACTATCGTTCTTACTCTCTATAACTATAATACACTGAATGCCAACACGCGCGCATGTGACCACACAAATCTTATTAAAAACACGCTGTCATGCAAGCATCAAACTCAATCACTCTCATGCACTCTTTCCCTCGTTTTCTCTCTCTCTCACACACACACACACACACACACACACACACACACACAGATCAACCTTCTTTGCTCACACACGTTCTGGTATACACACAATATATCAGAAAAGGAAAGGAAGCTCCACATTGCCAGAAAAAGGAGAGTGTCCACACAGAGGCTCGTGATTTAAGACATGGATAAATTGAATGCATAAAAAGACTGAGGTGACAATAAAGACTACCAAGTTTATTCTCTCTCTCTCTTTTATCACTCGAAGCCAGAACAGTGAACCAAAACATCTTTCTTCTCACACTTTTTTTTCCTGATCTTTATACTTTACGCATTAAATTTGCAACTATTTCTGCACTTTTTGCCTCATTGTCCCATTTTGATGGTGTACAAGTTCCTTTCATCTCCTGATGTATTTATTGCTTCGAACTTACTAACTGAAAATTGCATGGACATACACCTGACTCCACCATCACACCCACCCGCCCACACACACATACATACACACACACACACAGGAAGATATACACTACCCACATCCACCACCCGCACCCCGGTGTGCTGAGGATAAAGGTCGTGAAAGGTTATCTACTTCTCCCACTGCTCACAGTCAGCGGTCAGAGAGATGGAGAGGGATGGGGGTGGGGGGGGGGGTGGACGGAGAGAGAAATGAGAGATATGGGGTGAGAGGTGAGAGAAGAGGGAGGAGTAGGGGCATGGGGGGGGGGGGGGGGGGGGGGTAAGTGGGGATAGAGAGGAAGAGACAGGGGAGAAGGAAAGAGACAGCCAGAAGGGATGGATTAGAGGAGAGGAAGGAGGGAGGACATGGAGAATGGTGCGAGGAGGTAGAGGGAGAGAGAAGGGACCGGGGTGGAGGTGAGAGACGGAGAGGGGATGGAGGTAAAAGACAATAAAAAATGGAAAGGGAAAGGAGAGCAGGAGGAGGTGGGGAGAGAGAGAGAGAGAGAGAAAGGAGTGCCACACAGCATGCCACTGATGGATGGTTGGCATTTAACTCCCCACTACCTCCGGAAAATAACTCATTAAGAATGGCTGTGTGTGTGTGTGTGTGTGTGTGTGTGTGTGTGTGTGTGTGTGTAAGAGAGAGAGAGGACACCGTAAGGGACTGTGAAGGGAAAATGGTTGATTTGATATTAATCATAAGCTGCCATCACTATAACACTGCTAAAATGTCTTTGATTTATTTGTTGAGTGCACCATTTTTGTTGTGCATGCTGTGTCTGGTCTCATAAGAGCCTTTATTTCTGCCAGGGAATTAATTCCTGTGATGGCTGATTATCTTAATAGCACTTTATTCCCTGAAAATGGCTGTATTTTGGCCTGTGGAAATCAGAGAGAGAGAGAGAAAGAGGGAAGACGTAAAGAGAGAGAAAGATTACCTAAGAGTCTTTTGCTTTTTTATGATGCTTCTTCATGATAGACCACAATTATCTTATTATCTGTTACTCAGGCCTTAATGAAAGCTATGCAGGATACTGAAATCCAAAACATCAAAGTATACTGGCTGACAGAACAGAGTACAAGGTGCTACAAAAGTGCAGCAGGCATTTTCAAGTCACATCTCCATTAGTGTTCATCACATGGACACAAAAAGAGGTGAAAATTTTTACATTACATGAGATTTGTCTTTTGTTGAACACAACCAATGGCACCACAACCTTACACCTTTTTTAAAAATATTTTCAGTTCTCTGCATGCATCCCGCATGGTTTCCCTAATGACATTGGTTTGAGAACTGTTGGATTGTACAGGGTGTCCTCAAACAAAAACCTCAACCTGTGGTTTACGACTCCCCAGGGATGTGTCATTACGTCAGGGTGCAGCAAATTCAAAAAAGGAGATGAGACACCAACATTAGCTGTCTTGGAGAGAACAAACTTTGCCTGAATACAAGCACAAAGAGCATTTTTTCCTAGCTGTTTCAACGGATTGGGCTATAGTGCTGTTTGGACCTGATGTGTCATTCTCACAATGAATCTATGGGCTTCCCGTTCGTTCTCGCCGGTCAAGTTACCATCTGATGCATCTTTGGTTGGCAAGTAGAAAGACAAGGGATATTTCTTTACCCATCTTCCATCCTGGTGTTTTTTTTTATTTTTTATTTGTAATTCAGCTGTTAGATATGACCTCAAATGTATCACACGGGAGGACACATGAGAAGCACACTGCTAGCACACTAAGCTAGCTAAGTTAGCTGGACTAGCCTAGCAAGACCTAGAAAGACCTAGAAAGAGTATATAAAAAGAAAAAGGGACCAAACATACCAGTCCCTTGCTCCGTGTGATTGTCTTACACAAAGAATAGTAAAGTGCAGGATAACCCTAACATCTTAATATTGCCAGTGTTTATGTTGTGTATCATATTAGCAAGTTAGCATAGTTTAGCTAGTTGAAGGGTCTTTCATTTCCTCTCTCGGTCCAGCTTCTCTTTTGCCAGTTTATCCTGTTGGTTGTGCGGAGGAATGCCAAGGAGCCAACAGAGAACAATCTCACAGTTTTAGTTTTCAAAATCACCATTGCAATTTTGACGAAAAGCAAATCCTGAAACCAAACTCATGAACACAAAACTACTCAAGCAGAGTTGGTATTTCCAATCGGAAGCAGTGACACCGGCAGGAAGGAGGTAGAGAAACAGTTGGTGACAGATGAGAGATGAAATGAGAGAGATATAAAAGTAAGTGTAGTGAGAGACAGAAAGGCGGACAGGCAGCGCTCTCAGATCAAATACCAAGTGAAGTACTCTGGAAGTACACATTGTCGCTGGGAGCACTTTTCACTTAAGAGAACTGCTCTGTAAAAGTTGCCACCGGTTTCAAAGCTACTAAAAAACACATCACCTGCATCTAGATTCAAGCTAGATTCTGAAAATAACGTGTTTTTCAAGGCAGGCTAAATGGTGCTTTATAAAAACATCAGTGTTTGAAAAAAATACTTTAACTTGTAAAATCAAAATAACCAGTCACGGTTCCATATTGTGCCACGGAAAACCAAACGATCGTTGAGTCACCCTGTAGGTCACGTGTGGTTTCATATTGACATAAACATGTGATGTGGTATTGTAATGGTCCCGTATGTGCTCCAATGAGATGCTCAGATTAGATGTGTCCGCTGCTCTGTGCCACTCCAGTAATGCCCCTTGTACCCCAGTTTCCTACCATTTCCTCCCATAAGACTGATCAGGAGACTAATTTGCTTGTCAGCTAATTTGCTAATTTTAGCCTCTAATAAACTTGAGGTTTAGGTGGCTTGAACTCACACCGCCAAGTCTCCACTCGGAAGGCTACTATACGTGACACAACACTACAAATTAGTATGTGCAGATCACAGACGATCACATCCATAAAGTGTATCGTAGATTTAAAGTGGATGGGGGAAAAAGAGGAACCTACATAGTATAGTTACCATGCATTTAGAACTGCAGACGCCATCAATATGAAAGCTGTGAGGCATTCATAGCACTATCCTTCCATTGTACTTTTACTTCAGTGGGATCCTTTTATGTCTCTCCAGAAGGAAAAGCATTACTGAACATTTCAGATACTTATTGTAGCCATTCTCCTCAGTGATTAGGGACACCAAACCATTTGGTTCTGATATGCACTATATAGGTTTTGCCAGCAGGTAATGATGGGTCCATATAGCGATCTGGTTCTATAGAGAGTTCCCCCTAAGAAACCACTCGTTCATACTATTAAGAAACCTTACTTCTTAGAGTGAAGTAGAAATCGCTGTTAGTATTGTTAATCCTATCAATGGTTACATTTGTAGCTGTGCAGTTTGGGAGGGGGGAGAAAGATGGTGAGAGAAAGGGGGAGGGAACAGGAGGGAGTTGTGGAAAGAGATGGCAAGACAGAACGGAGACAATTGGTGACGGTGAAGAGATGAAGAGATGAAAGGAGACACACAGACAGAAAGCTTTTATACCCAATGGAAAAGTGACAAAGTGCTCTTGTGAGGGGAGGAAGTCAAACACACACAGATGAAAACAGACAGGTAGAGCTTTCCTACTAAACTCCACCCATAGAGACAAAGTGCTCTTGGACTAGCTTGAGCCACTGGTAGCACCCAAACACTTCTCAGTCTCTCAGACACATACACTCCTGTGATGCTGGGCACACAGGAACTCCCCGGGGGAGGACACACACACACACACACACACACACACACACACACACACACACACACACACACACACACAAACCACACTTCCCTGGTAAGTGTTATTTCTTTTTTCAACACTAGCTACTGACCAGAAATAGACTGGTATATACTGGTTTGGTTTGGTTTGTATATGCTGTACATTGTTGTGGAACTACTTTATAGATAGAGAGATACTTTATTGACCCCCGGGGGGACATTCTTATATTGTTTATAGCTCATGCAGTTATACACGCTTTCACACATCTGCACACAGGCACAAAACTGAAATTAAATAATTAATCACAAATTTATTTGTGCCATGTTTGCCATGCATAAAATATTGCCATTGCAGTGTGTGAGAGGAAAAATCAGAGAGAAAACTTGGCAAATACCCACACACACACACACACACACTCTCTCACATACACACACACACACACACACACACACACACACACAACGGGGCATTTGGGGTGTGCAGACATGATTTTATGCTGTTTACAGTGAAAACAAACAAGCGTTCCATTATTCATGTTGATTAAGGAAACAGCTCTGTTTCTGTGTTCCTCTAACAAGGCAAGCAGGAGGACAGGAAGAGAGGAAAAACGGCAATTGTCGTCATTACCATCAGCACATTCACTCTCACTCGCATGCGCGCACACGCACACACACACACACACACACACACACACACGTACATGTACACACAAATGCACTTACACACTCCCGCTTACGGGCAGTCGCCGCACACATTCATGCAGCGGGCACCTTCGGCAGTGGTTTAACTTGACTGGAATAAAAAGCAATAACCCTTCCTATTAAAGCCGCCCTAACCTGGCAGGTAAATACATTGAGGAAACGTAGCTGTTCATGGCTTTACCCACTTAGAAAGGGTTACACGTACCAATGAAACGAGGAAATAAATTGTGCCAATTACTGTGTATCATACATCATTTAACGCCTCCCCTCTACAGCTCAACTGAGGACAACACCACTCATCACCTAGCACCCACTTTATTCATTCCCTTTCACATTCATTCATTGCCATTGCCCTGCACTTTATCCACTTTATCTGTTCCCATTCCCACTCATTCACTGCCCTGCATTTTAGCCACTTTAGCCACTCTCATTCCCCTTTCATTCATTCACCCTTTACCATTCTTTAACTCTGTATACATGTACCATCCATTCATTCACTCTTCCCTCCTTGTATATATGTAAACATGTCATCCATCCGCTGTGCATCCTGGTTTTATGTCACATAGTACCGTAGTTTTTTCTTTTTCTTTTTAGGCCTTTGTTTTTTTTTGTATTTTGCACATTCTTGTGATGCTGCTGCAACCCCAGAATTTCCCCCCGGGGATCAATAAAGTATCTATCTATCTATCTATCTATCTATCTATCTATCTATCTATCTATCTATCTATCTATCTATCTATCTATCTTAAGATCATCATATATATGGTAAGTACCTGGTAATTCCATGGCAGCAAACAGACCAGAAAATCAGAAGGTATTTCTTAGTAATACACTGATGCGTACATGGTAGCCATTCAGCAGAGAGTGTGTGAGGCCATTACTGTTTTAATTGCCACCACTTTCATAGAAACTTTTTCAATTAATTATTGAATGAATTAATGTACGAGAAGCTCATTTATAGGAATGTATTGCCTAAATCCATTGAAAGTACACAATTATACCTGCGCTATTTGTAATATTGGTAAAACGTGAGTACTTACAAGCTCCTGCTCCTAATGTGTAGGAGAGAGAGGTGTTACTAAGACGGAGTCATAATTGAAAAGGTTTTTCACCATCCTAAACCTGTGACACCCACAATGTAATTACTTGAACTGATGAATAATGCAAAGGGGGATTTTAAGTAGAACAGCTTGGTTATTTACTGGTAATTTACTATTTTTATCATGTATTTACCTGGTTGAAACCTAGTACTCAGGGTGACTGTGTTAGCAGTAAAGGCTTGCTGTCACATCTCTCTCTTTATGTCTCTTCCAAACACACACCCACACATTAAAACACACACACACATCCATCTGAGGGTTTTTAATAGCTCTTAGATCGCCCGTTCCTCCCTTTAGACACACTGCAATGTAGTAGCACGTAATACAAATTGAACAAGGGAGATGGTGGTGAGGTAAAATGTTTCCTGTTGTTTTACCTGAGTACACTCTTTTTTTATAATCACTGGTGACAGAAGGGATCCCCTTCAGCCCACAGGAAAACAACCTTGGATGTTCAGGTTGCGATACAGTTGCAGGGGCAAAAAGCAGAACAGGTAATTACAGATCATGGAAGGTCAGAACTGGCAGTACAACACAATACAATTAATGTCATTAATTGAAGAATAACCTTGATATAATGAATTGACATTGCTGGCACTACACATGCTCCGACACCGCGTCACATAGGAGTTTTTTGGAGGGTGTTGTGAACATTTCCTATGGTGCATACTGATGAGACAAGACGCTAGTAGAGAAGAGGACACTTTTAATCTGAACTGTGGTTGGGATGACTGGGACACACACACACACACACACACACACACACACACACAGATAAACATTCTTCATATTAGACACACTATGTCAACCCCAACACATGTGGAGGTACATACCATAGATACACCCCCCACCCCCACCCACACACACACCACACACAGAGTAATGTTTCTGAGGCTGAAAAACAGCCATTTGGACCATTTCCCTTCTGATGAATATTCATGTGCACCTGCTTTCTACCCAACACTCATGAGATCACCAACACATTTCACCACAGGCCTGTATATGTGTGTCTGTGAGTCCCTGTAGCCTTAGGTGTGCGTGTCTGGGTTTGTGTCTGCATGTACACAAATCTGTGTGTGTGTGTGTTTGTAGGTTTTGTAGTAGCTTCACTGTGCTGAGTGGAGGTAGCGACGACTTTTGTTCGTCCCCACAGAGTTAGAACAGATGGAACAACTGCAAAAGCACATTATAGTCAAAACAGCACCAGAAACCTTCCTAATACACTGTAATGCATCGTGACTCTAGCATGAGGCTGTTATAAGTCATATATACTGCCACCTGTTGCCACCTATATATGACATAGTTCATAATTGGAATCATATGGTTTGTAGTTTGCTCATATCAAGTAATCTGTAATGTATCAGAGTTGGCAGAAGTGAACCAGAGGTGGGGAGAAATGACGGCAACATCCGCTCCCTATTCACCAGGTGAGTTCACTGATTAGCACGACTCCAAACACAGAACAGGAACTAATCAGTGAAATCAATTGGTGTAGTGTTTGATTGGACTGGAAAACCTGCAGACCCCCGGCTCTATATTGAAGTGATGTTTGAGACCCTATTATCAATGTTATGAGTATTTGTTAGTGTTTCGAAGAAAAATCTTTTCATTTGAGGGAAGGGAATTTTTCAAATGTTTTCTGTGGATACACCGTTTTCTCTTTTTGTGAGATAGAATTCAAGTGCCTTCAATCCTGTTTCATGGGGAATGTTAGTACATAATGCTGTGACATCCAGTGTGACAAGCCAATCTCAAATTGTGTTTGCCTCTTAAGTGGGTTTATTAGTAGGGTCTACACAACATCAGTGTATTCAGTGTAAGGATCAATAGCATATTCAGGAAATCAGTGATCAGCAGTGTCACTTATTGTAAATTATCACAGTACATAATGATGCAGATGCCTGATCAATCTGTACACTTTGTATACAGTATACCCTTTTACCACTCCTAGTGTGGTATCTATACAACAGCAGCACATTAAACCAGCTGCTTGTAAGATAATTATAAGAGAATATACCTTGAACATGTTGATATTATCGTGTTCATCTACTGTGATATATCTACCAGTGTCATTGCCCATGTAGCTTAGTGTCACCTAACCACCTGGCTGCCTAATTGCTTCAATTACCACCTGCTGCCTTTAAAAAGGCTCAGCCGTGCAGGACAACATCATGACACACTGACGAAGGCCTGAGGCCGAAACGTCTGCGTCCTTCTGCCTCCCCTGTGCCATCTTCAATAAAAGATGCTAGAAGTCCTTTGATCTACAGGCTGAGTTTTTGAGTGTGTCTTTTCAGCAACACCCTACTGCACACTCACAGAAGCATTCTCACAGAACTGAAAGTTTTCAACTGTTGGCCAATGAGCAGCTCTACTGGAGTTCGATTTTAAGTAGTTTGCTTGAGATTACATCAACTACTTACTTGGTCCAGGGATTCAAACTGGCAACCTTCAAGTCACAGGCCCACATTGCTAACCGATAGGGTAACTAGAGTAGGGTATATAATAGGGTAACCAGCTACACCATTGCTGTACCACTTTAGTGGCAGCTGGAATGAATATTTGAATATTGGCAGATGCATATAATACAGATATACACTCACCCGGCCACTTTATTTGGTCCTCCTATAGCCTCCTGCTCCTCAAACAGCAATCAATATATAAAGCATGCAGCCATGGTGAAGTGGTTTAGTTTTTTGTTCAATCAAACATTAGAATGGGCAAGATGGAACGGTCAAAGGCGCTTAACTTTCACCGTGGTGATTGTTGGTGCCAGACGTGGTGGCTCCAGCATCTCAGCAACAGCTGCCCTCCACTACAGTCTCTAGAGTTTACAGAGAATGGTGCGATAAAAAAATAAACATCCAGTGAGCAGTTCTGTGGCCAAAAACACCTTGTTAATGAGGGAGAGAGGTCAGAGGAGAATGGCCAGGCTTGTGCAAGCTAACAGAAAGGCCACAAATGCTCAAATAACAGCTCTTTACAACAGTGGTGTGCAGAAGGTCACCCTGTTGGATCCATGCCGCGAAGAATTCAGGCTGTTCTCAAGGCCAAAGGGGGTCCTACCCAGTACTAGATAGGTGTACCTAATAAAGTGGCCGGTGAGTGTATAGTGTGGCAATGGTATTTCGATTTTTTTTTTCTTGATAATGCTTTATATGGTTAAATGAGTAAAACTAAAGGTGATTGCAGAGGTGATTGCATTCCTAAACTCCTATATACACATAGACAGGCACTACTAACTACCACTGTCAACGCTTTTCAAACAAAAAATAAAGTCCCCTTTAGGTGACATCATCACTCCAATTTTATAAGCTCGATCGATGTTTTGCTCCAGCAGTCCCGAACCAATCCAAATGTGGTAGGTATCCATTTGGCAGCAGCGCTGGGAGAAGGGGAGCATGGCTCTGCCTGTTTCACTTATCAGGAATCATCTGCTTGGGCCATTTGGCGCCTTTAAAGCGATTTGATTGCTTTGATTAAAAAATCCCAAATTGTTGCCAAGGTCACTTGAGGAGGTCATTAAACAAATCCATTTGCACATTAAATGAATCTACAAAATGTCAGGGAGACCTACTTATCAGCAATAAGAAACAGAGTCAGATTTCAAGCTGTAAGCAGGTTTTCAGACCAGACCAGGTTTTGTTTGGACATTTTAGAGAACATGTTCAAATCACTGAGAGGGCTGTGTGCTGACCTCTGGGAACAATGAAGATTGATTCCATTGGAAAAACAGTTTGAGGAGATGAATTTTATTTTCAGGTCAGCAAGGTCAGTGAAACAGCGGTGTGTGTGTGTGTGTGTGTTTGTTCATAGTTGTTAGTTTGTTTAAACTTGCAAGCTTGTATACTATATCTTTATAGCTCATTGCTTGGTCACTTCTAATAATGTGTCATAACTGCGCACAAATAAATATACATGCATACATACACACACACACACACACACACACACACACACACATATACAGTATTCTGCAATAATTGGGGTTAAGGCCCTTAATTAAAAACAGACACACAAATGTGCACACACACAAAGACAGACACTACACTGACATTCCTTTTGTCATGTCAACCAACTGAGGGCTGACATTGTTCATTTCATATGATGCATACACACACACACACACACACACACACACACACACACACACACACACACACACACACACACATCCACCACAAGTCATTCAGCTGACACAAAAGCCTTGACATAGACCCCCATCCTCCCCCTTCCAATCCAATAATTTCTCAGAGGCCAATTCTCTGCAGGCACAGTCACACAAGGGTAGAAGGGATACCGGTTACAGAAAAATCTTTCCTTCAAACACACACACACACACACACACAAACGTGCACACGCACAGCTGTATGCGGTGATTGGGGTTAAGCCCTGAGTTATTATTCAGGATGGGGGAGGGATGGGTGAGACATGGAGAGAGGGTCAGAGAGAGAGATAGAGAGATTTTGAATTAAACTGCCCTTTAAATGAAAGACTACAAAACGACTACAAAACACCCTTTTAAAAGCCTGCGGGGCATAGAGTATGTCAACCTCATCCATCAAAGCCAATCAGAGGGTTTTAACCGGTTCAAAATGGCGACGCCCAGGGAACATGTTTACTTTGAGAGTCTGTATGATGTAGGGGGAGATAGTTTGCAAAGAGGACATTCTTCTGATTTCCTCTGTGTGGCAATTGCAATGATATTGTCCTTTTCTATGACATTGATGATGCTGTAGTTGCAATACTGGAGGAACCTCTATAGTAGGCTGCATGCTAGGAGCTGTAACAGTAACACTGCTCACCTTGGATGCCCTCTTTGGACGTTCCTCCTGAATCAGTTGCTAACGTAACGTAACGTATGCTATGTAGCTTTTTGAAGCTAGAAAACTGAAGTATCCTCTTGCATCAAGCTTCTTCCCAAAGTAAGTCAGGGCAACTGTTGGAAGCTATCGATTTACAGTTATATTTCAGCGTATCCCTCTGCAGCATGGCTGTTAAGTCTCCATGCATTGTTAATGGAAATCTAGTGCTCAAAAATCAATAGCTTGACACCAGCGAAGGCGTTTCTGTCAAATTCAACTACTCATTGAGCTGTCTAACGTTGATGGATGAAGTTGAAAATTGTATGTGCTACACCTTGCAACACTGAAATATATGTATGAATATATGTAATATATAAATAATTTAATAATATAGATGTAATTAACTGGCTATTTATTAATATTTTCTATTTGACATAGATTAATTTCATTAATGATGGCATTGCACTATTTATTTATTTATTTATTTATTTATTTACTTACTTACTTTAGTCCCAATAATTCCTCCATAGAAGAGAAGGCCTGATTTAGGATTGCATCATCCTGCCCCTCCCCTATAAAGAAAACAGCAAACTTCAAAAAGGAATTTCAAAAAAAACATCAAAGTTGTCAGTTTTCTTTCAAAACTCAGAGACAGAGAGACACACGGGGACAAAGGTGGACAGACTAGTGGAAGGAATAGAGATGGGACAGAGGAATAAGAAAGAGTAAAGGGGCTGGATGAAGAGAAAAAGAAGAGTGCAAACAGCCACCAAAAGAGAAAAATGTGAAAGCCAAAGACAGAAAACATAGAGTGACAGATGGATGGATGGAAAGAGGTAGATGAGAATAGAATAGAATAGAATAGAGACAATAGAACTGGGAAAGAACTGACACTATGGACTGGACTTCATGGGGGCTCATGGATCTGTTTTCTTTTTTTTTCTTACTCTGTTGTCTGTTCTGTTAGACTACCTGCCTTTACTGTTTCATGTATAGATGTTGTTTTTCCTTGAGTAGAAAATTAAATAAAAACCAAGAGAGGAAAGCAAAATGATACATGTAACATAAAAATCCACCCTAAAACACTTTAACACTGTTAACACTGCTATTGGTGGTGTAGCTTGTATTTCTGGGCCCTTTTGTTGGTTGTTTTTTAGACAACATGATGTCAAGAGGAGATATTCCCAGTGCAGCTACAATCGAGTTTGATAGCAGAAAATGTTTCAATTGTCTAAAACATTAAACGTTAAACTTCAGGTTTTGGTGTCAGCCCCTCAGAATCAAAGAGCAAAGGCTTTTTTCTTTACTTCTTTACTACACACACACACACACACACACACACACACGCACGCACACACACACAGTATGAACAGGGAGAAATCCATTGTAGAAGAGGCAGGGATGCCAGTCTCTCCACTGACAGTTTCCCTTAATAGACTTGAGCTTGCGTCTTTGCCAATCTGTCATCGGTGGCATGTGAAATAAATAACCAATAAATAACATCTTCATCAGCTTCACCCGGCACGGCATCGTCCTCTCTCCACTCTCACTCTTTATCAGCTGGACAAACTCACTGCGCTAACCAACGCTATCGTTAGCATTGTTGTTCTCTCTGCCTACACGTGCACAGCACAGACAGACCCCCCCCCCCCCCCCCCCTTCTCTGGGGGTTTGCCGAAAGTCTTTCTGGGAAACGTCGGAAATCGCTAACTGAAGAAGAAGTAGACGAGGCAGGTTGAGGGCAAGTGGGTACACCAAAAATGGAAATCGCAACACTTCACAGTACATCACAAAATAAGGCACTGCATGTTATAAATTATAAATAAACAGCGTAAGAGTACCAGAGGGTGGATCTTTCCTTTCATCTTTCAACTCGAAGCCAGGAGGGATCAACAGGCATCCTCTATCTCATTGTGCAGTGGAGCCCTGCAGCTCTTGTCCACTAATTGAAGTTAAACACAGACAGAAAGCAAAAGAGAGAGAGAGAGGAAGTCATACAGGGGCAGATTGGTAGATAGATACAGATAGGTTAGATAAAGAGGTAGTGAGAGAGTGGAGAGAGGGGATGATCCAGAGAAGCAGCGAGAGGGAGGCAGAGGTTTGTGACCGCTACATTAGCCTCTGTGCTCGTCTCCCTCCAGCACCATTAGCATGTCATTAGAAAACATCTGAACTCACAGATGTTGGACTCTTAGCCTGGCAGGCTCGCTGTGAAGCCGACACACACACACACACACACACACACACAGGCTTACTGCAAAACTAGTGCACACGTAGAGTGAGCGAACGCACGCACACACAAGCATACACACACACACACACACACTCACACACACACACACACACACACACACACACACACACACACACACACACACACACACACACACAGTATGAACTCCCAGATGTTTTATGTTAGCCCGTGGCAGGATCAGAGGAGAGGAGAAAGGTGTTGGCACAGCTCTGACTAAGAAACATGACTGAGAGAGACAGAGAGATTCTGAGTGTATCCATTCAGTAGAAGCAAGAACAGGCAGCATATAGGTAGATGTCCAGACCCAATACCAATGTGTGTGTCTGTGTATGCTTTTTTTCCAATGTTTGTGTGTGTGTGTGTGTGTGTGTTGTGTCACCAAAGCTGTTTGCCCGCCATCTGTCAGCCTGTGTGGACAGTGCTGTCTCTGATCTGTCAAACAGCCTGCCTTTGGTCTGTCCTGCCAGAACCCAGGCAGAGCATTTAGACAAGGTATGTGGGGATCCAAGACCAAGACACAACAAGGCAATCATTATCTGACAGGCATCCAGGGATGGAATTGAACGGTTTCGGCAACCGAGTCGAGTCATTTGCCTGCCGGCTCCGTACCATCTCCGCTAGAATCCAATTTCAAATGTCCGGCTGGTGAGGACAACTTGAGACACAAGTACAGATTCTGCACAGCCCCACGGCGAACGCTGTGGTTTCGCAAAGCTACAGCCAGCTAGCTAAAAACGACGTCCAAAACACAAACAAATTATATCCATAATCCACGTCAGACTGGGTTGTGAAAGGTGAACACAAGCTCTAGTAGATATGTATTTCCAATAGTAGGCCTACGCATCAGAAAAAAGTCAGACGTCAGATGTTGATATGAGTTGTCAAAGAGTAGATGGACCAGTTCTTTCTGAATACAAGAAGAGGATTGTGGGAGTTCTGCGAAAACTCACAGCTAATGTGTGAAGATTCATAGTTAAGGATACATTTAAACAATAGCACAATAGTAAAACCTTAATGATGAGAGGAAGTCCAGGATCAAATGCTCCCTCACTGCAGCGCTCATGTCAGTAATAAACAAAGGCAGAGACAGAGGTGGCATTTCAACCTTCATTATTATGATTGCAGTTTACTTGAGGCACAATCACTGAAACCATTAACTCATGTACCTAATCTTCAGACCAAGACTGCAAAACTACAAGCACATTCTCTGCTTTACACTCAACACTTTTTGCAAAACACTAAACACAGTTCTCTACAGACACATCATTCAAAACTAAAATCTTTTGCGTTTCATTTGGAAAACACTGCCATTCAAAATGCCACACTCGTATCAATCGCCTACACCCAGTCCTCACGTGTAAAAACACCTTACACCTTATTTTGTTCACTTCGAAATCAGAGCTTGAGCCCTATACTGTAGATAGGGCACAGGTTAGCTCCCTTGGTGTGGACACCAATGGAGGCCAATATTGGTGAGAGAGTGAGAGGAAGAGGAGTGAGAGTAAGAGGAGGCAGAGGATGAGGACAGGGACATGGAAGAGGAAGAAGGAGAACGATCACTGATGAGATCCAGGCCACTTAAACAAAGTCACCAAACGTACAAACACATTTCTGCTTTGCACTTTGTTTGCAATTCTGCAACACACTACACACTGTTTCTTACATTAGACATTTCGTTCAATAATGAAATCTCTTGCAATCATTGGCGAACACTTCTATTGATGATGCAGTACCTGAAATTGGCAACACACACACACAGACACACATGAAAACACTAATTGAACACCAATCAGTCTGAGCCTTAGCACTACAAATAGAGGAGGAGGAGGAGGACGACCATTGTCACTGGCCATTGTGAATACAGTGTTGCAAATCACACAACATTCCATACTATGTAACAATATACGGTACACTGTACTGTACTGTATTGATTACTGTACTGTATTCTACTTTTCTTTGTTTTTTTTGGCAAAAAATAAGCTCTATATATTTCTTTCTGAAGCCTTTCTATTGTTGTGTTCATTGAAATGTGAGTGGATGTACTGTACTGGAACAATCTTTCACAGAAGCCTGTATGAGAGAATTAAAAAGGCATACACAGTACTAAAGACAGCAGCGTTTTGTATAAAGTACATCAGTGTGTTGTTGCTGCTTTGAAAGAGTAATCCAACTGGTGCATGTGTGTATCAATTTTGTTGCAAAAACGGCATTTTGAAAAAGGATTGTCAGGTTTTGATTGCAGAGTTTCATTTTGACATAGAAGTGAGATGTTTATCTGTCTTGTGTGGAGAGTTTTGACACAATGAGCCGATTTCCGCAACACATGTGTAAGCAATCACAAAAAACTGTAATAAACCATGTGCATCAACAGAAATTAACAGGAACAGACATGAATTAAATAATGCTTGATAAATATACATAAACTGCTCACATTATACATACACACTGTCTAATTATCCAGTTGTTCGCCTGGTGTTTGGCAGCATGAGGAGCAGTGTGGGATGCTCATTCTCCTGCATAGAAAAGCGAGCTGCTCGTTAATATTTATCGTTGCTGAAGATTGAACTTGCATCATTAGAGACACGTACACTTCATGCACTTCATCGGAACAGCTCAGTGACATGAAAACAAGCCTCATTCGGAGCTGCCTGGCGTGGCAGCAATTCTCCATGCTTTGGACTTTACAGGCGAAGCACGGCAAGCCAGCAGGGAGAGGCAGGGCAGTGAGCAGGGACAGAAGGGGCATCCCAGGGAATTTGTCTCAATCCAACTGTTACTTCCTTTCATTAATTAGATACTGAGGAACTGACTGACTGTGAGAAAGTTTGAGGTATAGGAGGTATATCCTAAAGTAGGTTTCCTCAGAGCACCATTCAATATACATGCATTGCACTGTTACAGTTTTTCTCAGTCGCTTTGGTACATTTCTCAGATCAGAATTGAAATTCTCAAAACTACTTGTTCAACCTCCAAATCATCTAGTCACTTGTGCAAATCATAAAAGCAGCTTCTCATTCTGTTGAAGAAATTGCAAATGCTTTGGCACATTCATGTAAATGGTTATGTCCAACTGTCTGCTGTTTCCTACATTATCAATTGCTTCTGTCATGTTGATCAAAATGTATTATATTGGTTCTCTGTTGAATCGTCTCACCCCCCAAAACATCTAGGCACTAGTTCATTGCATAAGTCCTTACATGCAAAATGGTTTAACCAGTTGTCATAATCTGTCAAGCATATTTTCTATTTTCTACATTTCTATTAGACTTTTTGTAAATGTGTTCTGAATTGATGAATCTTGACTTCCACTACAGTTTTTCTCAGTTGCTTTGACTCAATTCTCCAATGACAGTTGAAGTCGTCAAACCAATATGTGAAATATTGTTTGTTACCTGAGCACAACAGAAAGAGCATTTCTCTTTGTTACCATTTGCAAATGATTTAGCACATTTAGACAAATGAATAACAATTATGACAATTTGAACAATTACTGGTTCCATATATCTTTTGAAATTGATACATGCCATACAGAAAAAAAGCAGCCTTGTGCATTTTCAATCATTGTCATCAAACCCTTCTCCATAGTTTCCATCAGAGTAACTGTTATATTGACAACATGGCTAAGCATTTTGACTATCTTGTTTGTACTCAATGACACAAGGACTTGTCATTCTGATGGACTGACATGTAAAGATTTACTTTTGAGAGATGAACTAAGGATTTTGAGCAAGTTATGGGCTTTTGCAGGTAATCCATTGTGTGTTGCTGTTTGTACCAATTGTTTCGAGAAATGCTCTTACTGTTTTGCAAATCTTAAGGATGATTCGAGAAATGTACCAAAGCGACAGAAAAACTGTAATACCACACAACTGAAAGTTCTGTTTGTCCCAGTAAGAAGGATTCATACCTGTCTGTTTTGTATGTCAGCATGGGCCTACATCGAACCACAGATGGGCTTTTTGTGAGTATTTACATGTTACAGAGGCTGCCTGCGTAGGCAATGTAAACCTACAAAAATAAACCCTAGTTTCACGGATGACATGAAGACAATGCTCATAAAAGCTGTTTGCTAATAGCTGTCTATCAAATGGGGGGGATTTCATTGCTTATTTTTTTATGTGCATTCGGCACAAATTAACACAAACAGATAAAAAACATTGATTTTTTTTCAAACTTTTCACAACAATGTGAATCACACAGACTGCAAAGTGATCCTCGTGGAAAGTGTTGGCATTGTTTTCACACTGACAAATCTCTCCTAAGTCAATATACTGTGTAAACTTTGGTCAAAGTCGTTAAGTAAAGACAATCCATTAGGATGTGTGTGAGTGCACGTGTACATGCATGCATATGTGTGAGTGTGTGTGGGTTCAAGTACCTTCTTCTCACATTGGTGTATGACAGTCTTTAATAACACTATCTGAACAGTATCTTGATGCGACAGAGATGAGCACAACCCCTGCTGGCTTTATTGGTGAATTACTAGCTACCTAGCAACTCCAGCTGCCTGTAATTTAGCCTGACGTTAATTCTTGCCGGTAGTCATATTGATGCAGCACGCTGCCACTCTGTCAGTGAATCAAACCGTGATACCATTTATTTACAAGTCACGGTTTATCGGCACAGAGGGCTGTAATTTGACAGGTACGGGACAGAGTGAGTGGAGTCTGTGACTGTAATGAGCACGCTAGTTCAGTCAATTATCAATGAGCCCTGCAAAGCCCATCAGAGGTCTAGTTGTATAACTGCAGGATGCATAGAGGTTTGGTCCATCCTTGCATTGGTACAGATCAAGTTGGCGCTGTGCCATTTAAAAATCCTCCATTCACCTGTAAGGACACCAAATGCTTACTAGGAGGGATGCAAAATGGTTGTTTGCATCGGTGAAGGTGAAGAATAATCTTTGAGGAAGACAAATCTAATATGGACATAGATTCTTATATTTTGCTGCTCCCACGTGAAAACCCAGTAACTTTTCTGTTTTGGCACTTGGACTACAAATGTTCATGGTCTTCTATAAGCGTAGGAGGAATTAAAGCCCATTGCACACACATTGTGTCATTTTTAAATATAGATGGCCATTTATCTGAAAATAAGTTGTGGATTGATAACAAAACAAAGGAGCAGAGACCAATGCTGTAAGATAACCCGTTGCATGTTCGATATTGCTCAGATTTCCATTGATTCTGTCAGTGAAGAGATCAGCCTGAAGTCAGAGGAGCTGAACAATTGCTGCAGTGTGTTATGCATGCACTGTTCAACAGCTCCCATTGACTCGCATTGATCTTCGCCGAATGTAGTGTAATGCTACGGGTCCCCAGTTGCAACCTCGCAGTGTAACACCATCAATTGAGCTGTATCTGCTAATGTACTTTTTGTCTGTTTCCAATAAGATACAAGATAGCTACTGGGGTTATGGGGAGAGAGAGAGACAGAGAGAGAGAGGGAGAGATGAGTAGAGAGTGATGGGGGGAGGGCACAGCAGAGAGAGAGATATATTCAGCAGACATAAAAGTCAAAGGAAACGATTTTGCTCAGCACAGTAGGTCGAGTTGGTGGGAAGAAAGGCTTCTGGGCAAAGGAGGGATAGAAAGATGGAGGCGAGAGAAGGATACGGGGAGATCTGGTTGGATATTACCCAGACGATGTGCTGAAGGAAATGGTAGGGGGTTAAAGGAGGAATGTAAAGGTGGAGGAATGGGGTTAAATGGAGGAATCATAAGGCACATGGGGGAGGTGTAGGAGCAGAAGGTGGAGGAGTTGTGGGAAGAGGAGAATGGGGAAGAGAAGAAAGAGAAGGAAGGAGGTGATGGGGAAGACGAGAAGGACATTTGGATTGATGAGTCGTATGGCAGGGGGAGGAGGAATAGGAGGAGAAAGCAAAGGAGTAAAGAGGAGGAGATGGTGGGATGGATGGATGAATATTACAAGATGGGTTAGGAGGGGAGGAGAAACGACTTCTTGTAACCTTTCAGACAGGGGTGATCAGACAGCGAAAAGTTGGCTGGAGGACTGCTGGCACCAACACAGCACCATGCTTTATACAAATGCTGTGTGTGTGTGTGTGTGTGTGTGTGTCACATTATTGGATATATGTGAGTGAGATGATTAAATGTTAGAAGGTGCTAAGGAAAGACGGAAAGATAGACTGATAGATAGATAGATAGATAGATAGATAGATAGATAGATAGATAGATAGATAGATAGATAGATAGATAGATAGACAGATAGATAGACAGACAGATAGATAGATAGATAGATAGATAGATACATACAGATTGCTGTTCACAATTCTTGCACCACCCACAATACACACACACACACACATACACACACACACACACACACACACACACACACGCGCGCACACACATACACACACACACACACACACACACACACACACACTTCGTCCTGTCTCCCAGGGCCACAGCTATTGTCTATGGGTGCCACATGGTCAGCTGCAGGGGTTAGACAGATGACAGATATAGATGGGCAGTATTAGTAACATTGTGTATGGACTTTGTCAACTATAATACAGTGCATATTGACTTTACCTAGATTCACAGAAGGACAAAACACATGGTCGTAAATTCTTAACTGGTCTTGGAATCTTGATATCTCTTTGTGGGGGGGGCCTTGGGCTGGATGCAGGAGAGAATGAAGCCGGCTGCTTCTCCCTGCATCCGGCATCGGTTGCGACCAATTAAGGCAGATTGCAGCGGGGAACTTTTTAATCTGTGTGTTTGTGTGTCCAGAGGGGAGATCGACAAGAGAGACAAAAGAATGGAGCTGAGAGTGAGCGGGACCAGCAGCAGCTGAGGACCTGTACCGGAGGATGCAGCCGGGGGCAGACCTGGAAGACCTGGAAGGCCCTGTCCTGGAGGATGCAGCCGGGGCAGACCTGGAAGACCTGGAAGGCCCTGTCCTGGAGGATGCAGCCGGGGCAGACCTGGAAGACCTGGAAGGCCCTGTCCTAGAGGATGCAGCCGGGGCATACCTGGAAGACCTGGAAGGCCCTGTCCTGGAGGATGCAGCCGGGGCAGACCTGGAAGACCTGGAAGGCCCTGTCCTGGAGGATGCAGCCGGGGCAGACCTGGAAGACCTGGAAGGCCCTGTCCTAGAGGATGCAGCCGGGGCATACCTGGAAGACCTGGAAGGCCCTGTCCTGGAGGATGCAGCCAGGGCAGACCTGGAAGACCTGGAAGGCCCTGTCCTGGAGGATGCAGCCAGGGGCAGACCTGGAAGACCTGGAAGGCCCTGTCCTGGAGGATGCAGCCGGGGGCAGACCTGGAAGACCTGGAAGGCCCTGTCCTGGAGGATGCAGCCAGGGGCAGACCTGGAAGACCTGGAAGGCCCTGTCCTGGAGGATGCAGCCGGGGGCAGACCTGGAAGACCTGGAAGGCCCTGTCCTGGAGGATGCAGCCAGGGCAGACCTGGAAGACCTGGAAGGCCCTGTCCTAGAGGATGCAGCCGGGGCAGACCTGGAAGACCAGGAAGGCCCTGTCCTAGAGGATGCAGCCAGGGCAGACCTGGAAGACCTGGAAGGCCCTGTCCTGGAGGATGCAGCCAGGGCAGACCTGGAAGACCTGGCCAGTCGTGTTGGAATGCATCCTGTATAGACTGGCAGCCTTTGTGCTCTGTGGCTGACCTGTTGGATGGAAGGTGCGTCGAGACCGGTGAGTTTTATGTCTGATACAAATAAACTGAACTCTCCACTGTCTGTCTGCTACATTCTCTTTTTATGGAACTACTAGGAAAAGATGCGTAATGCAGCCTTCATTGGTATCCAAACACTGTGAAACTGAGTAAGAGAAAGACAGAGAGAGGAACAAGTTTAGATAGAGAAATAGAGACACAGAAAGGGATCTTAATTACTTACAGTAAGTGATTAAAAAGGTTGCATTCAGCAAGGCATATGCACTATAATGCAATTATTGCAAGTGCTGCTATTAAGGCATTGTTTGATTAATCCATTTACATGATTGGATAAACAGACAAACTCCCTATGATAAAGACATTTACATGACTGAAGTACTTTGATTATCCAGAGAAACTTGTGTAAATCAGAGGGTTTTATTTTCTAAAATAAAATGAAATGTTTCCTATCCAACAACTATCAAATTTTACCAAAGCAATTACAGTCTGATTCAACACCACCACATCATGTCGTTCATCGCAGTCATTGGCGATTTTGGACGAGGATACAGAGCAAGGATTGGTGGGAACAGGTGGTCTGCAATGACTTCAGTGATGTAAAGTGGAGAGAGAATGTCCTGAAGATCGTTCGTGGAGCTGTGTGACTGCATCCAGTGGGTCCCCAGGATGTCACCTTCCTCCTGTACCCCTGATGACGACATTTCATTGTACACAAAAGCACCACAAAGAAATTGATGTACCTGTTTAGCATGATGCTAGATTCAATCAAGTTACACACTTTGGATGAGGGGTGCATAATTGCGTGGCAGTTTGAAAATGCGCACCAGGTCCCTCATATTAAAGGCACATACCTGCCCTGCTGCCTTCAGATGGCTTTATCGATTTTTGTCGATTGAAAGGCATGATGGTCTTACATCCTGCAAGCAGTTGTGGATGGCAGAGATTCCCTTCTACCGCGACAAAACACGATAAGCTGAGCATACACGCAAGACATTTCCTAACTGGTGTCTATTAACGCGACCAACTCTGAGCACTCAAAATATGTTGGTGTGATTATGCTTACTTCAATTAAGAGCATTATTGCATTAATATAATCAGAGTTTGGTGTTTACATGTTATGTGCACATGTGCCTTTGCCGACTAAAGCCATTAAAACAGCACAAAATGCCATCGCCTGCTAGACATGGTCTGAGTAGGCGAGCAGCAGAATGTTTGATACCAAAATTGCACTACGCCACCCAATTTGGATCGACACTCCCCTCTTGCCATATCGAGCCATGAAATTACTGAATGGGTGCAGGTTGCTCTCAAGAAAATTGCCACTTCACCGGCGCAAAGTCCCTGCACTTGAGTTGCACCAGCAAGAAATCAGACCCCAATATGTTAGCACACAGATCTTACAGCAGCAGGTTGTTGACAGCTATATTGATACTACAGAAGGATGATTTGGTAATAAGGAATTCTAGGACTGATTGAAATAATAATTTGCTTTATCAGTTAATAAACAAACTCAGAGAGCATATAATAAATGAAGCAATCATTTTAGGCCCAAGTCCATGGCCACCATGTGAAGGGAAGCATCACTGTCGCTGAATGTGGTTTCTAGTTTAATCTTTTTTAGATGGCCGATACCTTTATTAATTATTTGAACTCATTCAATGTCCGTGTGGTGCCGACAATTAAACAGCAACCTCAATCATGAATATCTACATGGCTTTTTTATGAACTTTTATGAAGTCTTTTTATACATTTGGCCATTGAATTGCAGAGTCCTTACTCATCAGGTTGTTTGTCCTCCACAATGTGGGTTTCTCATTTTGTTATTGGCCAGGTTTCGCCTCTGATTCAGAGCAGGCAAGTCAAGAGCCTACTGCTGAGAGGGCCCATTTTAAAACGAGCACAAACTCAGCCCAGACGGTAGGTCACTGCCCAACTGGGAGCCCTTAAATGAGTCCGCCCTCTTCCCATACACGCACAACCATATGCCTTTTGTAAAAATCAGCCTTAAAAGACTATAAAGACAGCTGGGCTCTATCCCAACAGGGGGAGAGCAACATTAATTCCACCACCAATGGTGCACATTTTTGTTATGTCGTTTGGATTATTTTTTTGGTGTTGGAATAAATATTCACAGTCGAATCTGAACACCATTTATTGTGTCCTTCCATTGGAAATTCTTGGGTTTATCTCACCAACCTTTTGCATTTCAAAGGATCTTTATGAGAATTCAGTTAGGGTGAAGTAGTACCCCAATATATGAAGGAGTAAATAAGAACAAGTAAAGAATGGTAAAAGAATCAATCTACCTTCAAATAATCATGTTTCTGCAACAAAGCTTCAATATTGGGATATGCAACTTCAGCAGTTTTCTAAAAGAATGAGGGAAAGAAATCCTTAAATTGTCCATGCCAATCTTTAAACTCTGTAGGAGAAGCATAGTGGTGCAAATCTCCATTAATTCTGCTCAACACATCTGAGGCTAGTCATGGTATAGATGGTTTGTCTCCACTGATTAGCCAGCTAGCAGAAATCCATCAGGATCTGGTCAGTTTAGATTTAATTTCAGCAGCAAGAGAGCATCAAAAATATTTACATACTATATACAGTTTGTATTATTCTTCTCACAATTCCTTACTTTTTGAAACATGTATCAATGTAATATTAAAGGTGAGTGTTGAGCAAAACTTTTCAGAAAATAAAGGAGGCATTATTTAGAACCAATAAATACATTAATACTTATTATTAAACATTAATCCCTTATGTTGGAGCTTCTGGCCAGAAACGTGGCTGTCTCAGCCATGATCCAGCCAGGTCTGGCAAGACTCGAAAGCCAGTTGAGATGCTGGTGTTGAGCCAGACAGGTCACGACATGCTTGAACTCTGGCCAGTAGAGACTTGGCATAAGACTTGTTAATTTGTTCTCCAAACATGTACTGGTGTGCTACCATATAATCATGTCTGCCCAAGTACTTTTGACATCTTGAAATGGGGGAAGCATGTATGAAAAGGGATGCTCATTTGATGTTCATTCAATTTTCTCTTTCACCTCATTGTCAGAGTGTCAGTTTACATTAAGAGTACAAAGATAATACATCAGTGTGTCAATTTTCAAATGCCTATAGGGCTCTCTCTATAGATGGATTTTTATTGCTAAGATGGTATATTGACTGTGAACTAAGTAATCGACTTTGGTCAGCACAGTAGAAACAATGCCTGGGAGGCGATGGATGTATGATGATGAATGGACAAATGGATTTAGATATAATGGATACAGATATAGATTAGAGGTACAATGAGATACGGGGAAACTAGCAATATATTTCTACTGTGACACAATCTATATTGACTGTGAAGAAGTAGAGGGATACGTGAGGGACAGAGGGACAAGGACAGAGGCAAATCCTTGTTTCTCCAAAAGGTCTGGGTTAATCGAAACTGTATCCCATTGATTATCCCTGGATTCCATCATACAGTCAGCCACACTGTACCTTCCCCCAGTATAGCCATAGTTGTATAGTATGCTAGTCTGGCATAACTCTCCCTATCCATGGTTGGTGTCATTAGTACACACACTTGGAGAATGAGGTGATTTAGTTCACAGTCAGCTCAACCAATACTGATTATGAATGACTTTTAATTAAAAAAAAACCTCAGACAAAATAATAAAATGTGTATGAGGCCCTACATGCTTTAGACACACTCCCCAGCTCCCCCTTCATCCTGTAAGCCGATGTGCGGTGCAGTTTGATTTCAGCACCATGGACAGAGTCAGCTGACGGGAATACTGTAGGGTATAGCAGCAAGAAACTGCAGCACGTTGAAAACGATTCGCTGTTGTTGGATTCTTTCATTATATTTAATTCATTTTCAACATATAATATGTGCTTGTCTCGTTATATAGGCCATTCAGTACTTTCCCAATTATAATCAATCGTTTCAGAGGGCATGTATGCCTGATAAAGCTGCCATGTTGTCTCCTTAACAGTAGATCTCTTAGGCAATAGGCACACACAAGAAGTTGTTTTACTTTAATTGGTTAAATTACTTTCATCACAATTATTTTAATCATTTTAATTCCAATTGGGTAAAAGAATCAGGGCTGCTACTAATTTTATATGTTTGGTCTACTATTATGTATTTAGTGTATATCGACTGGGTGTATCAATCTCATTTTAATTGATTGAATGTGTATCTATGATTCATAACGTGGAAAGTCAAGAACCTTGAGTTTGTATTTTCTATATGATTTATTTCTATGCTCTGTGGACGATCGGGAGAATCCCTCCGAGATGGAGAGACCGCAGTCGTTCACCGGGACAAGTCGCGAAGCATCTCTTTCGTTTTGCAGTCTGAAAAATGAAACTGTTCCCCCACCGTCTATCTACGTGATGTCAAACCGTTTGTCAGTCAGTTTTACTGTAACGGCTATGTAACGGCTATGACGCGGGCTATAACATAACGCACTCTCACTATAACATAACGCACGCTCACAGCCTCGTTTCTCTTTTCTGCCATTCTCTGTCTCGCTCTTTCTGTTCGCCTCTGTATTTTTTTTGTCATGGCCAGATGTTTGGCCTCATGAGGTTGTCACTGGGAAATAACGATTATTTTACCGGGTCCCCGGGGCGCCTTCAGCATCCCGCAACTGGAGGCAGATGTTCCTCCTCCTGCTACCCGTCCTCCTGCTGCCTTCATGGGACACACCGGGTCTGGTTTGGCCGCGGACTGGACCAACGCGACTGGATGGATTGGGTTTGTAATCCAATGGGAATAAGCACAGTCAGAACCAAAGTCTCTCTCTCTCTCTCTCTCTCTCTCTCTCTCTCTCTCTCTCTCTCTCACACACACACACACGCACACGCACACGCACACACACACTCTCCCTCTATCACTCACTCACTCGCTCACACACACACACACACACACACACACACAGGCCTGTACATATGAATGCGACCGGTTGGGTTTGTAAACTAATGGCATGGACAAGTATAATGTAACTCTCTCTTTCTCTTTCTTTCTCT
>JAXDDW010000010.1:332500-465000 GCA_034670385.1 Hoplostethus mediterraneus | reverse complement strand
TGCTCAATGTTAGTTAGAGGCATCTCTTCCACCGTGCCCCCACCTGTTTTTTTTGCTGAGGTTTTATTATAAGCCAATTTTTCTTTTGTTCTTCGTCTTATATCTTGCCATCTTCTCTTAATTTCATCCGTTGTTCTTCTTGTTTTACCAACGGCATTTACTTTCTCACAGATGATCTCCCAAATAGTGTTCTTTTTTGTCATATTCAGATTTTTTTGCTGTAGCTCATCCAAATGTTTATTTGCCTCTTCCACTAACACCTCTAATTCTATAGGCGCAAATTTCATTTTGCGCTTGCGGTTCTGTTGCCCATCCAAACTCTCCATGGTGCAAAACATTAAACACGCAAAACCCTCATTTAAATACTGCTGTCTCCACCACGTTTGCACCTGTTGTCATTTACGCACGCATTCTTAGTAAATCACCCGCAAAACGCCCATCAACCACACGCGCAAACTTTTAGAATGCACACGCAAATTAGTACCCTTTATTTGGGATCTTAGTAGATCCGCCCCTTTATCGCTATTTCCAAACACACATACAGCAACTCTGATCTTCCACTTCCCACATCCATTCTCATGTTCTTCATTACATTTGCAGTCGTTGATTAGAGGTTGAAATGCGTAGCGCACACTCACACATACACACACACACACACACACACACACACACATTGACTTGACAACTTGTCCATACATTTTTCCAATGTCCTCACATACAGCATTTCTCTATATCTTCTTTCATTAAATGCTCCAGCCCTCTGGATGATATGAGACATTCAATAACAGCACTATACCATCGACTTTATTGGGGACGTTCTCCACTGCTGTTAGTCTTCCTAATGGCCACGCTGGGGGAAATAGAGTGAAATGATATCTGAACTGTCGGAAGGCGGGGAGATTTACTCTGCAGCAAGGCTTCGTTTACTCTGGCTGCTGGCATACTGCAACTGTTGGATGACTCTGACAGTGCCCCGAATGATTTTCCTGGGATCAAGGCAGATTATCTGGTTCAGAGGTAATGGAACTGCAATCATAGATCAATTTGATCTAAACATCACCCATTTAGATGTGCCTTTGAAAGAGCATCATTTTGATATCACACATTTTTAGTCGTCTATAGATTCTAGTGCATGTTGTTTCATATTCACAGTCCAGCTGTCCCTAGGACATACAACTACCAAATCTGAGTTCTTCCCCTTCAGTGACCTTTCAAGGAACATGAACAGTCTATCCAAATGTATTTTTGTTATTGGAGAAGTGATATTCACAGCAAACAGATACACTGGGTACTAGATATTGGGTACAGAGAAGCATGGCAGCTTGGCTGTCATTCCTCTGAGCAAAGACTGATGCTTTGAGGGTGAAACTCACAACGTGCTTGAAAGAGTCCTGTGCCTGCAAGCATCACACATGGCAGCTCTAGAAAATAGCTAAAGAATGAATGAATGAATTCAACCAGTGGAACACTTTTGACAGACTTCATCACACGGGTATGAGGGATGTGCATGTATGTACATCTGCACCAGAACACCCTTATCCACATGTTGTACCGTGCAGGCATGAAGCTACTCACTCTCATTCCTTTGTTCCCCTGTCCACCTTCATTCACTATTAATGTATTGTTCAAAATAAGGACATATTTAAGGCCATTTGTAATCTGCTGCCCATTTTCCATTTTCTTAGAACAGTGGTTTTCAAACTTTCATCCTGAGGGCCCACTTTTTCAAAGTATCACTCAATCACCCGATGGGCCCAATTGGTTGGCTAATCAAGCTTCAAACTAATTAAGCGACGTTTATCACACTTTTAGGCTTCAAAGTACTCACCGGATCATTTATTTCTCTAGTTAGAACAATTTTTACCAATTTCGTTAGAATAATGTTTCAACCATTATAATCTTTCCTAACCTCCGGTTTGGGCCCCAACAGTCGTTTGACATTGCCTGTGCAGCAAATTTTGTACAAGCCAAGTGAAGCTGATAAAATAGTGTAGGATATTTTACCTTTTATTCTTTACCTTGGAATGGGAAGATACGAGATGAACTTTAGTAAACTTTCATTTTGGCTTGGACTTTGAATCCACAGCAGAATCCAATCACACAGTCAGTCAGTAGTTAGGAGTCAGTTAGGAGAAGAAAGGTGAAGCTGAAGCTTTTAGAAGAAAGGTAATACGTCCTAAAAAATGTGTGTCATGTTTTTGTTTTCCACTATGTATGCATGTGTCAACGTCCCAACCCAGGTAAAACAATGTGCCCAAATTGTTGCGGCCACGCAGTGCGCTAGCTCCCCTCTCTCTCTCTCTCTCTCTCTCTCTCTCTCTCTCTCTCTCTCTCTCTCTCTCTCTCTCTCTCTCTCTCTCTCTCTCTCTCTCTCTCTCTCTCTCTCTCTCTCTCTCTCTCTCTCTCTCTCTCTCTCTCTCAGATATTTCTGGTGCGTGTCTCCGCTGAGCTGGACAAAGAAGGCTTTTATTCTCTGCAGGGAATCATTCATGTCATTCTGAGTTTTTGAGTTTCAGTGGGTTTCAGGGTCTCTGCTCTTGCAATCCAGTTTAATCAGGGCCATGAATGTGGAAAAACCCTGGAGCTTTCAATTAAGGAAGCCTTTTGGACACGCGGCAGCACTTGGCGCACAGTGTTGCTATTCATGAGGGTGGGAATCAAGTTAGCGTTTCACCTCTCAGCCTGTCCTTCACAATCTCATCTCTCTCTTTTCTTTGACCAAATGCTGAGCAGTGTGTCGATATGCTTGTGTCTGTGCACATATGTGAGTTTGTGTCTGCTCTGTGTGTGTGTGTGTGTGTGTGTGTGTGTGTGTGTGTGCGTGCATGCTGGCTCATCTGGAGTGGTGTAAGTGCTCCCTGTAGAATTGCTCTCTTGCATCATTTCGTTGGAGCCCCAGCAGTAATGACCAAACAGCGAAGCCATATTATTGGGCCGTGCAGCTTGTCTCAGTGAAGACGTACATTTGCTCCAGGTAATCTGACTTCATTTAGCGATGCTATAAAACAGACCGGCTTGCTCAGTGTGTCTCCCTCCTTTCATTAAAGGTCTTCTTCCAGGGAGCAAAACTGACATTTCACTCTCAGTAGTGAAAGATTTCCTTTAGACAGCAAGTGGGCAGTAAATGCTCTTTCACAGACAGTGCTGAGGGCTATGATACACCGGCAGCATTTTGAGGCAATACAGATGAGTAGTTTTGTCAACGGTTATGGCCAACAGTATTTTGTGAAGATATTTTTGTTCTTTATTGCTAACTGTGTAATTAGCATTGATTTTGTGAGACTCGTTCCACGCTGAAGGCAGTATTACCCATCTCTACTGCCTCCTGTTGCCCTTTTACGAATTATCACCTCAAGGGAAGTCAAACTACATAGAAGGAGGTGACAGCAGGTTTTTACCCAGGCATCAAGTTAACTAAGAGCATTAAGGTTAAGCATGAAGGGAGTCACAGAGCTCAGACAACACGGAGGAAAGCTTGGCGCTGGCTGGGTTGAGTTTGCAAAGTTTGGCTTTCAACAAAAGTGACAACAATATTAAAATAAAATAAAAAATATGTATTCTGCTGAATTACATATTGGAGAGCATTATTGCTATCCCATAAACACAGAGTGATCTTTATGTCGGTTATTTTGACACTCCATCAACAACACGGAGTTTAGAAAATCCAAAGCATCCGTCATCTGTTAGCTAGGAGAGCCGGCGGCCACAAGGGGCGCTAATCTGTCACGGTCCATCAACACATCCTCCGTTGGAATGAGGATGCTCTGCTGCTTTGATGGAGGTTTTACAGATTGAAACCCCCTCCAGCTGCTTGACTAAAATACTGCCACGCTGGAATGATTCCTCTAATAATAACAAAAACATATTCACCAGCTGTGGTCAGGGAGGATCCTCCATCATATCGGAGGTGGCCATACATGTCTGCTCAGTGGGTTTTGTCCCACATGGGTTTGAATTCCAGGTCATGACTGTATTCTACTGCCTGTATTTTCAACCCTCAGTAGTAATGAACAGTGAATAATATTATTAGGCCAAGCAGCGTGTCTCAATGAATAGGTGCATTCCCTCCAGGTAATCTGACTTGATTGGGCAGAAAGGCAGACTGTCTCGCTCCACACACACACACACACACACACACACACACACACACACACACACACACACACACACTCAAAGCTTAGACTGCCTCTGTCTGTCTAATGTCTTTCATTAAGACCCGTATTCTGCCAGTGGGAGTGATATCCCTGCTGTAAACAGAAAAGTGTCTGTTTCCTCTGTGTTTGTGTTGTGCACGCTCAGGCATTGGAAGATGAAAAACATAAAAAGAGATGACAGGGGATTTTAAAGTGTTCCGCTTCGCCTTAGCAAAGCACATGGGTGTTTTTACTGAATGGAGTCATGTTCACAGTAATTGTCTGTGACGTCTTTTGGTTGTTGTTCATTCTCTCAGCTTAGCTGGTGTTGTTTCTTGTTCTGATCAAAGGATTTTCCGTTGCCGGCTTTCTTTCCTTTTCTCTTTCTCTTTCATCCCTCTCTCTTTACTTGCTGACACTCATACGCGCAAGCATGTGCTCACACACCAACACAAACACATCATGCTTTTCTCTGTTACCGCTTTCTTTTTTCTCTCTCCACCTCTCCACCTGTATGTCATGGAATAGTCTTGGAAAAGCCGTGGGATTTAGAGGGCAAAGCGGTGTAGGAACCCTGCTCTCTCTCTCTCTCTCTCTCTCTCTCTCTCTCTCTCTCTCTCTCACTCACACAGTCACCATCTTCTTTTAGTTTTGTTTCAGTTTCAGTAAAATTAAATACTGTTGTTTTGTTGTTGTTTGATCAGAAGGCACCAGCGCTCCATCTTTCCCCTTTCCCGGTCACACCAAAACACACACACACAAACAACTCATGCCACATTTACACATAAGCGTTCCATGTGTGTGTGTGTGTGTGTGTGTGTGTGTGTGTGTGTGTGCGTGTGTGTGTGTGTGTGTGTGTGTGTGTGTTTGTTTCCATGGATTTATGATGTGGATGAAAGGAAGGGCAGTAGTTAATATTGATGAGTGCTGCCACTCAGTCGTTCTTGCTGAGGCTCACAGAGAGATGAGAGACGTGACCTTTACACACACACACATGCACACACACACACACACACACCCACACACACAGTCACTCAAAGCAGACATGAATAGGTGCAACGATGCAAGCAAATTACTCACACACACAAACACAAACACACACTCACCTCTTCATGAGTACGGCGATAATGATTGTCTATTGTTAGAGTTGAACCTACACCTACACTGTACCTTTAATTGGAATAGCCTAGCATGTGTGTGTGTGTGTGTGTGTGTGTGCACATGCGTGTTTTTCGGCATATGCCCATTGAGATCACTGCAGTTCTCCCAAACCTCAGAGCATTTCGTCCCTAATGGCCCATTGGTATTCAGAGAGGGTAATAGATTCCTAGGTAACCAGCAGGTAATTCATCACACTTACAAATAGGAAGAGACAGAACAGGAAGCAGAAATGCCATTAAGCTGGTCAGAACACAGCCAGGGCTCACAGGGAGGGAAAATGGCTTTCATTGAAATGGAAGAAAATAATTAATTATGTGCTTTTCGATGATTTTTTATGGGGGCAGATACACAGAGGGAGGCAGGCAGGCTCAACATATGAGCGCGCACACACACACACACACACACACACACACACACACACACACACACACACACACACACACACGCCGGAGCTAGTCATCTAACCTTTCCAGTGGACACAGGATGGCTGCTGTGTGTTTTGTGTCTTTTAGGTGTGTTCTTGTTTGTGTGTTTATTGTTTTTAGAGGTCAATTTCCTTCTGACAGTGTTGGTATTTATCTCCTTAAGCTCACTGGCTTACCGGTGTGTGTGTGTGTGTGTGTGTGTGTGTGTGTGTGTGTGTGTGTGTGTGTGTGTGTGTGTGTGTGTGTGTGTGTGTGTGTGTGTGTGTGTGTGTGTGTGTGTGTGTGTGTGTGTGTGTGTGTGTGCGTGTGTATCTCTGTTTCAACAGTCACATCACGATTTGCCCACTCACATTCTGGCTGTTCTTGCTGAGGTAGTGGAGTGCATCAAATACCACACACACACACACACACACACACACACACACACACACACACACACACACACACACACACACACAATCGATCTGGCCCTTCAGACAGTCACAGTGATGGATGGACACTCCCTTGCTTCTATTTATACCTCTGAGCACTTCGGTGTGTCTGCCTTCATTTCTTCACAAGGATAGAAAGTCGAAGAACTTTATAATGACACAAGTATCATAATACAAACTACAAACTGTGAATGTGTGTGTGGTATCTGTGTTCATCTGCATTTCCTATACATGTTAACAATTGATGAGTTTTGTGGTGCTTTCTTCGCTCTCAAAGCGGCCCAGCAGGCGTTTCCTGCGTCTTCTCTCTGCCTCTCAGGCAGTAGCGAGGCTCACGAGGGGGCTTCTCCCTTCCCTGTAATCACGGAGAAACATGTCAAAGCACGACACACACAGAACACTGATCCAGGAGCCACGTTTAACTTCAAGAGCAGATTGCAAACACTCAACGCGGGGTTAATGCTCTGCAATCACAGGAAACGTGTGTTAGCGGTTCCACCTTTTACTCTGCGCATCGCGGTCGAAGCTGCTGTCAACGCACGATCAATTATTCTGACTCATCTACAGTGTCGTGGATTTCAGGAGATGTATTTGAAGCAAAAAGACAGTATACCTACATATTTGCTCTTTTGACTCTCTCTGAAAGCATTAGCCATGTTCAATCTGTCATACTGGCAGTGATACATGCTCAAACCTTGCTGCCAACACCCCTCCGTTTACCCAGAAATTGGTCTGGGACATATAAACCTGCCCGACATCCACGTCCCCTCGTGGCTGTGTAGCCAGAGTGCAGAAGAAGGTCAAAGCCTTCGCATCTGCGGCCCATTTAGTTGGAGGAGTTACCAGAGGGTGCTCGCTAAATGGGATCGCCGACCGCCTGCAGGACGACCCCACTTTCAGCGGCTCGCTTTCTCTCCGACCGTCGTTACCCCGAGGTAGGGGGCACCATTCACTGTTCTGCCCGCTGAAATACCGGCTGTCCGCGCCACGTCTCCGGGGGACCGGGCTTCTCCCAGATCCTGAGCGGTCGGGACGAGGGCCACGAGGCGCTCGCGTCGTCACGGGGAGTCGCTGCACCAGATGATACAGAGGCTGTAGTCACTCAAGACAATTGGCACTTCCACCATGCGACTTTCTCTCATGCTTGTTCTGCCTCATGCACATATCTGTCTGTCCATCTGCCTGCCTGCCTGCCTGCCTGCCTGCCTGTCTGCCTGTCTGCCTGTCTGTCTGTCTGTCTGTCTGTCTGTCTGTCTGTCTATCTATCTAATGTATCATCTATCTATCTATATATATATCTGTCCATTCATCTGCTATACATTGCACTTTAATTCAAGGCGTGTAGGCTCCCACGTGAGAGGTCACTCATATGTGAATCACACACCTCAAACACCCACGTAGAATGATGATAGTTTCCAGCCAATTTCACGTCGGCCCGCCCACCAGCGATTTGGTTTTGGCTACGCTACTGCTTTAATGCAAGTAGCCATTATCAGCTTTTATTGTTGGCTGAGCAGCAGGAAGGAAACATTGCACTCTGACACCCTGGATGCTGATTGTTTCCCATGTACAGGTAGTTATTACAAATTGAACGCATGGAACTCCCATGCGTAAATGTCAACGTGTGTGTGTGTGTGTGTGTGTGTGTGTGTGTGTGTGTGTGTGTGTGTGTGTGTGTGTGTGTGTGTGTGTGTGTGTGTGTGTGTGTGTGTGTGTGTGTGTGTGTGCTGCAGCTCTCTGTTTGACTTTTCTTGGATGTTAAGGTTATTTTATTTAGATAGAGCCCATTATTTCACAACTTCATGTACGATTCTTTCAGTCAAGTCAGGTTTTTTGGTATACCCCTTGATGACAAACAAGCCTCAAAGGACTTTACAGGCCTAACTAGGTCAAACTGATAGACAGTCAGATTGATGACACTATCAGTTATCAATTAGCAATGACCTTTTGACTATTAAGATGTTTACGGAACAAAAGCACATGAAAACAGAGTGACAGGACTGAAGTTTATAGCACCTCTCTCACTTCTCGCTCTAGCGCTGTCTTTTTCTCTTCCCCTTTCTTTCTTTCTTTCTTTCTTTCTTTCTTTCTTTCTCTGTCTTTTCTTTGGACTATGGGGAAGATGCTGATAGAGAGAGGCAAGAGGAACACAAGCTCAGTCAGGTTTTGGTGTTTGTAAGGCAGTAGGTGAGACTAAAAAGGATAGATTTGGGTCACAAATGTGTTTGGTGTCTGCGAGAGGATGGAGGGAGGGAGGGAGGGAGGAGGGGAGGGGGGAGCCAGGGTGAGAGAAAGAGACAAGAAGGAAGGAGTGTTGTAGAAATAGGAAAAGTGCAACTTTGCAGCACAGCAGGAGATACCATTCAGAGGTGTGTGTGTATGTGTATATTTGTGAAGTTATATCGATGTGTTTTCAACTCACATCTCTCTGCCAGCTCCTTGTTGATACACTATATGGCCAAAAGTCAGTGGACACCCCTACTAATTACTGAGTTTCAGCCACACCCAGGTGCATAAACTCCAGCACATTGCCATGAACTCTCAACAAACATTTAGAATGGGTCGTAAAGAGCTCAGTGACGTGGCACTGTCATAGGATGCCACCTTTGCCACAAGTCAGTTTGTGAAATGTCTGCCCTACTAGATGTGCCCCGGTCAACTCTAAGTGCTATTATTGTGAAGTGGAAGGGCCTAGGAGCTACAACTCAGCCATGAAGTGGTAGACCACGCAATCTCACAGAGTGGGGCCAACCAGTGCTGAAGCCCGTAGTGAGTAAAAATCGGCAATCATCTGTTGCAGCACTACAGAGTTCAACCTGCCTCTGGAAGCAACATCAGCACAAGAAGTGAGCGTCGGGAGCTTCATGAAATGGGTTTCCATGGCCGAGCAGCTGCACACAAGCCTCACATCGCCATGCGCGATGCCAAGCTGGATGTTGTAAAGCACACCGCAGCAGGACTCTGGAGCAGAGCAGTGGAAACGTGTTCTTTGGAGTGATGAATCACGCTTCACTATCTGGCAGTCTGATGGACGAATCTGGGTTTGGCGGATGCCAGGAGAACGCTACCTACCGGAATGCATAGTGCCTAATAACAGGGAGGGATAATGGTCTGGGGCTGTTCTTCAGGGTTTGGGCTTGGCCCCTTAGTCCCAGTGAAGGGTAATCTTAATGCTACAGGATACCAAGACATTTCAGCCAATTGGGCACTTCCAACTTTGTGTCAACTGTTTGGGGAAGGCCCTTCGCTGCTCCAGCATGACTGTGCCCCTGTGCACAAAGCAAGGTCCATAAAGACATGGTTAGACGAGTTTGGTGTGGAGGAAGTCGATTGGCCTGCACAGAGCCCTGACCTCAACCCCATTGAACACCTTTGGGAGGAATTAGAATGCCCATTGCGAGCCAGGCCTTCTCGTCCAACATCACTGCCTGACCTCACTAATGCTCTTTTGGTTAAATGGGCACAAATTCCCACAGACAGTCCAAAAGCTTGTGGAAAGCCTTCCCAGAAGAGTGGGGGGTACACCTCCATATTAATGCCCATGGTTTTAGAATGGGATGTCCAGCAAGCTCATATAGGTGTGATGGTCAGGTGTCCACTGACTTTTGTAAGAAAGAAAACCTTTCACAAATATCTTCTATCTGCTGCATAATGTTGATATATACCCTTGTAGGAGGTAATGCGGCCTTGTTTGTTTGTCTGTAGTGTATGTGAGAATGTAAGGATGATAATGAAGGAGTGGTGAAGACACTCATTCAGACAGAGAACATGTACTACAGTAATATCAGCTGTAGGAAGGGATTATTACACTGGCTCTTATCATGGCAGTATTAGACATACTGTGAATTACTGGCTCCAATGGACTGACATTAAAACTCTCTCTCATGTACTCACTCACAGAAATGCCCCATCTCCCACTCTCTCTTCTCTCTTCCTCCCACAGGCTCTCTTCCTCACACACAGTCATTCTCTATTTCTTTCTTTCTCACCCTCCCCACATACACACACACACACACACACACACACACATACACGCAAGCTCAAGGGGATGATAGTACAGATGGCGTACTAGAGTAATATTCTCCATATGGGGAGGTAATATCGTCAGAGCAATCGTCTGGGAGAAGGCGAGAGGAGATTGGATCCGGAGAGAGAGGCTCTGTGTCTGTGGTTTACGGCCACAGGGTTGGGGAATAATGTCTTCTGTGTAACAGGATTAAAAGTCAGATCACTGAAATTGGTAGAGCAATTACTGCCAATATTAATAGTTAATGTTAGTTACTCAGAAAAGAGGTATTTATATCCCATTACATTGTAGGTATCCAATGGACTATATTGCACATATAATTATAATCTGTACCGGATTATGGTTTTGAAATAATCCTCCCGAACCACATTAGGCCATTACAGGCCACTGTAATTGCCTGTAATGGGCAATGGGTAATATCATCAATGGGTAATATGGCCTGGTAGGGGATCCCTCTGTGAGTAGCCCCTCCCAAGGTTTGTTTTTCCCCCTAAAAGGTTTTGTGGGTGTTTTTCCTCGTCCTCTGCAAGGGTCAAGAGGGGTGTTGTGTTCCACCATTTATTGTTCTCACACTTTGGGCACTGTGAAGCCCTTTGAGGCTGTAACCGCACTTAAGGGCTTTACAGATAAATGTGATTTGATTTTTAGATTTGAATCACTTCTGTATCTATTCTTTTAATCTTTTATTATCAGTTTTTTGAACCTGTGCACGTTTTATCCGATGTGAAGCACATTGCATTGCATCTTAATGTAGGAAATGTGTTATATAAATAAAGGTTGATTGACTGATTGATGTTCAAATCAAGTTAACTGCTGTTTTGCTTCCTATTATCCCGATCATTTCACTACATTTGTGCTGATATGATAGTATATTATACAAAGAGACAAGAACAAAGAGAGAGGAGATGATGATCATGATCTGCACCAGGTCACTACGGGTGATCAGCTGGACAGTTTGTCCTCATAAGGGATACTCATCCCCCTTCACCCTCCCTCCAAATCACCTCCCTTTCTGTTGCAGCAACTCGAAAATCTGGAGGGTATTTACTTTATTGTAGATTCTTTTTATAGCGTGAGAATCTATTTTTCATGAGAAGGCTGAATCCTGAGCTCTCTGGACTTTGGAGAGGGTGGTTGCTATGGACGCTGGATGCAATGAAAAGGAAGCAGGGATGGACACAAACCACAAATACACTAACACACACACACACACACACACACACACACACATACTATCTACAATCCTGGGAAAAACATGTCCTTTGTTATCGAACGTAATAAGATGGAATGCTACTAGGAAGAGTATAGGCTGAAAACTATTCCTTGCATCCGTGTGTGTGTGTGTGTGTGTGCATTTGTGTCCATCCAACCATCCATCAAAACATTTGTTCATATCCTGAATCTGAATCTGAACCTGAATCCTGAATCCATATCCATATCCTTTGCACATTGTTCCTCATATGTCATTTTATCCATGCAATTATCCGTCCTATTTGTTTGTGATTATCTTCATGCAAACAGCTTAGCCCCGAGGAAGAAAGATCGAGTCATCATCAAACAGAGCTTCTGAAAGCTTGATGTGTAGATGTGTGTGCGTGTGTGTGTGTGTGTGTGTGTGTGTGTGTGCGTGTGTGCGTGTGTGCGCGTGTGCGCGTGTGCGCGTGTGCGCGTGTGTGCGTGCGTGCGTGTGTGTGTGTCTTAATATGTAGTGTGTATAAGTCCAGTGTTGTATTTCATTAGCCTGGTTTCTGCTCCAGGGAAAAGTGAGGCTAGTCAGGATGAAGGCCAGATGAAGAATGTTCATAATGCAGGATTAAAAAAAGTTTTTTTTAATTTGAAAATAAAAACCACCTATTGATGTATCTCTGTAAATAACATGATGCAAAAACAATTGTAGAAATGGTGTTTAGCATATCGTGTAAGCGAGGCTAACCATGACGCACAGTATTCAAGCCTTGATTTCTAAATAGATTATGTTTATTGAAGGTTGCAGAGCACAGCTGTACTCTTTTAAGATGAAGGGAATATATTTTGTGTGTTTGTGGTCCATGCATGTGTTTGCTAGGGCTGTAGAAATTGATTAAAAAAAAACAATAAACATTGCAATATGAACTGCTGCAACGTAACCCTAACCCTGACTGAAGAACAAAATAAAGAATTCTCTTTTAAATGTCTCCGTGAAAGAGAAATTATTTTCATACAGATTTATAAACAAGACATTCTGATTTTGTGACTGTTGGAGAAACTATTTCATTTCATTCAAACAAATCCACCAAGAAAAAAAAATGTACCAAAAAAATAACTATGAAGAAACAGATCTTATGTCCACAGCTGTCTATTGCAATTAATATTACAGTCACAATAATTGCAGTATCATTTTATACCATGCTGCCCTAGTATGTACGTGTATTTGTATATTTGATCATTGACTGGCCAATAACCAATATCAAGAATCCTCAGGGCCTCGGCTCATGGTCTACCAGCTCATGGACTACCCTTGGCAAGATAGGTTAATAAAGCTGTTTCCTGCATTCTCACCTCAACTTGAGTCCATGATCAGTGGACATCAGCTTCATCTAGAATTCACCTGTGGTGATGAGGGTCTCAGCTCTCTTTATTCATATCTGCTGTTTGTTCTGTGGACTCCTCGTGGAGCATCCCCAATTTCCCTTTTTATTATACCACATAGCTAACATCGTATCGTACATATAGAACATATTTCACATGGGTATTAGAGAGAAAAATCAACCAGTTATTGGAATTCCCTGAAAAGGCATGGTCCTATGTAGCTCAACACGTAGAGCATGGCATGGTTAGGGTCTTTGATTCCCCCTGGGCCTGCCCATACTAAAAATGTATGCACTCATGATACTGAAAAGCACGTTTGAACAAAGGTTTTTTTTTTTTATTTAACCTTTATTTTACCAGGTAGTCACTTGAGAGCAATGATCTCTTTTTCCAGCAAGACCTGGCCAAAATGTCAGCATTGAAAAACAAACAAACAAACATACAAGACACAAAAACAGACAAGAACATAAAAGGCAAAGTGGCGCAAGGGGTGTCCACCAGACTGCATATCTGTGGATGTAGACTTGTGCAGTGGGAAACTCAGCATGCTTGCTCGTTTAAGGAGATTTTCTTCAACTGTTGGCCACTAAACAGCCCCACTGAAGCAGTAAGTGCCTTGCTCAAGGACACCTCGGCAGTGGTTGTAGAGGGAGCGGAGTGCGCTACTCATTCATTTTCCCCAGCCACATTTTCCCAGGGATACGTGTTTACTTTGACTTTGTTTTTTCCCATTGTCTTCCTTTTAGCATCAGCTAAAAGACTAAACTGTAAATTGAAATATTTTGTATGGGAACAGGGTGATTGAACATTCACTAAGAGCACACGGCAACCTTTATGGACGTGAGCCGTTCGGAGACGGTTCATTAGTCCTGTCCTGAGAGAGGGCAACATAAAACTGCTCTTGTAAACCGAGGACAAAGTGCAGAATATATTAGATTCACAGTTTTGTTTTGGAGGTCGTCTCAAGAAAGCTCAGGGGGGGCCAGCCGGAGAGTTTTAATAGGCGGAGAAGTTGTCGGCAAGGTTTCTGCAGGACACTGAGAAGTGGTATATATCCTTTATGTATAGTTTGGTCTCACGAGGCTCAGACAGTTTGCATCTCCTTTGACCATGACCATGTCCGGTCAGGTCTCCGGAGAACTGGAGCTTGTTTAACCGTGACTGGGTGGACTCTGTGTGTGTGTGTGTGCGTGTCTGTCTGTTTGCACAATGTGTTTCAGGGGAGTTGTACAGTGTCAGTAAGTTCATCTGAGGGTGCGTGTGTGTGCGTTTGTCTGTGTATGTGTGTGTGTCTGTGGTTAGCTTTGATCACTGGAGGTTGGTTGGTTTTGCAGAGGTACAAGGACTGTAGTTACACTGTAGTGTGTGTGTGTGTGTGTGTGTGTGTGTGTGTGTGTGTGTGTGTGGGCTCCCCGGGGAACAGAGAGTGTAGTTACACTCAGAATTGTAGACATTCACAGGAACAAGGAGAGGGAAAGGTCTTGTTCTCTCTCACTCCCTCTGTCTCTCACTGTCTGTCTCTCTCCCTCTCTCTCTTTCTCTCTTCTCCTCTCTTTCTCTCTTTCTCTGTCTCTCTCAAGTCCGTTTTTTAACTCAAATGTGCGTTATTAAGCCTCATGATAGCCAAATGATCTCTGGAGTTAATTACAACAAGAGACACATCTGGCAACCTTGTGTTATAAAAATCACTCCATGATGTGAGAATATAAAAAAGAATATAATAACAAACACTGTAAACTTAGTTTAGACTTTAGACTTTCTTCTGACTGTCAGTCAGTCTGGTCCATTAATCTGTCCATCCATCTATCAGATCTTCTCGTCAGTCAGTGTTTGCTTCGTGTGAGTGACTTTTATTGGGCATGAGATCTACTTTTTCTTGGACTCGGCAGAGATGAGTCAACCGGTCCATAATATCAGCTAGTAAGAACTAGTTTAGCAGACCTTGTCAGCTGTGAGCAAACATTGGTGTCCACCTACTCACCCCATGTTTCATTCAAGTTTATTTAAACCAGAGAATTTGAAAAACAATCATTCATAATCCATATTTTCATCATGTATAGTTCAAAATGGAGCATGTTTAAGCAAAATAATGCAATTAATTCCGGTTGTAATCATTGCAATTATCCAAACCAACACATCCTTCTTTTTAGCTACACAACCCATATTTCTATAACACATGGACAAACTTCTTCCCTCTGAAAACCAATGAAAAAACATGAAAAGGTCAAATATCAACATCATCGTTTCATCACAGCTGAATCTCTTCTACTACAGCGACACTGAAGTGAGGAGGGGCAGAAATTCACCTCAGCAGACTGCCTGACCGAGACAATACACTCCAGATAGATTGCTTAACACAACACACTACTCAGCAGTGACAAAGTTGAGAGGGAAAAATCCTGACTAGATTTTGGCCAGTTGAATTGTTATGACTGAACATCAGATGTGTTGCCAGAGACTTCTAGCAGGGCTGCGGAGGACTTACACCATCTTAGCTGCCTACCGTGCTATGAATAGAGTTTGTCTCTCTCATTCCAGCCACTGCTTTCACCAGCGCTGGCATGCATCAGCTTTTCACAAGACAAACCAGTGGCTAAATATATATATTTTAGATAGTAAAAGCATGTTACATTTTCTTGTAAACATAACCCAGAGGAGATCTGTTTGCAGTGTGTTATCTCCTGTTTGCTTGGTTTTAACCGCCACAGAAAAAAAACAAGGACTTCTGAAAATACTCCAGTCTCTTAGCAGCATCACCAAAATAGAGTGTATTCTGTCTCTATGGGAACACAAACGTTAAATAAATTAGTTTTTGTATCTAACATAAAAATAAGAAATGTTCACTGTTCAAAAGACATTTAACATTTCCCCGGGTTCCTTACCACCAGCTATTCACTGAATGGATTGAAATATTAGATTGACTCCTCAATTCATTCTGGAAAATAAATGTAGTTTTTAAATCAATATTTTGGATCAGTGCCTTTACTGAGAATCGCAAACTACTGAATATCGACAAAAATGCAGTTTCCGCACTCCCATTCAGTCAACAAGTGTTCGGTCTCGCTCTGAGTGTGAACTCTCATCATCATCATCATCATTGTGTTCCTGTAAAGTTGTTTTTTCAGTCTCGTCTTCTGTTGATCGCTCTTGAATCCTGTGTACGTTTCGTTCATCATCTCTGACATTTATTGGGGTGAAATGTATTTAAAGTATTATTAACAGTATTTATTTTACCCCAAGTATCAACCCCCAGTATTGAGCAGATGAATCCATTTTGATGACGGCGACGGAAAAGATTACTCACTGTTCACTTTCTAATTACATTATCGGCCGTGGTAATCAATAATCTTTAAACCAATTTGCCCAAATGAATCCCCGTATATCTGGAGTTCATTTTAGTCCATGAGTACTAAATTAGTGTTGAAAGTAATAAAGCATTAACAGCCTAGTTTGTTCACACCATTTTTTTTAATGATTCATGTGTTGATATTGGATTCCCTTCTGGCTCAGACAATCTGTGTTTACCCAGGCTGGGACCGCAGAGCTAACCAGACACTCATGCAGCAGTCTGAACATCGGCTCTGAGAGAACGCAGTATTGATGGATATTGGCAAAAACTGACATCGGGCTGACTGGGAACATCCAGGCTGTGTTTTCGCCCTCAAATAGGAAAATGTTTTCTCCCCTAAATGTTTCATTTACCCGCCTCTCGGTCACAGTATCCCTACCTCCTGGTCACAGAACGCACAGTATCACTGCATCACACTGTTGCACCCAGTCACATATTCTTGGCAATTACTGCAGTTGCACATGTGTTTGTTCCAAATGTGTTTTTTGGCCTTTGCTTTCCCTGTGAATCTGACAGCCTGGTGACTGATTGTGCCTCAACCCCTCATGTCTCTTACAGAAGCAGCTAGGAAACCTTTCCAGCCAGTTCAGTTCAGTGCACATGATACCTATCTGTGTCCCTAATCGTGTTGTATCATGTAAGTGGCTGCAGTAGTATTTGCGTGGTGTGTGGGACTAGGTGGTGGATGTGAGAAGGGATACTAGAGCCCTATATTTGGGATGGAGATACAAGGGCTGTGAGTTTATGATCTGAGGGGCCTGAGAAGATTCTTGTACTTGTGTCTGTTGTGACCCAGTTAAACCTGTGCTTGTACTGTAGGAGGTATATCTAAGTCGCATGTCATTGAATTCTTTGAGTGGGTATAATCCACTATAAATAACACTCTGCTCAGACATTGTGCTATTGAATCAAGAGATTGTATCTTGGCCTATAAGCCGGTCTCTCGAAAAAAGGTGAGCAACCACACAGGAATGCATAGATTTAGTTTAGATCCAAAGTCGTATAGTGCATGCAATACTTTATTAATCCCCGTTAGGAAATCCTCTTTTCCCTCTCCATTAGAACTCAGATACCCTGAAGCTGCGGGGGATTCAGTGTCTTTCAGGACACTTCAGCAGGATGGATGCTTTCTGACATGGGGTTTTGACCCCAGGTCCTCAGGTTGAGGACGTTCTCCCCATATAGTGACCCTGCTGCCCCAAACCAGTAAATCACTGTAGACAATTTTATAGATTGAATGGGCCATCCCACCCCATCCCAGTATCCTTGCACTTTAAAATGCCACATGCTTTAAGATCGGGAGAACTGTGAATGCGAGTGAGCTGAGATGAGATCCGGGCAGGGCTTCGGGGCATATCGTTGAATTGGACTAAATACAAAGAAATAAGATTTGGCACTCCTAATTAAATGAGTGTCTTTTCTAGTAGTGAGAGAGATATGAGGCACTTAGGGCCTGTGTCCACCGTGCAGCTCTTTTTTTTAGCTAGCAGCACTTAGCAGATGCTTGAGGAAAGTGCTAGTCATGGCTCCTACTGTTGCTATGAGATGATATGAGAGTACTTGAGGCACAAAGCTCTCTGGTGAAAACTGAAAGGTTTTTTAACTTTAATCACCCTGACACATAAAAATATGCTCAGCGCTCAGCACTTTTAGAAGCAGGCATCTTTTCCATTATAGACAAGAGAGAGAATAAGCCAGCGCTAAAGAGACGTCCTTGGTAGAGACCCAGCAGTGTGGGGAGAAGGCAAAGGAGGTAACGAGGAAAGCGGAATATAAAATGGAACATAAATTATCTTCGGCCTGCTCGTGAGGTAAATATCAATAAAGTTATTTCATATTTTTTTCAATATTTATTTTTTACCCTCTATGCCAAATAGAAATGAACTGACCTGAACTGAACTGTATTTAGTTGGATTGTATTTAATTGGATGGCAGGGTAAAGCAAAATGGAGACGAGAGGACAGAGGGAGAGGGAGACAGGGGGGGACAAGCAGGGAGGGCAGGGAGCTAGATGGACCGAAGAAGGGGTGAGGAACAGTGAGGTGAGGAGGGAGACAGCGGGAGAAACAGGGGGGAGGGATGTCGCTCCCTCCGTTAAATTACTGCTCTGTTTATCTTTTGGCCACACTCAATCACTGTAACCTCAGCTCGAAGGACACACACACACACACGCACACGCACACACACACACACACACACACACACACACACACACACACACAGGTACACAGGAAGGAAGACATATTTTTATTACTATTGAGGACATTCAAGTAATATTATAAGTTTTAATATTATAATAAGTAATATTATTCCATTCATTGTGGTCAGTGTAAGGATGGAGGTACAACACACACACACACGCACACACACACACACACACACACACACACACACACAGTTGTGGCATGATTCGGTGCTTGGCTTGAATGCATGTCTGCTCTGCTGTTGCTCATCTCTGTGCTCCCCTGGGAGACCACATTCACTCCATCTGTCCATCTCTCTCTCTCTCTCTCTCTCTCTCTCTCTCTCTCTCTCCTGCTCCCTTTCACTGTATAGTCATACATTTCATCCTGAGAAGAGGAGAGTAGGTCAGAGACAAACAGAGAGGTGGAGACATTTGTTATAGCAACAGCCTGGGAGAGTAGCTACACTGTGAGAGGAGGTTACACATCCCTTCACCTGGGAGCTCCCCAGTATAATCACAGTTTGTATTGCCCATTGTACACCTCCGGCCCATTGTACAGCGCTCGGGTGTCATTCAATGCCTTGCTCTAGGGCACCGCACAGAGCTGCGGTGCCCACTTCAGAGGCAGCGCTACCTTTTGGTGTTGCACGCCACTCAAAATCAAAGCGAGTTGAACTTGGCTCCAGTTTGCAGCACCTTTCAAAGCACCTCCAGCCAGAACCCAGCCTTGATGTCGATGTAGGGAGACGGAGCAGAAACCCATGGTGTCTTGAGTCTGTCTGAGTTGTCTGAGCTGTGAGATATTATATTACGACATTAAATCCGCGACTGAAGAGACGATGTGGGCATCACTTAATGTTTTTATGTCCCCCGCCTTCCTGCCGCCATCACACTTCCGTCGTGACATACGAACAAACCGACCTACGCCCTACTTAGCGGTGAGCGCAGTGCGGAGCGCACGTCATGTGTGGGCGTCCTTAGAGAGAGATGAAAAACAGAGAGTACTTTAATATGTGTCTAGCATAGAGAGTGGATTCCTCCCCCCCTCCTCCCTTCCTCCCTTCCTCCCTTCCTCTTCTCCTCCTTCTGCTGCTCCTGTCTGCCGGTGATGAATGGTGTTGATATGAACCGTGTGTTCAGAAGTTATGTGGGAATGTGCATGTACATGTTTCTGTGTGTGTTTAATGTTCATGCATATGGTAACGTCTGTATGTGTGTGTGTGTGTGTGTGTGTGTGTGTGTGTGTGTGTGATGAATGACTGTGTTTGTACTGGACAGGCCCGCAGGGCTTTAGCTACTGTTAGCAGTGCTTAAAGATGACTGGAGTAAAAAAGGCTCGCTGTCACATCATCACACACACACACACACACACACACACAGATTAGCCCTGTTTAAGGGAGCGTGTCCTGGGGGCATACAGCACAGTGGTATGACAGGTAGTCTCCCAACTCTTACTGCCCCTCCTCTCTCTCTTGTGTCTCTCTCCCTTCCTTCTCTCTCTCTGCGTCTCTCTCTTGTGTCTCTCTCCCTTCCTTCTCTCGCTCTGCTTCTCCCTCTTGTGTCTCTCTCCCTTCCTTCTCTCTCTCTGCATCTCTCTCTTGTGTCTCTCTCCCTTCCTTCTCTCTCTCTGCATCTCTCTCTTGTGTCTCTCTCCCTTCCTTCTCTCGCTCTGCGTCTCTCTCTTGTGTCTCTCTCCCTTCCTTCTGTCTCTCTCTCTCTCTGTGGTTGGAGTTCCTCTTGGTGATGTAAAGCACCACACAGCTATAACCCTGTGTGTGTGTGTGCCTATGTATTTGTGCATGTACATGGTCTTTAGCTGTTTAACATGCAGATCTGTGGTGGTAGCAGCATTACACGATTTAGAATACGCCTCAATGAAAACAAGGAATGATTTTTATAATGTAACATTGTTTGATTTCTAAATGGGAATGAGATCATCACAATTATTACGATATATTCCACCGTTGCCGCAAAATGATTCCTTTGCCGTGGCAACGCATCAACATTACGGATGTCATGGACCAAATTGATTATTTCCATAACAATATCATTAAAATGTGTGTGGCAGCCATCTTCAGCGTCCCAGCCAGAAGACCATGAGGCGCACTCTTTCCATCCATTATGATTCAAGTGTATCCAACAGTGACAGACTGGCTCCATGGCTGTTGCTGAGTTGGCGCAATTGGTACCGCTCCAGCTAATATCTACAATATTGGACATCAACATATTGGTGGCCGGTGAAGGGGGAGCAGTATGGCTCCCTTTCTACAACCTGGCTCAACTCGGCCAAGCTGTGTGTGAATATACTTGCCAGACAAACTTGTTCAATCCTCGTGTTCCAAGTCGAGGCGCTGAGCTAAGAGATGTGATCTTGAGACGCCTTCATTTCCTCACGACTTAATAAAAGCAGACACACCAGCGGTGACTGATCATGCCCACGGCTCGCCGGGCTCGGATAATACCAGGTACGAGGAACATCGTGGCTCAACCCGGCGATCAAGCTATTTTGATTCCCTCTCTTCCATTTTCCTGTAACTCTCCACTCCACTCTGCCAGTCACTCTTCAGAGTACATTTTTTTGCTGTTTATTCTACCTTTACCATGCATGCATGCCAGATGGCCAACAATTGATGTACGTCTTCAAGGTATTATGAGTCTCAGAATTGAAACCGTCGGGAATTTCACTTTGGGCGCTATTTTCACGACAGCGCATGGTGCACGACGAGGCTTTTCTCTCTCCTGCGCCTGTTGGTATTTTCACTGTGAACTTGACTGCACTGCTAAGTGGGAGGAGAGGCGCAGTAGGGGGCGTGTCAGTAAAGATCAGCGCGAGCTCAGAGCGTGTTCGATGCTATTTCTGTTGCTTTACCAAGCGATGCGTGCACGAACAGATCCTATTCAAAAGCTTACCAACCCTTTTAGTGGATTTTTGTTTTCTAACTATATACACATGTGGCTGTGCTGCGAATGACTGTCATCTAACATAGAGCTGTCAGTATGTGTCGTGATGCACGGAGAGCTGAACACTGAAGGGAATTTCAGAAAGCCAGTAAGAGAAAGGTACAAGTAAGCTGCCGAGTGAAAGAAGAAACGAGGAAATGAAAACGTTATACGGAAAAAGCCTCAACCTACAATAACGTGTGAGCTGCTAGCTGGCGAGTTGAGAGAGGATGAAAGCGAAGATGAAAGCAGCATTTCACTGCATGTATATGTATGTGACAAATAAAACTCTTGACTTGAAAGCGAGTGGCATTCATCACGCAGTCAATGATGCCCTCTTTTAAACAGCATTGGGGTTGGACTCCGTCACAGAGGAAGCCATATGCCAGCAACTATTAGCGCACTCGCTAATTGTGATAACGTTACCAAAGGCCAGTGAGACAGCTGCCACCTCTTGGTACCATCCCTCTTTGTCCTCTGTCAGTACTCTGAGAAGCTCTATTCATGCCGCCTGGGGAGGGAGAGGAAGAAAACATGGAATCAAAGAAAATAAAGAAATGATCAAGTGTGGAAGCTTTACCCAGGAGTTTTGTTTGTTTTTTTGTTCCTGCTGTCCTGACTTTTGATCCTGTATTCAGCAACGATGATGTGCCAAACAAGACAGGAGCTGGCAGTCCTTTGAGGCAGCTCTACACACACACACACACACACACACACACACACACACACACACACACACACACACACACACACACACACACACACACACACACACAGCTGTGAGAGCATTCAAGGACTAATTTCCAGCCTTTTCTGCTCCTTCACTGTCCAGGGCAGTTTTGCTACTCACAGAAACAGGTGTGGGCTCTCTCTCTCTCTCTCTCTCTCTCTCTCTCTCTCTCTCTCTCTCTCTATTTATCTATCTTCATCAGCCCATCTCTCTCGCTGTCTCTTCTGCGGCGTCTTCTTGGCAATAAAATACGCTCTCTCGTCACTGTCAGAGCCCCTTTTGGTTTTTGGAAGCTCTCTCTTCCTCCCCTCCTCTCTCTCCCCCTGTCTTCTTTCCTTCCCTCCCCGAGAACGACTGAGGCCCCCTCTCTTTTCCTCTCTGCTTGAGGCAGTTGTGTGAAAGAGGGAAGATAAACAGACAGGAGAGAGAGAGAGAGAGAGATGAATAGCCTCATTCAGTGTTAACTCACTAACTACCATCCAGAGACATAACACACACACACACACACACACACACAGTACAGCACAACACATTACCAGTCTCATTGCCTTGTTTATAAAGCTCATCTCTTGCTTCTCAATTATCTTGTAAACTATGTTCTAGTGGAGAGGATCAGATATGAAATCCATGCGGTGGCTGCACTCCCTGCCAGAGACTATCGATTGCCAGGCTTTATCCTCTATCTTGTCTTTATAATGCTGCTGATGAGCATAACTGATGGTCTGAATATTAAAAATAATGTTTCAATGTCAGCAGCTGGACTTCACAAACTGCCACGTTTTAGGTTATTAATGTAGAACACAGCCAATTAGAAGATATATCCAATTACACCAAGCCTAATTGTCTTGGTACTCCTCGCGACAGTGGTGGCAGGATGTTATTCTTACTACAGGTGTGGGTCCTTGGCTGTAGGTGATAAACTAGGGTGTAAAATCAAGTGTCTGCCCGTGCATCAAAACTCCCCCTTATGGCCAGATATTGAATCCATACAGGGAGCATGCTCTCCGCCTGAGAATATTGACCTGCAGGCATTTAGGTTATCTTTATGATACTGCTGCTTTGGATGGACAGCAGGTTGTTGTCAGTGTTATAAACAGGGCGTGAAAGGCAGTAAATGCACGTGTAAGTCCCATATTTCGTTTTTTTCCCATTGATTCCATTTGTACTGATTTGTCAAATCTACAGGCTTTATCTGTATGTCCTTTAAACACCATGGAAATCAATATAAAAACATCATAGTTGATACAAATCCCCTTCTCACCTGTGGTACCACTGTTTGTTAGAGACGTTGCTCCATTGTGCCATAATCTATGCTGCAGTGGGGAGGAACAAATATGAAATCCATACAGTAACTGTGCTCTCTGCCAGATATTGATCTCCATACTTTGTCTTTTAGCTCATCTTTATAATGCTCGTCTTTAACGGAGCTGAGGGGTTGTTGTCAGTATCAAAAATAGTGTTTCCTTGTCTCTGCAGATGGAGATTTCACATTGGAGTGTTTTTTGTAGAAAAACTGTCACAGTTGTGCACCCAAAGCGTGTGCGTGGGCTGTTTCTCTTGGGCCCCTCATGATAAGAGTTGGGTGACAGGCTGTTGCCATCGGTGTGGAATGACATTCATAAAATCAACAGTTGATCTCAGGATGATTGTAAGGCAAATATGAGCAAAAGGAATCTTATTACACAGAAAAGAGAGATTTGTGATTGTGTTTTGGGATGGACGGATTGACAGATGGATAAATGGATGGAAGGAAAGAAGGAAGGAAGAGAGAGATGGAACGAGGAACGATGTATCCAGAGAAAAAGTACGACATGTGATTTTCATTGTGCACATCCTTACTTAGCCCAGGGTTATCCTTTCACCCAAGGCTAAGACGTACTTAATTATGCTCATGCTCTACAATTGTGCACCATTTTCAAATTTCTTCTTTCCTATACCTTCATTATTGGACCTCCTTTGATAATCACTATTATTAATGTATTGTACTGCTAGTTATGAGTCACTCTAGATAAAAGCATTGTAGGAATTTCACCCGTGTGGTACTGACAGATGCAGGGGTGATATTTCTCCAGCACTTACCAGTACCAGTAGATCGCTCTCTAATTGCACAGTTCATAAAAGCTTATTATTGGCACTTACCTTGCTACGTTCCTTACAGCAACACCTTTAGAGGGGATTACTGGCCCTTAGCAAGGTGAAGAAAATGGACCAACCTCCTTTTAAACCTGTAATCTCCTCATTTACCCAGGTGCCTCCTCTATCTCGGCCCTCACCTGTGGGTTATGAGAGATCATAGCACGGTTTCTGACTGTCTCTAGCCTGTACAGCTAGCTGGTTGTTACTAATGGGTGGACGACAACTGCAGCAATATTTGCGCGCGTGTGTGATTTTGTGTGTGTATGTGTCATGCATGTTGTGTATACGCTTGCTTGTGAGTGTGTTGTATTGTAGTGCAGTGGAATAAGTAGCCGGTTTGTCTGTAAGCATCTGTTCTTGCTGTCATCTGAAATACAAACAGGCGGCCCCTCCTGAGGCAAATCCACCACACTGAGAGACAGAAAGAGAGACAGGCAGGAGAAAGAGGGTGGAAGAGAACAGGATGCAGACAGCGAGAGATGAAGGGGAGTGCAGAGCGTATGTGCATGATAGAGAGAGGGTATAAGACTCATTAAGTAATATATTACTCATTACATGTTACTTCATTTTAAAAGTAATGACACTGCTTTACTTATTACTCCCTTGGAGCAGTAATTCGCTACACTCCTTACTTACAGCCCTTCTGCCTGCAGAATCAGGCGACCTCCCTTGTGTGCGCCTGTGTGAATGATCGCGACAATAACAGTGCAGCTAAAAGGCTGGGAAACAGCGGCTTGCTCTGCAGCATAGGTTGTTAATCAAACGTAGCATGGGAACCACAGGGTAGGCAAAATAGAAACGAATGAATGACAAACGCAATCCCTGTCTCAACTTTGTTGTTTAATAAAGCAGAAACAGGACACAGTGAAAGGTACTGTACTGGCCTTCTCCTCAGACCTACCATAACACCATAACCATGAAATCCACATCCACACTTCCAGTAGAAATAACCAGTAAGGAACTATGTCATTTATTTGATTAGTAACTGTAGTACTATTGCTGAAAATGAAATTGTACCTCGTTACACTACTCATTACTGGGGGTAATGTAATATATTACTACCACAGAGGTTTGTGGAGATCCACAGACATGTATGTAGAGAGAGAATGGCAGAGGAGGTTATGTATTGGTGTTCTGCACTCATGCTCAGGCAATGAAAGAATGATATTGTGCCAATGATTTGAAGTTTGAGTTGAATGAATTGAGAGGAGATAGAGAGAAGGATGTGGAGGCTAGTCATACTGTAGACAGACATGTTGGGCCAGATTCAGTAAACTCAGCAGTCATTTTAGCTCATTCATAGTTACCGGTCTCCCAGTGAAAGCCCATGAAAATCAACAAGTATAAGAGTCGCTAACTGAAAGCCTGGAAAGAAAAATGGACATAGACAACGAACATTCCCGGCATCAGAGCTACTAAAGTACTGAAACACATTTGGGAAAACAATCGTGGAACACATCTGACGTGTCTGGCAAATGTCACTTGATTTATTAACAGTTCACGGCGATACAAACGGGGGCTTCTTGTTGGCTAGACGCTGGTCTTCCACTGCCTGTAGAACCCGTTGTAGTTGTTGTAGTTGCTATGGTTACTATGACAGGTCACTTCTGTGTTGCTGCACTGCAGGTTAACTAAATCGTCCATCACATTACAACATCAGCAACATCGGGCATCAAATGTCACAAGAACTGCTACAGAACATGTTTGAGAACAGTCTAGAAAAGGGTTTCACAACATCAGTAACCCACGTCTATGAATGAGAAGACGTGATGCTGCAACGGCGTCGGACCTTAACGTCGCGTTGAATCGGGCGGTGTGTTTTCTGAATCCGGCCCCATGGAGAGGTCTGGACGGAAGAAGAGAGATGAAAGTTATGAAAGACAGCGTGAGCAGTGAGGACAAGAGAAACACAAGAGGGATGTAAACAAAGACCGAAACATTGCAGAGACACCGAGAGGACGAGTGAGAGGGACGCATGTACGGGAGGTCTCCGGAGACCCGTTGTGTCCGATGCTTTTACTGTGGCGATGATGCACCATGCCGGTCCCCTCCTCTCGTTAATGCTTTATGGAGCGAGCTTAGCACACATTTTATGACGATGACGCCTCTGTCTGGCACATTCCAGCCCTCCTGGAATTGCAGCCTGTCAGAGAGAGATGGAGGGTGGGGGGGTGGGTGGGAGAGAGAGGGAGAGAAACAAGCCCAGTGAGAGGTACAGCAGACTGGGAGAAAAGGGGGAATAAGAGAGTCAAAACACCAAGAGGCAGCCAGGATCAGATGGCATAATTAGAAAACAAGGGAATAGGGGAGTGAGGATGCAAACGATAGGAGAGAGAGACACAGAGAGAGAGAGAGAGTTTGGTATGTGCTCTGGGTCTGTGGTTGCAGATGCGTTGTGATGTTTAAAAAAAGAGCGGTTTGGGATTAAGGCTATCAATATTTCCCCAGGTTTTGATGGAGACCCAGGGGGATGTGAAAAATAAAGTTGCAGACTGCGATGTCACAACTTCACTAGACTTGGTCAAGTTTCAAGAAAGTAAACACTTCACATGGGGTCATCACTCCGGGCTGTTTCTCTTTGCGCTACAGCTTCTTTTGCTTTGTTCCTCTAATGTTCGGCTCAAAGGACCCCGACCCCCGACATCTGCCAAGCGGTGGCATCGTTGTCAAAGAAATTAAATTGTTCTTTGGATGTTAGTTTGATCTTAGTCGCTGCGAAGACGTCGATCATTTCTCAGCTAAGAAGCGGCTTTTGTCAAACAGTCATCATGAATTAACTCCTCGTCTTTATTTCCCCCCTGTCCTTCATCAACAATACATCCACACTTCTGAGCACGCTTTCAGCTAGATTGATTATGAACTTTAATCCTCGTCATTTTGCTATTTCGTGTTGATTTTGAGTGAACACTTGCCCTTATCCTTTGAGCAGGTGTCTCTTAACTATGAGGTACCAGCCAAGTATTGGAGTGTCCTGGTGATTCAGTACACTAGTAAAGCAACTGTTTATCACACATAATCTCTCTAACCATCTTTCCTGTCGCCCTTTAAGATATTGAATAAAAATGCGGAAATGCCATAAAAATTATCTTGGAAAACAGCAAGTATCCGGACTTTGAGGACACCGTGACTCAGCTCCTGCTGAATGACGCATGCTAAGGACGTAGTATGCTAGTTCTCTGAATTGAAGACATTTAGCTCCTGTCATAATCTGTGACTAAATCCCTGCCTTATCGCCTCCTGGGTGCAGGGGCCTCGGCTTTGTTTAATTGCCAGAAGCCTAGCTGGAGAAGCTGCATCTCCCTCAGTGTTTACCCCCACTAAGGCTTATGGCTGATAATGGAATTACTCTGAGTCCCTGGGGGAGGGAGGGGGAGAGGGAGAGACCGAGAGAGAGGCAAAGTGGATGGGCGGAAGCTGAAAGAGAAGAAGGGATAGATGCAGCCACCGCAAATGGGAGAGAGGGGGAAAAAGCCATGAGATGATGGTGACTACGTGAGAAGGAAGACAGAGGGAGAGAATGGAGAGACACCGAAAGAAAGAGAAAGAGAGAGAGAGAGAGTGAAAGAGACTTCAACAGAAGAGAGTGATAGCTGGTTGTTGCCGGGAGCAGAGCCCTGTAGTCTCTCTGCCTCGCTGTTTACTCCAGTGTGACGTATTACAGGGTGGGCAGTGAATTATGACGCAGGTTAGAGCTCAAGTTCAGAATACGCCTGTCTGAAAGAATCTGGCAGAAAGGCGGAAAGGGAGACGGGGGAGGAGGGAGAGTCAGGGAGAAAAGAAAAATGAGAACGAGGACAGACAGAGCGGGAGAAGAAAAGATAAAAGAGAGAACGAAAAGTAATTGACGTACACGTTTAGTCACACTGGCTGCGGGCATGTGTTTACGTGTGTGTGTGCACATATCCGCGTGTTTGTCAGAATATGCGGCGGTGCGCCTCTTTGCTCAAACACATTCTCGGTGGAGACGCATGCAGATGAATGACAAACCCGAGTGCAGGAGAGGGAAGAGGTGGATGCTAGCCGAGGACGTCAAGGCTCTCGCTCCCCGCTCTGTCATGGCTGAAAGCATCGCTGTGTAGGTTGATGGGTTTGTCTGTGTGTGAGTGTGTGTGTGTGTGTGTGTGTGTGTGTGTGGCAGCAAAGGACTGTGTTTTTGCTGCTGTGAATCTGTTGCATGTTTCGAGTGTAATTCCAGAAGGAACTCGTAAGCGTGGTCAACGTAAGCATAGCACGGCTGTAGATAAGCGAGTCCAACACCAAGTAAATTGATCTTAAGTGTTGTTTTCTGTGTGTTTATTCTACGTGTCCTCCGGTACGATGCCACCACCAGTTGTGCAGGATTGACTCGCGGCACACAGGAAGTGCCTCAACCCAAACAGGAGGAGGGACCGCCTCACGTTCACTGAACAGGGAGACTCAGCGACTCAAAATGGCAGATGGTGGAAACCTCCTAGCTGCTACTTGGGATGGATCTGCTTGTTTGTACGCAAACAAACGAGTTCATTCCAGTTCCATTGTTCAAATTGCATTATGGCGGTTTCACGTTACCTCTTCTGTATACATATTTACATACATATACAGACAAGTCTCGCTTCCTGTCTCTTATTCACAGAGCTTTGAATTGGTTAACAAATCAACTCAAGAGAGAAAGACAAACAACATAAAAGGACGCTCACAAAATACAATATTATATTTTGAATATAGTATATATTGAATATATCTATATTTTATATATTGAATGTATACTATATATTGAATTCTAAATGAGAATATACTGAAAGAAAGACTTGCATGGGGTTACCTGTTCGCTGTGGGAAGCACGTGGCTCGTGGTCCCTTACTGGTCGTGTTTGACATCTCTAAGTCACGACGTCATCACATTTCAGATTCTACTGGCAGCAGCTTTAAGAAACTGGTTTTGGAGAGTAAACTTGAGGGGATTGATGTAAAATTCAACGACATTTGCAACATTTTCATCAGCTTTGTTGGTAAGCCAGTCATATTCAAGGATACTCACACACACGCGCACACACACACACACACACACACACTCAAAGATCACTGCTTGTGGGTCTAATAAGCAGTGAGATGGCATGGCCGACAAAATCTGAAGCATTTGCTCGTTAAAATGTTTGACATGTTTCACCAGATTCCACAGTGTGAATACCATTAAGGACCGCGCTTCTCCTCTTTCTTTCCCTCTCTCCCTTCCTTCTTCTTCTTTCACACTCTGTTCATTTGCAGGATCAATGCACTGCGTTCAAACAAAACAGTCTCACTAAGTATTCTTCTCTCTTTCCCTTCCCTGTTTTTTCTCCACTCACCCTCTTCTTCTCCCCCCATCATCTCCCACTCCTGCTCTCTCCCCTCCACTTCTCCCCCTCTTCTCTTCCCTCGCCACACCAGTCTGTTCCCAGTACTCGCGGGGGGTCTTCGCCATCTTCGGCCTGTACGACAAGCGCTCGGTGAACACGCTGACGTCGTTCTGCGGCGCCCTGCACATCAGCCTCGTGACGCCCAGCTTCCCCACGGAGGGAGAGGGACAGTTCACCCTGCAGCTCAGGCCCTCCATCAGGGGGGCTCTGCTGTCCCTCTTGGACCACTACGACTGGAACCGATTTGTCTTTCTCTACGACACTGACAGAGGTAAATACACGGCGAAGAGCTTCGTTCCCACAGTGGTCTGTCAATGAAAAAGAGTGATACGGAAATGAAAACGATGATACTTTTTCATGAACTTCAGCTGGTTTTCTAAAAAATCTATAGTGTTGTTGAAAGAGATCTCCTGAAGGTTAAACGTGAAGGGAGGAGGATTGCTCCCTCTGCAGCTCAGGACCTTCAGAGAGTCTATATATAAGACCATTATGAGTGAAGCTGCCTCATCCTTTTATACGCTGAATGTACAAAAAATAACACCTGTTTTTTTCCCCCACAAAATAGACTGACCAGGTGAATCTTAATTTTGTGATTTGAATCCAGTTCAGTGTTGAATTTGCCGATGCAGCTGAAGAGGGAACAGGACAGGTTACAGAAGGATTTGATGAAACGTGCTGTTCAAAAAGCGGGGGATGCTATACAGCGTTGTCTCGGTGCATGAGACCAGAACTATGTGAATCACTGTGATTGGAGCTGCACTGTGATGATAGATGACACAGACAGGGATAAATATGCTGTGATAACAAGAGCTAATTGGGAAGAGCTGTTGTTTTCAAACTCTGGGCCTGGATTCAGAACTGTGTTATGGAAGATTAAAGTAGGTTTCCAAATTACTTTGGTCCAAAATGTCATTATGCATGAAGAATTAAACCTTGATTTGGTTTCAGTTTGGCAAGAAAAATCAAGTCATAATAAGTTCTGATCAGTCTATCTGCCTGGGAGTATTTGACCTTCATTTGACCCTGTAATTTGGCTCCCTTCTCTCAGGACAAAGGCTCACGACTGAAGCCTTGCCATTGGCTTGTTCTATTAGCATACAGCTGCCATGACAAAAGCAGCAACCTGTGGTTTTTTTTTTCTGGGGGTGAACTTCACCGCTCACAAGGGGTTTGGGCTGAACCCTCGTGGCACTCACCTGGCTTTAATTTAGCCATCCCAGCATGCATTGCACTTATGTCAGTGGAGCAAGCACAGCTCACGCCCCTGGCTCCCGACCACCGCCATGGGAATGCTTGGCACGTTATCGCACACACACACACACACACACACACACACACACACACACACACAAACACACAGTGCAGCTTCATAACACTCTCTACCATGGTCTGGGGGGGCGTCTTGTATGACCTGTGTCTCTCTCCCTGAGGCAGGGAATTTTGTGTTTTGTTTGTGTGTGTGTGTGTGTGTGTGTGTGTGTGTGTGTGTGTGTATGTGTGTGTGTGTGTGTGTGTGCACCTGTTTTTGACTACATTGTGAGATGGAGCTCTCTGCCAGCCTCCCTGTGGTCCAGGTTGTCTGGGTTAGTACCCAGAGGGAGGAGAGGGAGACACAGCAGGGGAGGGGGAGTGGCAGCGAAGTGTTGGGGGAGTTGGAGGTGGAGCAGACAAAAAAAGGAGATAGTGGGATGGAGGGGAGGAGGCAGCAAAGGAGAAATAAAAGGGAGAAACAGGGTGACAGGGGAGGGATTAGTGGGAGAAGAGGCGAGAAGAGACAGAGGCATGGTGGACGAGAGGCAGGGGAGGGAAGGGGGGCAACGGTTACAGGAAGGAGGAGTAAGAGGGAAGAGGGGAGGAAACAAGGGAGGAAGGGGGGGGGGCAGATGAGAGGTGGTAAAGAGTAGGTTCAGAAATAGATTGAGAGAATGGGAGAAAGGAAAGAGAAATGGGGCGAAGGATGGATGCATAGAGTTTGGGCTGTGCTGGTCCGTGACTTGGCCAAGGCAGGCCCTTCATTACGGCTCCCATCAGGCCCTGCTGCTGGTAATGTGCTGGAAAATGGGCAGTAACACTGTGATCTGTTTTATGCTCCCTGTTCTGCCTGCTGACACACACACACACACACATACACACATACACACCGAGGTGCGCATACTTTCACATACAGTAAATGAATGCATGCACACAGCCACAGATGGAGAAACAAGCACACACACACACACACACAGGGACAAAACAAAGCACATTCATTCACTTATTTTCAACAATACTTGTGAAGCTGGAGAGCACACGCACTTCACTGCAAACACATACAAAACACATACATGCACACACACACACACGCACACACACACACACACACACACACACACAGTAATTATAGAGGGTTCAGATTTGCTTTGTGTTTCAACTGGAGCAGTCAATAGCTGCCTTCCTTGCACTGCAGTGTTTGTGCTGGTGTGTCTTTTTGTGTCTTTGCGCATGTGTGTATATGTGTGTCTATTTATGTCTGTGTATGTGTGTGTGTGCACCTGTTTTTGAGTACATTGTGAGATGGGGTATTTTTCACCCCAATCCTACTCTCTGGCTAAGAACAGGATTACAGATGTATTTGGAGAGAAGTTGCCAATTAGAAAGGTGAGGGTGACCATTACAATGAAAACAGCACTTGGACTGTGTCTGTATTTGAAAGGATAATAACAGTGTCCTTCTCTGTTTTCTCTGATCTTTGTCATTTCTCCACTACTAGGGCCCATCGAGACAGCTGTTCAATGCAATATAATTCATCGCCGCATTCCGCTGCTCAAAGGATCCTATTAACTTTGAAACTCCACGCGAACCTCATCTAATATCATGCCCACAGACATCCTCGCCACATCCAAAACCATCATCCATCATTTGCGTGTAGAGAAAAGAGCGCTCCTTTATTTCTCCTTTCCAGGCTGTGACTTTGATAACCGTCAGCGTGTTTTCCCAGATGAACACCATTTAAATCAAAGTTCACTGTACAAGAACCAATGACAACATCAATTAAAATGTTCAATGACATCAACATCAATTACTATCAATATCACAATGGAGCTGATTTATCTCTGCTGTTGCTTGACATGCTTGATGTGCTGGTTGACAAAGTGACTTTCAAGTGCGGATGTTTTGCATTCCACCACAACGTTGCGCGGGGTGTTACGCGCTTCACCCCCCCCCCCTACCTTTTGTAGCCGTGACATTAGGGTATTGCTTTGGTAAATGAGATGGGTAGGCGGCCCTCAGCGGAACCACCCGTGAATCTGCTGACAAGTAATGCAGAAAACTGAAAACACTTTGTTGATTTCAGCAGTTTCGGTGCTAAAATGCACAATGACAAATTGTGGTAATTGAGAGAAAAATGAGCTCTTGCAAATATTTTGGGCATTGGTTAGCTGTGTTAAATGCTTTGGAAAAAAATCACAAAGTGCGCGCACACACACACACACACACACACACACACACTTTATTAATGATGGCTTAGTATAACTTTAATTCTATCTTCCACTTTTTCTCTTCCCTCACTTTCTATTGTCTAGGTTACGCTATACTGCAGGCCATTATGGAGAGAGCAGGGCAGAATGGCTGGCAGGTCAGGACACACACACACACACACACACACACACACACACAGTTTGCAGTTTGTGTGTATGCACTTATTCCTACATGCTCGTCATAGGGGTGTACGTGAGCGCACAATTTCCCGTGTGTGTGTTTGTGTGTGTGTGCATGCGTGTCTGTGTCCCCAGGTGAGTGCGATCTGTGTGGAGAGTTTCAATGAGGCGGCATACCGCCGGCTCTTAGAGGACCTGGACCGACGCCAGGAGAGGAAATATGTCATTGATCTGGAGCCGGAGAGACTACAGAGCATCCTGGAACAGGTAACAATATGAATAGCTCTACTCATAGTACACTACATTAACCACAGGGCTACCATGGATGGTATTACTAGAGAAAAACTATGACTGCAGTCAGGAGAGGCTGAGGGACAACAGAGCAGGTTATAATCAGGGATGTGGTGGAGGGTAAACCCACCTGAACTCACGTTACCCACCTTTTAATCTGCAGGAGTAGAGTTACCCACCCACCTGACTCAACTCTGTATGATGTCTATTCATTGTATGCAGCTCATGCAGAAAGGGTATACATTTATTCTTTGTCTGAAAAATAAGATTGAGGTTGTGATGGCAGCAGATCACAACTTACCCTCCTTTTTATTTACCATTACATCACAGGTTATAGGCAGTGTATACACTCCCTGTACTTCTGTATCACACTGCACTACACAATGTTACAAGAGAGTAATTATTACTGCAGGCAAAAGAAGATGTTTGCCATTGATTTAGGAGTAGAGGCGCCCTGGAGCATTGTAGACTATATGACACTGTGACTATAATACCCAGAATGCCACACTGTCGTTTTATGCACCACTGTTACTAGTTTCACTACAGGCGGCACAGATATTATTTCATTGGCCTGGACTCCAGAGCATTTCATCATAGTAATACTGTATTGTCATATCATAATGGCACGCTGCACAACATAACAGCAGTGAACACACTAGACTACACTGTAGCTCGTACTAGTAGAAGTCAGCAGAGGAACTTGAACCTGTGAGGCTGCAAAGAATTTCTACCAAGGTCGAGGCATTATTGCATTACTGTCCTGCACCTATCCTATATTATTGCTACATCAGCCAGTGCTGCCTAGCCATTCTCCCAAAACATTTAATCTTACTATGTAGGAGCAATTTTTTCTAGTATTTGTAGTTTAAATGTGTCGACTTTTATTTTGATAAATGTGTGGACTTTTATTTTGAAATGTCTAAATGTCAGTGAGTTGATTGAGGGCACCTGTATATGGCAGGTAATGTTTGGTTTTCGAAGGGGATGGTAGTTTCGACCACACACACACACACTTCCACGCACTTCAGAATAAAACATTTTCATTTTTGTTTGACAACGTAAATTTTGTGTTTAATCAATACCAAGCAAAAACATCAACTTTGGATACATGGATCTTCTTCGGAACATGCGTCAAAGCCAACTACTACTGTCTCAGTAATGGCTTACTGGAACACAAGTAGAAAGCCCCTACATACTATAAAACATCTGTGTTGCAATCAGCGGGTTGCAGGACCGTCCCTTCTGCCTCTCACAGCTGAAAGGAAAACAACACTATGAAGTGAAGAGTGGGACTTCGCTCCATCTGTATGGTAGCAGTTAGTTCAACGGAGTAAATAAACCACATTGTCTGACTGTAGACTTTAAAGACTGCTCACCAAATACTGGAGGCTTGGCACATAGACACCACACACATACACACACACACACACACACACACACACACACACACACACACACACACACACACACACACACATATATTGTGGCCCACACTCTTGCACCTTATGCTTGTCTGAGCTCATTAGACTATCTATCTTGCTTGATGGTCTGAGACTTGAGCTCTGACAGGTGTGTGTGTGTGTGTGTGTGTGTGTGTGTGTGTGTGTGTGTGTGTGTGTGTGTGTGTGTGTGTGTGTGTGTGTGTGTGTGTGTGTGTGTGTGGAGTGCCTTTGACCCAGGTTCCAGTGTAAGATCCCATTGGTTCTGCCGACCTGTCATCACATCTGATTCTCTGTCTGCAGATCTGACAAACACACACTGACACACACCAGCAGCTAGACACATTCACACTGACACAAACTGACACAAACTGACACAAACTGACACACACACACACACACACACACACACACACCAGTAGCACAACTAGAACTAGCTAGCCCTCAGGCTACTCACCTACTCATTAGCACCAGATAGATACACACATACAGACACACACATACACATTCAAACAAACACACACATAACAACAGCTATAGAGACAGGCAGACAAACACACACACATACACACACACACACACACACACACACACACACACACACACTAGCATTCAGTTGCATACATCAATACACACACACACACACACATACTCCAGTCACAGTGGGCTCAGCAGTGCTGGCATGCTGAGACTCTACTCTGAGACAGAGACTGCTCTGTTTGCCTGCCTCTGCCAGCTGCGGTGTGTGTGTGTGTATGTCTGTGTGTGTGTGTGTGTGTGTGTGTGTCTGTGTGTGTGTGTGTGTGTGACATAAAAAATGTGAACAATTTAGAAGAAGAAGAACAACTTTATTGCAACGTTGTACACACACAATACATGCAGGGGGGAAGTGGCCGCACAACACAACAAACACTTGCTTGCTCTGCTGCTTATCCCGTCCCTGCCGGTCTTCCTCCAAGCCGGCCAGGCAGCAGAGGCAGCAGACGATAGCCACCCGGGGACCAAGTCCAGGTGTTTTTGTCACCGTCTCGTCACGGACAGCCCACTGGATATTGCATGTTTTTAGACGGGGTTCTTTCCAGGAGGAGACCCAAGTGAACGGGAATCGAACCCAGGACCTTTTTGCTGTGTCACACATTTATCAATTAGGCTTATGCATCTTGTTAATCTGGAGATGGCTATTCAACTCTTTGTCCAAATTCTCATTATAGACACACACACACACACACACACACACACACACACAGCTGTATGCTCATTTCATCAAAGTTCTGCAAACTTTGTATGAACTGAGAATTTCTGGTTGATTTTCCCATTTATATTTTACAGTGTTGATAACTGGTATCACATGTATGTTCGGTACATGAAGACAGGCTGCGTTCAAGAAGATAAAGTGTGAAATGAGTATTTCAGTGAATGTTAATGGTTTTGTTTGATAGAGATTTTATTTACACCTCAGCAAAATGTCAGTTCTGAGCTCACGCCATGCAATTCCAGTGGCTACTAATGTCTCTCTCTCTCTCTCTCTCTCTCTCTCTCTCTCTCTCTCTCTCTCTCTCTCTCTCTCTCTCTCTCTCTCTCTCTCTCTCTCTCTCTCTCTCTCTCTCTCTCTCTCTCTCGTTCCAGGCGGTTAGTGTGGGGAAACATGTGAAAGGTTACCATTACATCATAGCTAACCTGGTAAGACTGCTTAATGATATGTCTTTGATTTCAGTATAGCTTGAAAAAAATGTTACTGCAACGGTTGGTGAACTGGCTCATATTATTAGCGTACATGAGAGCGTTATTCTTGTTGTTTTTCACATGACAGCGGGAGGAGAAACCAAGTGGTTTGGTAAACACACATCAGCAAAATGCAGCTTTATAAAGGGGTCAACCCATCTTCATCAACAATACTTTAACCCACATTGTGGAGCGTGTCCCAGTTACCCCTGTGACTACTATTACTTTAGCTTTCAAGGTGGCTCGATTGTGTTGAGTTTTGTAAAGCTGTTACCAGAGAGCAGAAACCTTGCACACCACTTTCCCCTGGTTGCCTCTTACCAGACCGAAGCGCCCTCTGAATAGCAGATGAAACAAGATAGATTTTCCTTTGACTTCAGTAGTAGTAGTATATTAATTTACTTGTCTCTCCTCAGCACACAAGTCACCCAGTTTCACAGTTGCAGGAAATTAAATATTGCTCTAACCTTACCCCCTGAAATCAGCTCCAGGCGCTGCAGGACGATGACAAACGGGCCACTGTGTCCAGGTCGAGCTAGATAGGATCTCAAAGCTTTTAGCAATTAGCATCCGTCAGTCCGGAATAACCCGTACATCTCTCTCTTCCTCTCTCTCTCCCCCCCTGTTTGTCCTCCTCTCGCTCTCACTCCCTTTTTTATGTTTTTCTCTGCACGTTCTCTCTCTCTCTGTATCACACTTTTGTCTTTCTCTTGCCTCGCTCCCTCTCCCCGTGGCTCCTTCTTTTCCTCCTTCTCTCCTTTTTTTCTCGGCTTCTCTTTCTTTCTTTCTTTCTTTTTTTCTGTCTTCCTTCCAGGGTTTTAAGGACATATCTCTGGAGAGGTTTATGCATGGTGGGGCTAACATGACTGGTTTCCAGCTGGTGGACTTCAGCAAGCCTATAGTCATTAAACTGATGCAGCGCTGGAACAAGCTGGACCAGAGAGAGTACCCCGGATCTGAAAGTCCACCCAAGGTAACCACAAGTGTTTTCCTACCCTTGAATGTACAGATTGGATCTGCCACCCTACTTAAAGGAATATCATGTGTGTTGGCTTCAATAGGGAGCTTTTTGTTTTTTGGGCATTTTAACCAATCAGAGCAGAGCTTGAAGTGGGCTGCTACTCCATAGAGCGCAACAGTGACCGCCCACTTGTTTTACGGCTCTGGTTCCGGAAGTAAATTTCCCATTCATTTACTCATTTCAGAAAATCCTTCTATAAAGAGTTTTAAGGCTGGAACCAAGCCAACCAGCTAGACGATGAATCGTGACCATAAAACATTTGATCCTGAGCAAAAAAAAGATTGGAAAACGGAAGAAAAGGCAAAGGTACAAGACTGTGTACATCATTATTTTATGAAGTGAATGAACTACTCATCCCATAAAGCATTGTGAATGATACTTTTCCAAAAACTTCCAAACTAACGATAGTTTAGCGCGCTTCTTCTTGAATTTAACATTTGTCAATAGTATAGTGTTGATATTGTTGTTTTGTGAGCGTATATATAGTGTTTCATATAGTATAGTGTAAAGTGTTGTCATCGACATGGTACAGTGAAAAGCAGCTAGCTAAGTTACGTTAGTAGCTAACGTTAGCTGACAAGACGTCCACCAATCAGAGACGTCGCTGTTACACTTTAGGATTGTGGATAGTGTAGTACTTCTCCATGTTTTTCTCAAAACAAGGTTGATATCATACGGACTTGTGGCTTCTACAGGAGCATACACCATCGTTTCACAACCTACTAGCTTGTGGTGAGTCTACATTGGATGGTTATGACATTATGGCTAATAATCAAAATCCCTATGCAGAATATGAATGGGATTTTCACTTCCGGAACCTCACTGTTGAGCTCTATACTGGCAGTTTTAAGCTTTGCCCATAAGTACTCCAGGTATTGTAGGTGTGGTAGTCCATGGCCAATGAGATTCAAGCTTCAGACTGCAACATGTTAAGTGCTACAGCTCCTCAGCAGGACCTCCTCTTTCTCCGTGCTCTACGGCCCCTGCTGCTGCTGTCACTACGGCTCTAAGACTGATTCTTTTAACTAACTCAATTCCTTTGGACTGCCAGACAGTAGTGAATCGATTCAGGACTGCTTCATTTGATTCACCTTTGTAAAAATGACAATTTTGTAGACAACAGCACTTTGGCCTACCATTCCACCCAAAGCGCTCTTCAATAATATTTGTGGGCTTTGCAGTGGATGTAATTAATTTCCCCAGAAAGGTTGTCACTGTGGTTTTCATCCAATTAGATATTTGGATGGACTGCTTTTGTTTTGATTTAAATTTCTTCACTAATCCAAGTGTATTAAACAGCTTACTAACTTGGCAACTTTATTTTCCTGAGTGTGTCCCTCGCTGAGATTCAGTGTCCTCCTGGTGACAATTACACACTCAAAAACTGCTGCTGAACCTTAAAGTAGACAAAGATGTACACGACTCAGTTATATGTGCATCTTAAAATGATGTTTAACATCGGCTTTTGATGTAGTGACCCTTAAAGACCAGGGATAATATGAACATCATTCCTCAGCTGAAATCTTGGAAGTATTTGGGGTGTTTGCTTACTACTAACATCTTTTATATACGATAAGCTACAGTATGATGAAGCTTAATTCCCAAGGGTTCACATACACGTGCACGGACAGGCCAGTATGTGCCTGCATCGCCCTGAATCAGCTTTTTAGCCAATCAGAGTGTGACAGACCACACTGAGTGCAGCCTCTTGACCAATCAGAGTGTGACAGTGAAAGGTAGGAGGCTCCTGATAGACTGCTTAATAAGTTGCAGCAGTTTAGGGTGAATTAGCAATTTTTTAGGTGATGTCAACCTTTTTATTAGGTACACACAGAAAGCATCTCCCTTCACGACACATTTGCAATTTCTGTGTAAATCTGTTTTGTCTTCCTCCACATTCTGCATCCCCTCTTCATCGCTTCCTCACATCTGCTTTCCTTTCCTCCGTCCTTTCCTCCGTGTTACTCTCTCCCTCTCTCTGTCCTTTCACTGCCTCTCACTTCACCTTTGCATCCCTCCCTCTCACTCTCCCCAGCTCTCCACCCCTCCATCCAAAAGCAGAATTTGCATCACTCCATCTCTTTTTTCTTTCTCTCCTCTCGTTTTCTCTCCCAGTCTCCTCCCTCCATCCCCCTCAATGTCCATTTTCTCTCTTAGTCCCTCTTCCCCCCCCCCCCCCCCCCCCCCCTCCTCTCTCTCTTTTGCTCCCTCTGTCTCTCCCGGTCTCTCTCTCCTCCCTAAGTACACCTCTATTGGCTGAGTATTGACCTGCAGTCGGTTGCGGTTGCTTTGTGCTTATATTAACTGGAGAAATGTCCACCTACCTATTAAAAATACATCAGCTAACAGCTCTGTATCCTTGGCCCCTAGCTCTATGACACACACACACACACACACACACACACATACAAGCTAATACCCATACAAGGTGGTGGTATGTATGGAGCATTCAACTATACAAATACATATTGATGGCCATCGGCTTGCATGAGTGGCATTACATTTTTCACCCAGCGAGCGATGTTAATTGGCCCATCATCGTTCTCATATTTACCTGATAAATCCTCATTAGAGGATGGCAGGACCATCACTTTACTCGTTTACTCAACACAGCCTTGTGTGTGTTTAGCGAATAGAGGCTGTGTGTGTGTGTGTGTGTGTGTGTGTGTGTGTGTGTGTGTGTGTGGAGGCTTATTTGTTATTACATGCTTGTGACTGATTGACCAGGAGAGAGACAAAAACACAATGAACGGGAATGTGTCACTGTGAAAGATGGACAAAAACAGGAGGCAACCGGAGGCAGTCTCAACTTTCATTTAGGAACTCTGTAACTATTCTTTGTAGAAAAATATCCATTAATTCTGTTGCGACCGCAAACAACAGATTCATTTTCTCTGTTACCTCTTTTGCAAACAAGCAAATGAGATTTTAATGATTTAACAGTATAATAGAAGATGTCTCTAGTGGCGATGGATGTCTCCAAAATGCTCCAGGCTAATTGGTGCTGTGTAAAAAAAATGGGCTCAGTTAGCCTTGGGCCAACTCGCAGCCCCGGGCTAAGTAGAACACTGGGCTAATAGTGTGTGTTGTGAAAAGCACTATTGAGACCTGTCCCTTTTAAATTGGAGACTGGAGTTTGAGCTAGCTGTTTTTTGCCATGAATCACAAGCTCTTAAACCAGCGGTTCTCAACTGATTTGCCTTGAAATGAGCTCTGGTGCGCTTTGAGACTTTGTTGAAATGGGTTGAAAATTATCATCTTGCAAAATAATATATGAGCTCAACTAAAAATGCTTTTGATCACACATTTCTTCCCCAAGACAGTACCTTTTCTGGACCTTTTCCATCTCATTTTTCAGACACGTCTCCTAATAACATGATCAGAATATGAAAAGGTTCAGAACATCAGTGTTTGTGTATTCAGCAGACAATTTACTGCTTTTATCAATACTTGCCCAAGCGTGTAATATTAATTATACATAATGTATTAGGATTAGTAGTTAGTTAGTATTAGGATTGATCGTCATTGCTGATTAAGTCTCTTGATACTAAATCCTTGCGTTACCTGCCACCCCTAAGAGAGATGAAAAATATAAACATTTCCAAGATATAATACATTATACAATACAAGAAAACCTTGACACTTTGTGAAACATGTGAAAGGGCTGGTTAGTGTGTGAGTTTGTGTCACTAGCCTGCCCCTGCCTCATCATGTTCAGTGCAGTAAGGTGATATTACTGGTGTAGGATGGTAGAATAAAAAGCCCTATCTTATCTGTTTGAGGATCCACATTTCCAAGAATATTTCTCTTGACTTAATTGGCTTTGGGTTAATCTAACCATTACCTGGGTTATAGACTGCTATCAGTTATTGCAGAGAGTTGGGAAGGTTATGGCAACATAGCATCACCCGTTTGCCTGGAGCAGCCCCCGATCTGCTAGTCCCGCCTACTCAGGAATTAATAGTGAAGTGGAATGACCATTTAGTCTGAATATCAGGATAATAGTCAGTAGTTTCACACCAACATAGAATTGTCCAGTCCAACAGGATCAGCTGTTAAAAAGACCTGTTAAATTGTCCTTAATAATAGAGACCATAATGTAGGTCCTGCTCCAAACAGAACAAAGAACACAAAGAACAGTATACTACCTGAAAATATGGCTCAATGATGTTGATGTAGTTGTGTTCCCTCCTCGTTATGGATTCTGCAGCCTCCATCTGTCACTCACAGGCCTAAAGGCTTTTTTTTGTTTTGAGATATGAAAGGAGGATGACATGATTATGCAGCCTTCCTGAACATGCCTTGTGGCATATAATAGAGATGCCAGGGAGAGAGAGAACTACCTACAGAGCAGTGGAGAGCATCTGCTGAGTTTGTCAGCCGACTCCCCTCTTTCCTCCCATGTTCAGCTTACCGCTTGTTTCTGCACTGATGTGAAGGCGCCTCGCTGTGTGTTTGACTGCCTCTGTCTGTGTGCTATTGCCTGTGTGTGTGTGTGTGTGTGTGTGTGTGTGTGTGTGTGTGGGCCAGATGATGCTGTGGTGTGTGTTACTGTTCCCCACTGTGCTGTGTCTTATCCTATAATGACTTTGTCCAAAAATCTGTCAATTCCACCATCTTTTATAAACTCTATCTATCTATCTGTCTATCTATCTATCTATCTATCTATCTATCTATCTATCTATCTATCTATCTATCTATCTATCTATCTGTAAATTGCTGTTGCTGCATTGATTTCCTGTCAACATTAACTTATTATTTATTCTATCAGGAGCCTTTGGGGTCTCATTGAATTCACTGACTAACTCCTGTAGATAGGGACCTCTGGGTAACGCCATGTCATAGTGGGATATATGTCTCAAGCCTCTCTTAAATCATATAACATTTTATAGTACTTCTTTTTGTCTTGATAATGTCTTTTTTTTTTCAAAAGTGATACATCCTGTCTTGGATTGAAACCCTATGAAACCACATTTCTAAATTTAATCCAATGGGTTTTACTTACAGAGGTGGACTTAAAAGATCAAAATGGATGGGTTTATGATTTAAACAGGTTTTAACGTCATTTTAATAGCTTTAAAATCCTGTCTAAGGACTGCAGTTGAAGAGGCTAAGGGGCCGTATAGAACTGGCACATTTACAGTGACGTTACAATTGCAGTGTTGTTGATTGATGTACACTGGTGTTAAGTGGCAGTCAAATAAAAGCACAGTGAGATAGATTGTGTGTCTTCTCAGCATGTTTGCGTACTGGTTAGATTTGTTCATACAGCGTTGAGCCAGTTTGAGGCTTGATGCAGTTTTTTTTCTCATTTTAAAAGTAAATCTATTCCTGCATTGTTATCTTGGCCTACATACAGAATATCACGCTTTGTATTTGCAAAGCACAGAAAGCATTTTTTAGACGGTTTGTTGTGTGTCTCAATTCATGTAGATTCACGAGTAAGCTGCCGTTCTTTAAAAGATGATTCAGGTGTTTTCTGAAAATGTCGCTGAGCACCAAGCGGCTCAGGAGAGCTCAAGAGTGATTTCCCTGTGTGCTCCTAGTATTATAAAATGAGGAAGCACTGCCTTTAACTACTTCAGTCCAGGAGTCACACACAGTGAATTCAGTCTCTGCTTTCAGACACGGTTTCATTAAAAGATACTACTTTTTTTTCACATGGGGACCCATCAAAAGTAGAGCTACAAACTGATTTGACTCATGACTCAGAGCTTAAAAACTCCAGGCGGGGGAGGACTAGCTGTTCTAATCACTACTGTCATAATAATTACAAGTGATCACCTTCAACCCATAGAGTGTTTCTTTCCTGATGGTGGCAATGACAAAGCACACAAAATAAAATCTTAAAGAAAAACTTTGCTACCTTTTCTCCCTGTCTTTTACTTCTTCACCCGGCACCTGATCCGTCTAGGGACGCAGGACTATTGCTTACCTCTGTGTCAGGGCGCTGTGGCTCCGCCCCCTGCACTGCTTACCGCTGGTTGCGTGTTGGTGGAACCTTTTTCTACTGTTGCACTCAGGACATGCCCCTAACCACAAACCATGGCCCCGTTCCATTCGCCTCCTGACGTCTACATAGTTGTCGACTCTCCCTCGGGCCTCGAAGGGTTTATTATTGATTATTTAACTTTATTTGAGTCATCAGAGTAATGGAACGACACTTAAGGTGACAGCGGGGATTGCCAGGGGGAAGTGCCAGGGGGGAAGTCACCGAGGGCCTGTTAGAGGGACTGATGAAATGGAGCCCATGAGTGACCACAGAATGGAGATGATGTTAACCATACGGTAGATCATGCCCCTCTCACTAACAGACGTGATCCCGAGAAGCTCTTATGGAGGATTGTGGAATGACATCATTGTGCTAGCTGAGATTAACATCGACCCTGTTGCAGAATTGGGATGACAAGGGAGATTTTAAGATTTTGCAAATAGTTCAAATAGTTCAAATGTCTTAACAGAACATCCTCTGGTTTCTTTCTCTCTCTCCCCATCAGTATACCTCCTCTCTAACGTACGATGGCGTGTTAGTGATGGCCGAGGCCTTCCGCAACCTCCGCCGTCAAAAGATTGACATCAGTCGCCGTGGCAACGCTGGCGACTGCTTGGCCAACCCGGCTGCTCCCTGGAACCAAGGGATAGATATGGAGCGCACACTCAAACAGGTTAGGTCCACACACACACACACACACACGCACAAACACACACACACACACACACACACACACACACACACAGACACACACACACACACCCGTTATTGAAAAAATAACCCTTTTCCTTTCGCTAGAAAATGTTCTGTATTTTAAATTCTTGTTGGGACGTTTATGTAAACCCCACAAAAGAGCACGCGCACACACACACACACACACACACACACACCCACACCAGAGCCATCTATCTAAAAGATTATCATTTAATTCAGCAAGCCTAATACAATTCCCACCAGTAAGCAATGTTTTGCTGAATGTAGTGGAAGAAATCCCTCAGTGTAGCGACGCTCATAGATATGAGGCTCAAAATATATGAACTGGTGTTATCTGACAAGCTATTCTTATCCTAATGTAAAGATAACTTACTACATTAAAATGCTACATTGAAATGCTTCTTCTTCTTCTTCTTCTTCCTCTTCTTTGTCCTCTCAATCCAGGTGCGCATTCAGGGCCTGACTGGTAACATCCAGTTTGACCACTACGGTCGGAGAGTCAACTATACCATGGATGTGTTTGAACTGAAGAGCAACGGACCACGCAAGGTAGGCTCTCCTGTTGGCTTTTAATTTAGTTAATTATCACAGATAGTTGGGAGGCTAAATGTACCCCAAACATTTCAGTCAAATTAATTCAGTTGTTGTTTTGTGCCAAATACAACCTGAAAATGTACTTTGAAAGGATAAAACAAAACAGCTGTGTGTGTAAAAATCAACCCGCTTTTCATCAGTTTCTGTAAATGTGACACTTTGGAGCTACAAGGACACTGAATGTGTCATCACCATTGATTGGAGCTTGACTTACTATAGCCTAGAGTAAAAAAATAACGCCATGTTCCAGCTTCTGAAGTGTTCCTTGGACAGCGATGTGTGTTTAATGAAAGTTGGAGGTGCCAGCTCAATATCTCTCAATATCTTCTACAGTTCCAATGGGAAATTTGCTGGAAGGCGCCAGTTCTGTTGACTCATCCTTTCACTCTTCATCTCTTTCTCTCCATCTCACATATTCTCTTTCTCTCCCTCATTTTTCTTCATATCACTCACTGCCATCGCTCCCTTTTTCCTCTACTGATCTCTCTCTCTCTCTCTCTCTCTCTCTCTCTCTCTCTCTCTCTCTCTCTCTCTCTCACCCCCAGATTGGTTACTGGAACGACATTGATAAACTGGTGTTAGTGCAGAATGAAAATTCTCTGTCCAATGACAGCTCAGCAATGGAGAACAGGACCGTAGTCGTGACAACCATCATGGTAATGTACCTTCTGACTCCCTTCTTCATAGTGTGGGTGGGATTTGTGCTGAGGTTGCCCTTCAACACTGACAAAGGATCAGCTTTGCCACATCCAAACCTCATTTCACCAAACCTTTGCTCTCGCCTGATTGGCCAGCTCCCATCTAATCCTTCTATATTTAGTAGATGCTTTTATATGCATTGACCTTATGCCATAGTCATATGGAGATACAAACTGGTGCAAGTGAAAGCAACCCATCACACAGACATCTACATTTTTAGGCATTTCTTATCCCATGTAGCTAACGACAAGTACAAAAAGAAGGAGCATTTTTTAAATTGTTTTTTTGGGTTATTTGGGTGGGGGGGGGGAAGCCTGGAGGGGAGAGTGACATGCATCCTGAGGTAATGGGTTTGACATGGAAGATACAAAATCGTGGGTTGATCACTCCACCGGTTTAATTGCCAGGATAGATTAGATGAAGGACTAGTTGGAGCAATGGCCAGTTTGCTACAGGAATGGAAGTGCTAGCACCCAGTCAGAGTACAAGTCACAGGCTGGAGGTCAGGGTGGCTCTCCCTGATTAGCATTGTAGGATACATGGGTCCTTAGGGAGCCGGTGGAGGGAGTGCAAGAGGGAGATTCTTGCTTAGGCTGAAGCAGGCTGAGCTGTAGGGGCTGAAGAGAGCACTGGAAACCCAGCCAGGGGGGAGTGAGAGTTGTCCAGCTGGCAGATAACACTAATGACCCATTAGTAGGGAAATCTAAAAACTCACCTCAGATGCACGGAGTGACCTCACCCCACTCTCTTTTAATGGCTTCCACGTAGATACCAGTCTGCAGGCAGTTGTAATATTCCTCCTCATGGTACAAACAAGGATAAAGGGGGTAATCGGTGGGTTTGTGCACGTCCTTTGCTTACATTCGATTTCACAGCGCCCATCTGCAGCCAATTTACGGTGGCATCCCCATCTTGTAAATGCAATCAGTCTAATTCAATTGGGCATGCAAAGTGATGCAAGTGAAAGCAACACAAAAGAGTCAAGAGATAAAACAAGCCATAGATGTGGCTTGTTTTATGTGGCCAGTTTTGCTTCAAGCCATATTGCTTCATCCAGCATAGTCCTGAATGTGAACCAAGTTCTCTGCTATCATATGCTCCATTTATACTATTGACAAATACTAAAGGGAAAAAACTGTGATGCACCATTCTTAAAATAAATGTTTGGCCAAGATAATGCAGTGAGAGTCTACAGTGCCTCTAGTGGCCAGAAGTGGTAGTAACCACACCAATACAGACACATCAACACAATCAAACAAATACATAAACAAGTTGTGATATTTTCTTCTCATTTTGATTATTTTAACAGTATATTATTGTAATAATATGTTGCAGTCTGTCCTTGTTCATATGGCATGTATGTTTAATATCATTCATGTGGTTGTAGAAGAGATGGGTGTGTCACACAGAGTTCGGCATTTGTTACTGTGTGTGTGTCTCGCTGTATGTCCCTTCCTTTTCTCCCCATCCCTTCCTCTTTGTCATCACCATCTTCCCTTTCTCTCTATCCCCCCATGTCCCTTTCTGTCTGTCTTGCTGTCTCTCTCCTTCTGTCTCCCTTATCTCCTCCCTCTCTCCACCCCCCCCCTTTATCTCTCCATCACACCCCCCACCCCCCTTCCCTCCCTGCATCTTTCTCGTTCTCTGTGGATGCTGACCTCAGTGGGCCTTGGCTAACGTTAGCTCAGCCACCTCCTCCTCTTTGCAGCCTCTGATGATGAGGAAGCCTCTGCAGCGACACTGATGCCTCACAGACAGAGCAAGAGACAGAAACACAGACGGGAAAGAAGGACAGACTGACAGACTGATTGTCCCTAAAGCTCTGTACATAGACTCAGTGTTCTCCGTTTTTTGTTTCGAAATGATGACTTGGTTGCTTTTTGTGTTCAAAAATGATCTGAATGTTTCATTTTAAGGGTTATCGTTGTGGTGTTCCTGCTTTACTTAGAGGCGGTACACCGTGGAGTAAAACAGTAATGATGGGAGAGAGAGTGAAGGGATGACATGGCGGATTAAACCACAATGTTATGAGCCTGTGAGCCCACTGAGCCACTGGGATGACTTGCTCAGTGTGCTTCTGTCTTCCTCTCGCGACAAATGACAGCGATGGACTCTGAGATGGCTCTGCTAGGAATTGTGCAGCCCCTGACAGGCTGTGACGCACAGCCGCACAAAACCATCAGCGCTGTTAATGCCGAGGACCCCTCAATCATTACCACCGTCCCTACTACACTGCGGAGCACCCCGGGGGGAAGATTCACCTCACCAAAATTCACCTTAGTATACTATATTTTAATATTTTCTTTTCCTTTTGAAGAGAGAGTGAGCGAGGATAAACACGTAAACACCCGGACAGGCCTTCGCTGCAGGGGCCTGCATTTTACAGCCCTCGCCCCTCGATATCTCGCTCGCTCTATCTTCATCTCTCTGCTCTGTCACTCTGTAAATCTACTCAGTCATGCCTACTCGGTCAGCCTCCTTCTATTTCAGTCCCTCTGAGAGAATTTCTGAGGCTGCACACCAGAATGGAGCGGTAGACTTGAAGAATGTGTGTGTGCTTTTTTCGGTTTTGGATATTCAACGCTAGGAGGATTTGTCCGAAGCACAAGAGACCTCCAAGAAGCTTTGAAATGCTGAGGAAATTGGAGTTTGAAATGGGATAGTCACTGTCATGGATGTTTTGTCTTGTCTATAATGGGGTTTTTTTTCCACACAGGCATTGTATTTGTTGGGTTTTTTTTGCATTAGCTGTAAAACGTTTTCTATTTTTAACCTTTTTTACCACGAAAGGTGTGACAGTACATCACCTTTCCTCCAAAGGCACGATCCCCATGCAAAATACAGCTTTAACTCAAAGACAGTGAACTGTAGGGCTGGGGTGAACTAACAAATGGAAAGTGATATGTCAATGTTTAAATGTTCCCAGTTAATGTGAGTGGAAAACACTAGTCTCTCACAGTCCTGTCACTACATCATCAGACAATTGGCAAAGGCAGGCCTGCATTAGGTGTTGCATGCATCCCCACCTGGTTGACCCACATCGTGGAGTGAGGATGGAGTATCTGAGGCCTTTTTATTTCCTCCAGACTGGTGCACATCGGTGCCTTTAGATCTTAGGTATTCAACATTGTAGTATGGCCATTTACCAACTCTGGAAAATGTGCATTTTCACCAGTAAATGTATACATTTCCCATTTCTCCACATTTACCTTTACATACACATCCACATACATTACACACACACACACACACACACACACACACACACACACACACACACACACACACACACACACACACACACACACACACACAGACCTAGTGTAGCTGCAGCACTGAAACTCCTCCATATATGCAAACACTCTTCACACAGTAGGATGTAAGCACATATACACACATTGACACACAGTGTCAGCCGGTAAGAAAGTTTATTTTCTTTTTTTGCTGTCCAGTTTGTAAATCAAAAAAGGTCCATGTCTTTTGAGGAACTTCACCTTATTCACCTTATTTTCATTGCAGGCTCTCAAACAAATGCTCTCCTTGGGAATTGTATTTTTAATCAATTTAACTGGAAGAGTGGCCTAACATATTAATACATGTGACTCCTCTGCAATATAATCTGTCCTTGGCTGTAGTTTTGACTGTTTCAAAATGCTAACCTTGAAATCAGTAAAGCAGTTGTGAGGTACACGCATGTGATCCACAGTATTGTGCGTCCTGATTGACTGGCTGGTGACCGACTGGCTGACTGATTGACTGGACCGGCTACCTAGCATGTTTTTGGCTGGCTGGTTAGCTGGCTGGTTGACTAACCTGGTAGCTGACTGACTTGTTGACTGGCTTGCTTTCTGGCAGGCTGACTTTCTGGTATGCTGTCGTGCTTCCTGGCTGGGAGGTAAGCATGCTGATTTATTTGCCAAATGGCTGGGCAGCTAGATGACTATCTGACGGATGGACCGGATGACTGATTGGACAACAGGTTGGCTCACCAGTTGGCTGACTGGCCTGCTCGCTGACTGATTGCCTGGCTTGGCTGGCTGAATGTCTGAAGGGTTGGCTAGCTTGTTGGCTGACTAACTGGGTGTTTAACTGGCTGGCTAGCAGGATGAATGAATGACTGGGCAGTGTGATGGTCACTTTGGCTTTTTGCTGGCTGGCTAACTGGCTTATAGAGCAAGTCCTGTCTGCCTTTTTGGCACCAGGGTGAAGCGTTTCATGTCTTATCAACCTCAACCATTTGCCTCTACAAAGCTGTTCTTCCTCTTTCGTCCACCCATTCCTCCTCTTTATGGTCTGTCTATTCCATCTCTTCCCCCTCTCTCTCTTTCTTTCCCTCTCTCTCTCCCTCTCTCTCCCTCTTTTAGTCTTCTTTTCCCCTGTCGCTATCTGTTTGTATTCTCTTCTTTTTTCTCATCCCTTTCCTCTCCCCTCTGTAGTTCCATACAGCCCATGCGCCTCACACCCCTCACTCCAGTCACCCTTCACTTCCTCCCTCCTTTCCTCCCCCTTCTCATTCCGATGTCGCTCCTTTCTTTCCTTTCCACCTCCTCACTATCTCTGTTCCCATCTCCTCCTTCTCTCCGTCTTTTTCCCCTCCTCCTCTCCTCCCTCTCTCCTCCCTCTCTTTCTTGCCATGTCCTCGTATGACTCATGATGCCACATTAAGCAACAGCCCAACACAACGTTTCCTTCCCAGCTGTAAATACCTGCACTAACATTCAGTACACACACAAACACACACACACACACACACAAACACACACACACACACACACACCGTTGGCATTACCACGTTCACACTGCGACAAAGGAGTCTGGGGCATACTGATAACAAACCTTAAGGAGGCTTAAAGTAAAGCAATGCCACCGTTGGCAGAGCTCCCACTGGTGTGTGTGTGTGTGTGTGTGTGTGTGTGTAGCCCTTGCCTATAATGTATTGAATTAACACTCAACAAAGTCGCCTGTTCAGATTTCAAACACTTGACCTTCTAATAAGATACACCAGAGGGTAATTTGATGGCGGAGGGAAGTGAGGGTTTGCATCTTTCTTGTTAACACAAATTATGTACTGGATTCCCCTTGAGAACTACAGCTTTTAGATGAAAAATGAGGCATAAATGTTCTTAACAATATCCAGGAGGAGAGTCCCGAGAGAAAAACACTCTCTCCCTCCGAGACCCAGGATCATTAATTAAAACATAAAACACAAGTGACAAGTGAGGGAGCCAGTGAGCAGGCCAGAGACCCATTTGGGCTTCTGACACCGACACCCACCTTTTAAACAATGATAGGCTGCATGTAGATGAATGAAGGGAAGAGACTGATGATGGTGTTTCTGTGCCATTAATGTCATCTGGCCCAAGATCTTTGTTTTCCATGTAATGCAAAACCAACTATATTTGTTTTCTTTCTTTCTAGCCCAAAAATGACATTAAAATTAATAAAATAAAATATCTTTCTTTACTATCCTAGAAAATTGCATAATGTTTCCCATGCCAGTGTACAGCCATTTAAATGGCTCCAGGTTCATACATTTGTATCCACACACCTGAAGAAACATCACAGAAACCAATCAACCCAATACTGCAACATTTTTTTTTTTTTAAAAAGGTTTTTTTGGATGCCTCAGTCTTTACAAGAGTCTTTATGAATGCCTTTAATTATAGAGGCTTACAATATGCTTACAATCACCAGAGAACATGAATTATGGCGTTCACACACAATATATATCACATACTGGAAAGGTGATGGATGCCATCTTTCTAAAGTTAAAATCAACATTTCAGCTCGTCATTTCCTCCAGTGTCAGCCCCTGCTACAGAGCAGTCTTGATGGCCGTGTTGTTCTATTAAGAGGGATTTTTCTTGGCTTTGTTTTGCTGTTCATTAACACCGTGATTCATGTTGAGTCAATGGAATGGCTGCCCCGGGGCTCGCTAATGTCTCAGATAATGAGATTTTTAGGAGAAATGTGTTTTTTCTATGCTCTGACAGTGAACACAATGGGGCAACTTTTTGTGCCCTGAAATGATAGTGATGGTGATAAAAGCGTTCTTGTTTTTCCTCTCTCGCTTCAAATTGTTTCTTGATTTGTCACTTTTGAAATTTATGTGCTCGGTTAAGATGTTCTGCATAATTTAAGGACGAATTTCTCATTTGTATAGACTGGTGTTTGAATAAATGCAATTTGTTTCAGCAAATCTTCTACTGATGTCCTTATTAGGGCTTACAAGAAAAGTGATCTAATGATACATATTATTTTGTGTAATGTGTTGTTGTTTTTTCTCAGCCTTTGATGTACAAATATAACTGACCTCCTCCTCTTTCTTCATTTATGTACAATGATACTGTGTTTGTTTATACAGTAATGTTCCTGGTAAGACTATTATTGGGTATGTTTTTGTCTCACTGCTGGCCTGCCTGCTTTTGAACTGTACTTGCTTTCAATGTAATTCAATTTCCTGAAGTGAAGATTGTTGAATCGAATCCATCCAATTGTGTGTTGTCATTATGTTGTTGCTCATTTCATAGCTTGTGACTCTAAAAGCCTCTTTGATTAAACTGCACTTGTTTTTAGTATGAATCAATTTCCTGAATGAATGTATTTTATCCTTTTTGTTGTTGTACTTTCTGATCTTCATAAACTGTTTCATAGCTTGGGAGTGTTTGATATTATAAAAGGCTGTGTGATTAATTAGATGAGATTAGTCTGTGATTAAAAAGGGTTTGATAGCATTTTAATAGACTTGGTTTCAGTTGGATTACAGGGTGGGGAGCCCCAGGCATAATACCATAACTCACTGCTCCTGATGGATGTGCTGTCACTCAAAAGTTCCTGTGTTTGTGTGTGTGTGTGTGTGTGTGTTTCTGTTCTCTGTGGATACCCTAGGTGTGGTACTGTCTGCTTGTATCCATGTGCATGCTTGTGTGTGTGCATGCTTTTGTGCGACCATGTGAATGCGCATGCTCATATGTGTGCGTTTGTCTTGCCCAGTGCTTGCCAGTAAAATGTACCCACCTTCTCCCTGGACAACAATAAACCATCTCTGTGCTAACTGTATCATCATCTTTGCTAACTGTATGCCCAAACTCCATCCACCTCTTGTGATACATTACCGAAGGAGCACTCTTCATCTGTTTTTTCCCTCCCTCCCTATATTTTTTTACCACTCTTGTTCTCATTTCTCTCCTCTCAGCAAATAGTGTTGTATAGAGTCAGGTGCAGCTCCCAGGGGAGGTGTGTAGAGTAAGGAGAAGGCATAAAACAGGCAGAAACACAAGATTTAAAACGTCCACCGCAGACACAATGGCCCTTTAAAAACCAGAGAGAATATTTTCTTTGCCCGCTGAGTAAACTGTGTAATATTTTCTATCACTTTTGTTCATGACTGCTGGGTTTTATACACAGGGTGTTCTGTCTACCACTTGGCCTCTCCAAAGGGATTTGGGATTATTTGGTTTATCCTTTGAATTGTATGAAAAAATGGTAGATCTTCATATACATGCACGACTTTCAGTTTGCCAGGTCATTCTAGACGTTTGTCCCTTATGAACTGCAAAATCATATCTCCTGCATATATTTTCAAATTCTAATTCTTTATTGTTTATATTGTTTATAAAATATTGTTTTATATGTGCTGGTTGATTTGAATTTCCCTTTTACCTTTTCAAAGCAAAAGTATGAATTCCTCTATATATTTTGATCAGCATTCTGTCTGCATCACTGCACTTGTGTATTTCACAGAGCTGTGCACCTCTGGGCACTGGAAACACTTATACTAGCTCCCTTTAAAAATGAATATAACCTATATTTTTTATGGGAATAATTTTCATTGGCATCACTTTTCTCTGTATGTTCTGTAAGTGCACTGTAAAATATATTACCGGCTCTTAAAATGCTCTCATGTCCTTTTATTGTTTTAATCATCACCTCGGTCAGGTTCTTCCAAACAGATTTGTCTTTCTCCCCCTTCTGCTGGTTTTGTAGGAGGGTCCCTACGTGATGCTGAAGAAGAACTGGGAGCTATATGAAGGCAATGACCAGTTTGAAGGCTACTGCGTGGACCTGGCCTCGGAGATCGCCAAACACATCGGAATCAAATACAAGATCTCCATCGTACCCGATGGGAAATACGGAGCCAGAGATCCAGAGACAAAGATATGGAACGGAATGGTCGGAGAGCTTGTCTATGGGGTAAGGATGGATGGTGGAGAGGATGGATGCCAAATATAATAATATACAAAGCCTTCAGAAAGTATTCCACCCCCATGACTTTTTCTGAATTTTGTGGTATTACAGTCTCAATTCTAAATGGACTTGTCACTACACAATAACACATCATATCAAAGTGGAGTTGAATTAAAAGTTAATGAAAAATGAAAAGCTGAAATGTTTTGATAAGTATTAATAAGTATTAAAGTCCTTTGTAGTGACAGTCCAGTTTCAGTTAAGGTGCAAATTCTTTTGAATGTCCTTGAGATGTCTCCACAACTTGATTGGCCGCCAGGTTTGCCTTTTTATAGAGATTTTTATAGCGAGCACTTATAAAAAAGTGTTACACAGTGATTTTTACAAGATAAAAATACAGATATAGAATGAGGGATCCGGAGAACAAGATATCGAGTGGTTGGAGAGCAGGTCTATGGGGTGAAGAGGTAGGTGGAGGGAGCAAGGTAGGTAGAGAGGCAATTCCCTGTAGGCCTGGGTAGTCCTCTGAAGCTCAATCCACCTGTGGGGTACCCCGAGGATCCATTCATCCTATTTTGTTCTCTATTTATATGCTCCCTCTTGGCCACATGATTCGGAGCCATAATATCTCATTCAATTGTTATGCTGATGACACTCAGCTGTATCTCTCTGAAAATCCCAGTGACTCCAGCAGCAAGCACTCCGGTAGTATTGGCAGCTATGCATTTTTGAAACAATTAAATAGAATAATAACAATTAAAAATGTAGAATGTCTTGACCAAGTGTAATGAACGCTGGAGTCCTGAAACTACTACAGCGAATATAGCACCACAAACAATTTTGAACTCACAAAATAACCCACACCAAGATGTGCATCCACACAATAGCTATGAAATGCTCAATCTCAACTCTTCATAAACAGTCGTTTCTGTGTCTGACTGCACAAAGAGCTGTTTTGAGCCCTTCGTCAACATATAATCATGCCGAGATGCTGTAGCTCAAAGAGGTCTCAGCAAGCGGGCTTATTTTGCCAATAACACCTATGCACAGTCTGAGATTTCACATTGCTTATTCAGTGCTTTTTCAAACATTTTCAACATGTGGGAGACAATGTCAGTCGTCACATTTTGGAAGAGTGAAACCGGAGAGGAGGTGTCTGCTTGAACAGTGACGATATTAATTAGTGGAAAGTGACACACTGAACCACTGCACTGACTAATCAGGTTTGAAGTATATCATTCTACACACTCCCAGTCCTCTCCAGTGACTCTTCTGCCACCCTTGGTCTAGTAAAGAAAAGACACGTCTAAGCTTTCAGTTCTTTGCCCTCCAGTCTGCTCTCTTACTTTTATATCTCTGTCTCCCTTCACTGTTCATCTCTGTGACTGCCTCTTTTTTGTTGTGTACTTCTGTCTCCTCATTCATTTTGACTCTCTCTCTCTCTCTCTCTCTCTCTCTGTTATTCGCAGGTTCCTTTCCCCCTATTTCACCCACAAACTCTCACATGCTTCAACTTGTAGTTTTGGATTTCCCTCTCCTCCTCCTGTTTTCTTTCCATATTGCTTCCAACTCCACTCCTGTGCCTTCCGGTGCTTTATTTTTTGCATTGTTAGTTCCTTCGTTCCTTGCAGTGAAAGAACACTCACTATTTGATATGCTGTTATTGTAGCTTCCTTTCCGGTTAAGACTGGAGACAGTGTTTAGACACATACAGCTATTCAGACACGGATTTGCTGAATGAATGATGTTTTTCACTCTTCCACAAAATGTGTGCATGTGTGTGTGTGTGTGTGTGTGTGTGTGTGTGTGTGTGTGTGTGTGTGTGTGTGTGTGTGTGTGTGTGTGTGTGTGTGTGTGTGTGCGTGTGTGTGTGCATGTGTGTGTGTGTGTGCACTGATGTGTGAGACCTTGCTGGCGGATTTGTATTCTGGCAACGTCACTCGCATGCCTATGAATTACTTCTCTGTCATTCTACCGCGTTCTCCATCTCTCTCTTTCAACCCATCTCTCTCCCTCTTCCTTCCTTCACCCTCACCACCCAGTCCACCCTCTTTCCCTTCTCTTTCTTTCTCTTCCTCCCTTCCCTATGTTTCTCCTTTCTTTTTCTCCCTATTTGCTTCAAGCTCCTCTTGGTCCTCCACTGTACACGTCTGCTTACCTGTCACTGTCTTCCACCCCCTTATATTTAACCCCCCTGCCCCCATTCAGTACACCCCCATCCATTCCTTCTTCCTTTCTTTCCGGAGATCATGGTGACCGTGTGGACCTTCACTCATGCATTTTGATTATGATATGATTATGGTATCTATGGCATCTTCTTTGTAGAAAGCGGAGATTGCGGTGGCCCCGTTGACCATCACTCTGGTGAGAGAGGAGGTGATCGACTTCTCCAAGCCCTTCATGTCCCTGGGAATTTCCATTATGATCAAGAAGCCGCAGAAGTCCAAACCGGGCGTCTTCTCCTTCCTGGACCCACTGGCCTATGAGATCTGGATGTGCATAGTGTTCGCCTACATCGGAGTCAGTGTCGTGCTGTTTTTGGTGAGTATATTAACCTGCAACTCAACACCTGAATGGGGTTGCTGGGTCTCGTTCTTCTGCTCGTGGTTCTGATGAAAGAATAGACACTGTACTGAGGAACCGGTCTACAGTACACGGTGTCCTGTCGTGTTGCTGATTGGCCCTAGGGGTGCCCTTTCCAGTCAAAATGTATTTCTAAATTTTTGTTTGTATCATTTAGTTGTCTGTCTTTTGTCAAAACTAATTATTATCCTAATTGTTTCAGCCTATGATTATGTTAGTATATACAGCTAAACCGTAGAGAGCACATTTTTCTTCTTTGCTTCCCCTTCCTCGCCTAGGTGAGTCGTTTCAGCCCCTATGAGTGGCATGCTGAGGAACCAGAGGAGGGGGCCACAGAGCAGGGCCCCACCGACCAGCCCCCCAACGAGTTTGGCATCTTCAACTCCCTCTGGTTCTCACTGGGAGCCTTCATGCAACAGGGCTGCGACATCTCACCACGGTGAGGGAGGGAAGTGGTGTGTGTGTGGGAGAGAGACAAACAGAGAACGCTTGAGTGTGTGTATGTGCCGGCGTGAGTGTGTCTGTGTGTGTGTGTGTGACAGAGAGAGAGAGAGAGAGAGTGAGAGAGTGAGTGTGTAAGTGGTGGGGTTGTGTGTGTGTTTTTTCAGTCTTTCTAGCGATGTGTAATGTGCTGTAGCATTGCATTAGGCTGTGAGATTCAAAACATTTTGTTGACAGAGTCCTATTTCCTCGCTGCTACTCTGTACAGTACAGTATGTGTGACAGGAGCCGAAGATGTGCTAGAAATACACGCAGACACACACAAATTCATCTACACACACAAACGTGCATGTTTGTGCACACACGCACACACACGCACACTTCAAGAGAGAAAAGGAAATACCTGCACACACACTTTGGCCGTAGTCGTGCCAGTATGGGTGTGTTATGGCGGGTGCTTTAGCGGTTTGCTAGGTGTGTATGAATTTTTAATGCACCACTGAGGGGACAGAGTCCAGCTATATATTTTTAGAATATTTATAAGAATACAGCATTTTATTATTGATAACCTGAGAATGCAGTTTAGTGAAATATTCATGGTCATCCACTAGACCTTTAGGGAGCAAATCTAACGAGAGAAGGAGCAGCAACGAGAGTTTCACACCACAACGAGCGATAGAAATGAGTGATAGAAGATGAGTGGAAAGAGGGAAGAGTGGGAGCAATTGAGAGAAAGTGTGTGTGTGGGGGGGTGGGGGGGGGGGAGAGGGAGAATGGCAGCAATTGAGAGAGAACGAGGAGAGGGAGCGATTGAGATGTACTTGGGGTGGACACTTCTCTTCACTCTGCTCTGGGAGTTGTTGCTGAAGTGGTCAGTGGTTTGTGTTCTGCTGTAGGACAAAGAGAGACAGTGACAGAGAGAGAGAGATGAGTCAGAGAGACATTTGGAGAGAGAGAGAGAGAGAGAGAGAGTGGGAGACAGAGAGAGATGGTGGAGTTACTAAGTCTGTGAATGCTGAAGCGGTGGCCTCGATAGCACACGTTGCTTCTTGTGCAACAGAGAGTTTGAAGCTATAACAGTTTTGATGATGGACTTCCTCTAAGCGTGACCACTAAAGGCCTCAACCTAACCCTCTCTCAATCCCAACTTTAATTCATGCATTGAGTGCTAAGGCTAAAACAAGCTATTTACCTTGTGAGGACAGACGTGCCCTTTCAAATCTTTTTCTCATCTCAAGGACCTTTGGGACCTTGCAAGTTCAGTTAAACATAGTCTCTCTCTCTCTCTCTCTCTCTCTCTCTCTCTCTCTCTCACATTTCTACTGCATTTCCATTAGCATTTTATTATGGCGAAAGTAAGTAACAAAAGTTGTACATCGGCTGCCCAAACTTCACAGACTTTCTCCTGCTCCCTCGCTCCCTCGCTCCCTTGCTCCCTCTGCCCTTCTGTTTCGCTCTTTCATCCATCTCTTTCACACTCTCTCTTCTCCCCTCTCCTCCTCTCCCCAGCACCTGTCGTCTCCCACTCCTCCCCACTTTAGTTTGACTGACAGGCCAATTCCAGTCCCTATACACACACACACACACACACACACACACACACACACACACACAAAGGCTGTGAAACTGGTATACTTTGCATGCACACACTCACGCCCTCACATTGCTTACACACACACACACACACACTCTCACCTTTACGCATGCACAGTAATCCATACACACACATTCGGTCACACACACTGCACACACTCATGCAGACCTCTCCATCACTCACAGGCCTTGCTAAAGGTGTGTGTGTGTGCATAAGCCGTACCCGTCATAGCGATAATGTGATTCTTAACATGAAGGTAGCGTCCGTCATTTGAACGCCCTGGCCCTGTCACTTCCAATACAACACAACTCTCTTCTACAGGCTACAGGCTCACTGCAGTCATACCTGGTGATGGATGGTGCATTCTGCCTCTGACGAAATGACAGATTATGTCTTCAGAAAGGACAAATCTGTCACTAATATATATCTTTCTTTTATTTTTCCTTCATTCCATTTTTTCTACTAAACTTTTACTTCTTACTTTTTCCTTGAGGCACGTGATGCAAGTCTGAAAGTCTTGCTCAAAAAGGCAGGAATGGATCTATGTTTCATGTAACTTCAACATGAAGTATAATGCAACACAACACAATACAATACTTTTTTACCACTGTAGCACACAAGCGAGGCGCAGATACTCCAGTAATGCATTAAGCCTATGCAAGAAGAGATAGAAAATATATAGAGATGTTGGTCAAAGAAGAAATCAAATTTAAGGGCGGCAACACATTTTAATGACGTTAATGAAATAGTTTTGCTTGGAATTGATTTCCTTCACATTTGACACCAATGTGGCTTGGCAAGCCAGTTGAGAAGCACTATTTTGTGAAACGACCACACAAGATACAAGTTATAGGATACAATTTATTGAAAGTGGATGTAAACTGTTTCCTTGGTGCTTTAAAAAACAGCTACGCCCACAGACCAGGCGTCTAGCCATTAGTGATGGATGAGCCTTCACTTCACCCTTTGCTATGCAGAAGCACTAGATCATGTCCTTAGAAAAGGGGATATCTCTACATATCATCATGTCATATCATTTTTCCTTCCCCTCAGTCCATTTCTTTTTCCGATATTTCATTTCCTGGCTCATCTTTGATGCAGAATGCAGATTTTGCTGGTGTGAAAGTACAACATATTGTGGATTATTATTGAAGGTATTGTTTGTAATGTCTCAAATGTATGAAGCTCAAACGTAAATCTTTAGGGTTGTTTTGAAATGCTGATGTAAATATAGTCTCACTATTTTTTTAACGAGAGCTATATTACCTTTTTTATAGTGTAGACTTCTGTACCGCCCTACTGTCACTGGAGAAGACTTCCTGCCAGTGTCCATACCCAAGATGACATAGACAAGACAAGACAGGTGTATTTTTACACAAAATGTCTGGTGGGGGTTTAAGTTTCTGTGTGTGTTAATGATGAAGTAAGGACCTTAAAACCACTAAACAAGCTGGAAATGGTAAAAATGGAAAATAATTTTATGTTACCTGTGACTCTTTTGTTTCTGTTTTCATTCATTCCTTAATATTATGTGCCTATAAGTTTAAATGAACCAATGTAAAGGTACCTGTCTAAGTACCGCTTACCTGTAATGACAAAATGTCATAATTGTGTTATTACCATCACATTACCTCTTTATGTTCATTTCTCCACTTCCATGTGCTTCCATGTTTCCTTATACTTGCCAACTCATGTCTCCAATTCGGTCAAATCAATATTGAAGGTTTTGTGCCTCTGTAATCCCCTGCAACTAATTACTAACTGAAAGAGTCCAATGCATGCACTGACTGCAGCAGTATTTTTCTATACATGGTGATTATTTTTTCTTTCCCCCATACCTCCTCCCAATCATGTGGTACCTGCTGTTTTTCCCATTTTATCCACCTCTCCTCCAGGAGACAAGTGCTCCTCTCCAGCTAGTTAGCAGAGAGCAGAGCATTGAAGTTGACATTTACTGTAAGCTGGGAATGATGGGACAGAGGCAGCCTCTCCAGGAAGGGATTTTATTACTGACTGGCAGACTGACTGACTGACTGACTGACTGACTGACTGACACACAGGCTGACCACTTGCCTTACTTGTTGTCTGTCTGTCTATATGGTGTGTTTTAGTGGTGTGTGTGTGTGTGTGTGTGTGTGTGTGTGTGTGTGTGTGCCTGGTTTCCTATTCATAGTATCTGTGTTTCCTAAAGTACCCACGTCTTGCATTACGTCCACCTATCTCAGTCTGTCTGTCTCACAGCCTTTATAAGCATCTGTCTGTCAACTGGTCTATCTGTCAGACATGGGGTGTTTGAGTTTACATATGGTGTGTGTGTGTGTGTGTGTGTGTGTGTGTGTGTGTGTGTGTGTGTGTGTGTGTGTGTGTGTGTGTGTGTGTGTGTGTGTGTGTGTGTGTGTGTGTGTTGTGTATTGAACTGCCATAGGTCCATTGGTATTCTGTGTCAGTCCCTCTCTCCCTGCTGCAGTCATCTCTGCAGTCTGGGAGAAACAGTATCAGACACACACTCCTATTCAACACTCTCTCTCTCGTATTCTATCTATCTATCTATCTATCTATCTATCTATCTATCTATCTATCTATCTATCTGTCTGTCTGTCTGTCTGTCTGTCTGTCTGTCTGTCTGTCTGTCTGTCTGTCTGTCTGTCTGTCTGTCTGTCTGTCTGTCTGTCTGTCTGTCTGTCTGTCATTTATCTATCCTTCTCCCTTTTTCTACTTTCTCTCCATCTTACCTTTTCTTTTTCTTCCTTTCTCTCTCAGCATGCTGTCAGCACACATATACGCTCTCTCTCGCTCTCTCTCTCTCTCTCTCTCTCTCTCTCTCTCTCTCTCTCTCTCCTCTCTCTCTCTCTCACGCACACACACACACACGCACACACATTGTCAGAGTGACCTTGAGATGGCATTTGCACCACCCACCTGCCATCTTTCAGCCCAGCCTCTTGCTTCTCTAATGTGAATGATTGGCCAGGTCACGCCAGGAAGGGTAGGAACCAAGTGACAGACAGACACAATAAACACAAAGGGGGGAAGATTTTTTTTAAAAAGTGGAAATGGGGAGAAAAAAAATATTAAGACGATAATGAATGTGGAAACACTGAGGAAGGGTTAGAGAGAAAGAGAGACAGATGCAGAGAGAGAGAGAGAGGCTAACTGATCACCACTGCATAGCTCAGAGGGATTGGATCTGTCTCTGTCAATAAACCTCTGAAATAACATCTCTCTTCTTGTGTGTGTGAGCATGCATTCATTTTGCATCTGGGTGGGGGCACTGCATTTGGTTGTGTGTGTGTGTGTGTGTGTGTGTGTATGTGCGTGTGTGTGTGTGTGTGTCCTGTGTGAGTAAATGGCTGTGGGTGTGTTGAATAGTTAATGGCAGCAACAGATCCAGCAAATGGCATGACTAACTAACTGCTGTGGAGCTTAGTGATAATTAATGATTAGTCTCAAGGTCATCCGTTAGACGACTGACTGCCTGTCTGTCTGACAGTCTGTTTGTGTGTCTGTCTGACTGTCTCTTTCCTCGACTGACTGCCTGTCTATCTGTCAGTCTGTTTGTGTATCTGTCTGACTCTCTCTCTCTCTCTCTCTCTCTCTCTCTCTCTCTCTCTCTCTCTTTCTAAGTCTCTGACACTACAAGTCAGATTCAGTAATTAATACGTCCATTAATGTGGTACACATAGTTCTATCACTCCTTGTGAATAATTGTCTCTCTGAATGCGTCACTTTTATTAAGCCGGTTATTATTATTTTTTTAAATTGAATTATGCTTTTTATTATCTTCCTGCCGTGCCTGATCTAATCTCTTAATCTGCTTTTCTTTCGTGTTTTGTCTGTTTGCCTTTATGCCCATCTCTCTCCCTCTATCTTGATCGTCTGTCCTCACCACCTTCTTACCTGTCTTTCTGCCTATCTATCTGTCTGTCTGTCTGCCTGTCTGTCTTTCTGCCTATCTATCTGTCTGTCTGCCTGTCTCTCTTTCTGCATATCTTTCTATCTGTTTGTCTGTCTGCATTTCTGGTTATCTTTCTGCCTTTGATCTGCTTGTGTGCTTTTTGTTGGTCTGAGTGTGTGTGTGTGTGTGTGTGTGTGTGTGTGTGTGTGTGTGTGTGTGTGTGTGGTTTGTTACAGCAATTGAATCAGCAGGTTGTTCTATCCATGTAATTGCATTCTGTGTTGCTGGTTTCAGAGGTGTCAGCAGTCAAAGAACATTATGATTTGGAATAAATTGACGATTAATCTACAGGAGGAGATCAGTTTGTTCCATCATCCATACAGACACTCACACACACACACACACACACACACACACACACACACACACACACACGGGACATCACCATTTATACATGGAAGACCATACACATACAAAGCAAATACACACTTGCACATCATATGGACACACACAGACACACACACACACACACACACACACACCCTTTCATCCAGTCGATCTGGATTTTCACCTCTAACAGGAAATTGTAATTTTAGACCACCTTCCACGCGTGTGTGTGTGTGTGTGTGTGTGTGAGAGAGAGAGAGAGACAATGTGTGTGTCATTAATCTTTCACACAGAGGACTGGGGAGGCAATCTGTTGCCTATCATAGATGATACATGGCCTGCTATACAATGATGCGCCTGTTGCATACCAACACATCAGACACAAAGACACACACAGATACACACACACACACACACACACACAACCACAAACACACACAGAAACATACAGAAATGGGTATGCATGCACACCGCTACAGACATGTGACATATAGAGTCATGGGTGTCACCACACACACTCACCTATGTACGCTGAACTGCACTCATACAGTGCACGCACACACATACACACACACACACACACACATGCATGCATGTGTACTCTCACACATTGAATTAAGCAAGCTCCATCAACTTCCAGCACGTGCACATCCTGCACATCCTGTCCTCCAAGGCCAGACGCTGGTTTATTCATTCATTCACAGACATTGCGCTCTCTCTCTCTCTCTCTCTCTCACACACACACAGACACATCAAGGGCAACATAGAGACAGATGTGTTTTTAATATGTCCTCCTCAACCCATCATTTTTCCTTTCCTCTTCAGGGCCATTATCTTGCATGTCCTCTAAAACATAGCACATAGCAATGTTCAGCCCATTTCCCAGCGTGTCTTCTCCCCTTGCTTCTCAACATTACTATGTTTTTTTCATGTTATTGTCAGAGAAACAGTTAACATGTGACTTATTTCCCTATATACGTTTCTGAGACGGCAAACTAAGTGTAGCAACGTAATCCATGGAGTAAACGTTTGTGTCTACATAAAGCATAAAGACGTGTTCAAACAATGTACGGTTTACAGGAAGTGTTCTGGACATCCTCGTGGCTAAATGGGTTTTCTTTGAACGCATCAAAACATATACTCTATGAGACTCTGTACTCTTTCTGTCTCCAGCCTGCCTTTTCTTCCTCTTCTGGCTTGTCTTTTATTTATTCACGCCTCTCTCTCTCTTTGGTCCTCCACTTAGTAAATCCCGCACTCGCTCCATCACATTAGATTAGAACGCTGTCACAGCTTGTTTACCAGCTAACCAATCAGATCATCTACGCTCTCCCCCTCCTTCTCATCACCATTGTTGTCATCATCATCATCACCGTTATCCACAGTAAAACAAAAAAAGGAGACATCGTTATTATCGCCACTGAAATCATCATCATCAGCATCACTATTATTATCATTATCATCATTGTCACCAAATCCATCAAAGAACTGTCTCCACTGTCTTCCTGTACCAAACCCAATGTCTCTGTCTTAGGAGGCTCTATCACACTATATTAGTATCATTATTCAGAGAAACAGATCAATGTCTCAATGACGCACACTATTAATTCATGTTTGTGTGTGTGTGTGTGTGTGTGTGTGTGACAGAGAGGATTAGGCTGTGTGAGCTAGCTTTTGAACAGCATGAGAATGCAGAGCTGATCCAAAAGGTGACAATTTATGCCGAGTCAGGCGTCACTGCACCTCTCAGCTCTCTCACTCCTGTTTTTTTTTAACTCTCTCTCTAGCACACACTCTCGAACACCCAGCCCACCCTAAAAATAACTCACATGTCACTGCTTTCAGATGGAAATCTAGTGTCACCAAAAAGTCACCTTTACAGGAATCCTGTGTGTAGGAAGATTAAAATCATCAAAATTGCATTTAACTTTTCCAGTATAGTCTGGAGTTAAATTTGACCAAGAGAGCAAAATAAAGAGCAGATTATTAAGGCTTTATTTTAAGGGCATTGACTGTACAGGATATGAAACCATAGAAAACCTTGTAACACTTCACCACTGTACAGAGAACAGCTATTGCATGTGCCTTGCCTTCCTGGGCCCATCTTGTTGTTTGTTGTTTGCTGTTGAACAATCCTACAGTGCAATCCTAAATTCAATAGCATTGATTGGCTTGTTAGCTGTGTACCTCATGTCCCCCGTGCCGCCTCAGTGGAAGATATTACATCTCCTATCACCTACGTTGAGCTGCCTTACACCTCCCCCTGTGCCGTTGGACCGATTGGCCCCAATCTCTCTGAAGGATCTTTTCAATACTGTAGCGACTCTCATCCAGCCCACTAGACGTACCCACTAGATTGCTTATGGACGTCCTGGATGCTGTTGGCTCCAGCCTGCTCACAGTTTAAATCAATCTCTCTCCTCTGGTTGTGTCTCGGCTTCCTGTACAGTCCCTCTTAAAAAAAAAATCAGGACTTAACCTCAGAATTACAGACCAATCCACTGTAGGAAGAGAAACCAATTTCTCCACCGACCTCAATAGTTGTGTTGTGTTTTGAGTAGGGGACTCAACTCGCTTTTTCTCGACTGGGAAACTTGCCTTTACTATCGCTATGGTTATCTTTAGCGCTCTCCAACAGTCGAGGGAAGTTCTCTGGTGATTGTCAAAAGTCATTCTGGGAAGGAAAAGGAAATCAATGACAGAAATAGACATGGTTGAGGGAGTTGAGGGAAAGTGGATACAACAAAAAGGTAAATTACAACACTGGGATGTATTGATGATATCTAACAGAGTATCTGAGGGTGGTATTTTCCTGTAATGGTCATACTGATAGCATTGGCAACATATCAGCACTGGAGGAAGGCATGAACGGAGAGTTAACATTGTTGGAAATCTTTTCACCATGCTTAGTTGCAAGTTTCCTCCACATTTCTTAAAATGCAGTGGAATGATTTGAGAGTTCAATAAAACAATTGAGTCCTCCTTTCAGGGATTAGTTTTAAATTATTTGCACGCTGTCTCCATGACAGGAATCCTTCAGTGGTTTTAGTTGGTTAAGTGAAACATTCTTTGCATTTCTCTCTTTCATGCTCTTTGCTTTCTCACTCTGTCTCTCTTTCTCTGGACGTTTTTTGTCACTCTTCTCTCTTGGAATATGAAGGCCGTTTTCTGACTGCTGCACAACTACCCCCCTTCTCCCTCTCGCTCCCTCCTGCCCGCTCTCTTCCTCTTAACGCAATGAAAACAAGAGCATGCAAACAAAATGAATTGCCGGTGCCATTAAGTTGGATGCTCCCCTTCACAATAGGTAGGTACTAGAGAGTAAACATGGAGAGAAAGAGAGAGAGAGAGCGAGGATGGGAGAGATGGAGCAGCGCCCAGATTACAATCTGTTTCATGTAGCCTTTGTTATTGCTCGTGTTGAATGGGTTTGAAGGTTGAAAGATAATTACTTTGGCGGTGCTGTCATTGTCACGGTCATGCCAGTGGCGCCTGTGACTGCTTGTGAATATATGTTGTGCTATGCATCCCTTCTGCAGGAACTGACTTTAATTATGTTTGCTTTCTCCCTCTTGTTTTTCTTCTCCTCATTCGTCTCCCTTTTTTCTCTTCTTTCTCACATTTACATTTTCTTTTAACATGTTCTCTCATTTTTCCTTCACTTCCCACTCCTCTTGCTCCTCCTCCTCCTCTATCATCTCCTTTGTCCCCTCCTCCATCTTCCCCTTCTCTACTTCTTCTCTTCCTTCCCCCTGCTTTTCTCCCTCCTCTTCATCCAACTCCTCCTCCTCCACCTCCTGCATCCCTCCACCTCTTCCTCACACTGTTCACCCATTTGCTTGTACTCCTCACTCACCCCTTTCCCTCCTACTCTCTCTCCTTTCCCCCCTTCATTTCTCCCCCCTCTCTCTCCTCTCTCCAGGTCTCTATCGGGACGTATCGTCGGTGGTGTGTGGTGGTTCTTCACCCTCATCATCATCTCCTCATACACAGCCAACCTGGCTGCCTTCCTCACTGTGGAGAGGATGGTCTCCCCCATAGAGAGTGCTGAGGACCTGGCCAAGCAGACAGAGATAGCCTACGGGACGCTGGACTCTGGCTCTACTAAAGAGTTCTTCAGGGTAAGAACCAACATCCTCACGTACTTGATTCCTTGAGACCCATAGGGCCTTGAACATCGTGAGTAGAGTAGAACAGACTGTGACGTCCCTGGTTTGAATCCAGGCTGGGACCTTTGTCGCATGTCACCCCGCCTCTCTCTCTCTCACCCATCCTGCCTACGAAAGCAGAAATGCCAGAAAAATAATCCCAAAAAAAGAATAGAGGGCAGAGGAGGGGTAGTGAGGCAGAGTGGACTGGACTGGAGTGGAGTAGAGTGAGGTGGAGCGTACGGTACTAGAGTTGAGTGGAGCAGAGTAGAGTAAAATAAGGTGCAGGTAAGGATAGCAGAGTAGAGTGGAGTGGACTAGAGTAGAGTACACCTGGAATGGCTGAGGTAGTATCTGGGACATTAGACTCTATAAGGAGTTTGTGAGGGTATGTCGAGAAACAACTCAACCTTGTAATGACTGACGAGCTGTTGAGGACAGCACATTTTACCGTTGATTCGTAAGGAGAGTAAAGCAAGGACCAGAACATAGAGTACAAGTAGAGTAAAGCAGAGCAAGGTGGAGCAGATTAGATGTGAGTGAATCGAAGGACATTAAAAACTGTAAACAGGAGAGAGACCTCAGCCATGCACATAGAAACCATGTGAGCGGTTTAGATAGAATAGATAGAAGAATAGATAGAAGAATAGATAGAAGAATAGATAGAATAGATAGAAGAATAGATAGAATAGATAGAAGAATAGATAGAATAGATAGAAGAATAGATAGAATAGATAGAATAGATAGAAGAACAGATAGAATAGAAGATGCTAGTGTACAATCGTTGACATGCACGCACATGGTAACAGAAAAACATACACACACACACTCATGTGACTAGAGAGTGTTAGTGATGCTGATGGAGATATACATTGTAAGCACACATGGGCAAAACCCCCAGAGCATCATCTCTACACACACACACACACACACACACACACACACACACAATCATGCTCTGTAGGAGTATGTATGCATTCATGTGCTTGCTCATGCGTACCATACATGCCAATTTACAGTCATGCTGTGTGGAGATGTGTGCATTAGTTGTATGTATTGCAGTGGCGGCGGGGGGGGGTGGGGGGGTGGGGAGGTGGGGGTGGGGTCATGCATTGGTGGGGCTGTAGCAGACAGTTTGTGCTCCTGTGATCGGCTCTGGCATCATCAACATAACGAGCAGGCTGAAATCTGTGGAGGGTGAAAAAGCAATTTACTCTCCCACAGCTGAGGGGGATTCGCCACCACCATTAATTATCTGTGTGTGTGTGTGTGTGTGTGTGTGTGTCTATTCAAGCATGTATGAATGTATGTTCAAGCACGTATATGTGTGTGTGTATACATATGTGGAAGCACATGTAATACTATACATGTATTTATTATATATGTATATATACTGTATATATATATGTAGTATAGTGTGGCTGCCTGAAGGTGACTTGCAGCGTCCATTTCATCCTTTACACCCTCACTCAATGTTCACAAATCTGGAAAGAGGAGGATCATATTGCCACTCATCCTTCAAAGGCCGGACACTGGTTTATACATGCACAGGCGTCATCATCATCTCTCTCTCTCTCTCTCTCTCTCTCTCTCTCTCTCTCACACGAATGCACTCAGGCACAAAAACACACACACAGACACAGAAGTAGGCGGATGGATTCAGGATGGATGGAGGTTGAGGGAGCAGGAAGGGAAGAAAGGGAAGAAAGGAGAGATGGAGGGGTGGAGAAGTGGATGGAGAGAGAGTGGCCCTTGTTTTACCTGTGAAACAGTTTGGCGGAGGGAGGGAGTGGAGGAGTGGTCCGCCGCTCCCGTTGGATGTGAGTGACATTATTATGGGATAGGTGTCCGTCACGCACCAGCGGCACACACACACACACACACACACACACACACCATCCCCCAGGCGCTGGTTTCGGTGGCTGAGGCTGTGGCATGTCACTTGCAGAGCGACAGAATAACACTTTATCACCGGGAGAGAAAGAGAAGAAAGAGCCAGGGAATAACAGGACACTTGTGGTCGATGACAGTTTGACTCCCCCGCTTGTTATTTTCATTCTTCAGTACACACGGCCCACACACACACACACACACACACACACACACACACACACACACGCACACACACAGGGTATGCACGGTATATACACAATCTAACAGGATCTGCTGTAGCGTGCCAGATAGATTTCCAAACAGTTTTCCTCTTCAGAGCGTAACGGTTGCGCAATTTACTAATTTAAACTCCTAAGCTCATTTAAAGTAGTGATTGATAGTTGGCTAGTCAAGGGAGGCCTAGTGTTACATCTTTAATATGATTATGGATATCATCCCTTGCCAGAGGACCAGAAAGGTAAATGGGACACCATACGCTACCTCATTTTAATCAAGGACTCTGGGCATTTCCCACTGCTGGCTGGCTGCTGAAGCTTCGGCAGCTTGTTGGACACTAGAAAGTATTGGAGCAAAGAAATAAAAACATCTAAACATTTCTAAAAACATCTGTAAAAACATCTACTACAACTTCTTCTAACTCTGTTTTTATTGTAGAGAAATGGAAGAAACATACTGTGATCAATGTAAACACAATGTACAGCGGAGTCTCATTTTGTGAACAAAACGCAGCGCATGGAGTTTTCATCTCCTCTGCTCTCAGATTCATACCCCAAATTCAGTCCATTTCTCACAATAAGCGCCGTGTGTTGCAAGATAGGGAAGATGCGGGTGGGGAAAGTGAATGAGTAGCGATCTTCCCTCCCTCGACAACTACTGCCGAGGTGCGCCTGAGCAAAGCGGTTAAAGCTCAACCCCGTAGGCATCAATTACCTTATTGCTGACTGAGAGGCGCTCTTCATTTCGGCAGGACTCACGCCCACTGTGTCTTACCTTCAAACATTTAAAGTATTGTCGGTGAAGAAGACACTAAACAATTTATGGCTGAATGTATTTAACACAGTCAAGGTGTTTCTGCTGCACAAACATTATTTTCTATCCTATTATTGTTCGGGTGACTAGTTGATGCCTTCTAACATCAAAATCCTCTTAGAAACAAGGATGGGCCATTTCAAACACAATCCTGTGAAACTTTTCAACATCTCGTTTGTTAATAGCAGCAGTTTTATCAACACACGTTTAACACGATTTGTTGAAAGAGACACAAAATGTCAATGTTAATCCATAACTAGCATGACAACACCATTTCTACGGTTATATAATTCGATTTAGGGCACTATAGAAAGGAAACAGCACTGCATGAGTCACTGTGTCTGAGCCTGTGTTCTTTTCAGTGGTATTTTATGGCTTCATTTAATCAGAAATGGATAGATAAATGAATGGACAGGTGCATGGGTTGTGGGTGGATGGATAAATGAGCGGAGTCATGACACATTGTCTAAACAGTCTAAATGTCATGTCATGTGCTCCTACCTTTCCTGTCCTCACTCTTCCTTCTCTACAGCGGTCAATCATAGCCATCTCACTCTCTTCCTCCCTGTCATCATTTCTCCTAGATCAACTGCAGCCCATTATAAGTGCCTTGTCCTTGAATCTTCTCTCTTCCCTTGTCTCTCCGCCCATTGGAGCAGCAAAACCATCATCTACGAGAACATTTTGCCTTATATTTTCGCTAAACTACAGCTGTCGGTTAATCCTTTAATCACCTCTGCTTTCTCCTCCCCCCAATCCCAGCGGTCCAAAATAGCCGTCTACGAGAAGATGTGGTCATATATGAAGTCCGCTGAGCCCACGGTGTTCACCAAAACCACGGCCGAGGGCGTGGCGAGGGTCCGCAAGTCCAAGGGGAAGTACGCCTTCCTCCTGGAGTCCACCATGAATGAGTACACGGAGCAGCGCAAGCCCTGCGACACCATGAAAGTCGGGGGGAACCTGGACTCCAAAGGATACGGGATCGCGACCCCGAAAGGCTCACAGTTAAGGTGGGTGGAGTAGTATAACAATAGGAGACAGTAACAAACCTGTTGCTGTACTGTTGCTATGGTATTCCACCTACCCTGCTGTGCCTTTTATACTAGTAGATGTTTCTCTGACCTATCACTGCTGTTAGAGGAAAATCCTATCAACACACCCCCCCCCCCCCCCAAAAGAAATTGGGTAAAACTGCCACATTTTCCCATTGATGGGAATGTATTTTTTAAAACTATTTAATGGGCTTTGATTGGGTTTCACATAATGTCGTATAAAGAACGGCAGTAAAATTTAAGGCCAATTTATGTAGAATTTAAAAAAAGGAGTTTTCATCCGACGGCAGCGATACGAGTGTGTTTGGGAAGTAATTCATCATTCTTCTTCTTGTTCTCTCAGTTTCTTTATTTCTTTTCTGTCTTCTATCTTTCACTTTTCTTTCCCCTCCATCTCTCTGAGTCGCTGTCTTCCCTCTCGCCCTCCTACCATCTCTCTGTTAACTTAGGGACTGTTAGTTCCATTGCTGTGTGCCGTCACTGTCGCGTCGTTCATCTGCCCCTCAGTACCTTCATCCCTCCTTCCCCTCCTGTTGCTCTCACTCACTCTCTCTCTCCGCAGGGCCACCTTACAGGTAACTGTGTGCATTTGTCTGTTGTCTACCTCTCTCATCCTCAGAGACACAGATGGTAGTCATGATGATGATGGTGATGATGATGATGATGATCATAAGTGGATAATGAAGTTTCTAACTGCCTGTAGCCACGGGGAGGGGCAGAACGCCAGACTATTGCCACTAAACCGATAGCTACAAGGGGGAATTCATAGATGAACAGGAAGCAGAAACTGAGAAACAGGAAGTAGAGGGGCCTGGCCAACGGGGGGACTAGAAATTAAACAAACAGAATCCCACATCAAAAATATTGAATTGGTAAATGTTTATTATATATTAATTAAATTAACAGCCAATGTTGTCAAAGACTTAAATGCTAATTGGGCAATTCCAAATTAAAACCAAACCCAGAAGCAATAAATAGTTAATCTTATAGAATGTATGATCATGTGTATGTGCAAGTTTGATAGAGAGAGTGAAAGATGGAGGAAGGGAATGAATGGCTGCTAGTAAAGTTGCTTTTCCCTTAAAGGGAGTTAAATTGTAGTCTTGATATTTTCCTCACCTGGCACTTGTTTTTCTGTCTTGTTAGCTTTAATGTGCCAAGCAGTCCCCAAAGGTTTCAGTGGAGTCATTTTTCAGGTAACCAAGGGACCAGTGCAGAAACTTTGTCTTACAAGTGCTTGTTGAAGAAAAATAATTGACGAAATTCAGCAAATCTGGACCATTTGTTCTCCCCTCCCTCGCTCCATCTCTCTCTACCCATATTTACATTTTGCCTCACGAAAGGCAGAACACAAACAGCACAGCGCACATCCTGTCCTATAACTTCCCCCTGTGCATAGTGCAAAGACGTCCCTCGAAACCCCCCCAATCACTTTAGTTCCTCTTTTACTATTCAGACAAAGGTTTTTTCCGTTTCTGAGGGAAAAGTGACAGACAGTGGGCGGATAGGTCCCTTTTCCAGCCCCCCCCCCCCCAAAAACACATTCCTGGGACTATCCACGGTTGTCTCTGGCTTCTCCCAGTCAGCGGAAACCCTATCAGTTGCATGCATGTGGCTGGGAGTGTGCACGTCAGGTGAGCCTGCCCCTTCTCTCGGTCAACTAACCAGAGCACTAATTTGAGACGATGATGATGTTGATGATGAGAATGAATACTGTGATGATTGAGATTAGTGTTATGAGGTAATTAAATGTAGCTATGTTTGATATGATTATTGATCTATTGATGCTGTTATCATAACTCATAATGGATATGTTTGAATTGTTTTTCTTCATACTTCTCTTATTGTTATGGGATCTTTCATGCTTGTAGGTCACCCTGGAGAACACTGTCTCTCTCAACCTCTCAGATTAGCCAAAGCTAGCTATGCCTTTACAATTAGCATTGGCCCGATAGCTCATTCTGATAAAATGTTAGAAAAGTGGATGTTGGTTAGTAAATACACAAATATAAAGGTTTTGTTTGCTTAGCAACACAGTTCCAGGAAGTAGAAAGTTAATAACTGATTGGCTGACAGATCATTTTGCCTGATCATGTTTTTAACCTTTATTTATCCAGGAGATAAATGCTCTTTTCCTTTAATGCTATCCTCCACGTGCGTACAGTTCCATATAGTCGCACCCGGGACCTCCTCCGTAGCGCAGTCCTCTACTGTTGACCGCCGAACAGCTCCACTGGAACAGTTGGGGGTTAATTGCTTTGCCTGAGGCGCAAGTCAGCTACTCTAACCTGAGATAAGACTCTCAGATAGACAGGCATGCAGACAGAGGAAGACACTAACAAACAAGCAGGCAAACAGGCTACAGTGACCTTTCGGAGGAGATGAGCGCAGCTGATTCCAGCATCTCACAGAGCGAAGAGCAGAGGATGGTAACACAAGGAGAGAGAGGGTGGGAAGAGGTTTGCAGCCAGTTGTGAAGGAGAGAGAGACATACCAGAGGAAACGATAGAGGGGACAAAACAAAACTAGAATGGAAATGCGAAGTAAAATGACAAAATCACACAGCTCCTGTTTTGTAGACACACTTTTTGTACACGGTTTGTATCTGTGACGGTACACAGGCAACATTTTGAGGCAATCGAGATAGACAATAGTGGCTTCAGTAGGAACGGTGATGGCAGAGTGGACAGCTGTGGGTTGTGAAGATCACAAGTATCATTAAAAATACTGTTGGTCATTGTTGTTGCTACTTCTGTCGTCTGTGTTGCTTCAAAATGTTGTCAGATTATCTTGGTCCCCAACACACACGGGGTTCACACAAGCACACTCACATGCAGTAAAACACGTTCCTCCACAAGAGCTTAGCTGAATACACACTCACACAGAGCGCCAGTGCATGATATTTAGCCCTCTGTGTCCCTGATTTTTGTTTGGAGGTCATTCCCCTCAGGGGTGTGAGCAGGAGGGCTGCAGGGGATCGGAGCCACACACACACACACACACACACACACACACACACACACACACACACAGAGACACATAGAAACACACATACACACTTCGAGTAGACTAGCAGGAAGCTAACAGAGGAGCAGGAGGAGACAAGAGCACCATCAGCAGGCTGCTAAGACCTGGTTAACACACTTCATACCAGCAATCTGACACTCACTGTGGAGCAGCCTCTGTTAGTGCAGCATGGTATAGGAGAGAGAGAGAGAGAGAGGGAAAAAAGTTAGAGCAGATAAATAACTGAAAAGATTTTAAAAAAACAAGATAAGCAGAAATAACTGAATAGAAAAATCAGCGGAGAAAGAACGACAAAGAGAGAGAGAGAGCGTTGTCTGGGGTGCATCGCTCCCTACTAACCCACCTTCTACCCTCAACCCCTCTGCCTCCCCCTCCCTCTGCTCCCCCTTCCTCCCCGTTTTCCCTCCCTTTGGCTGTGGACCACGACCATTTTGTCTGTCTGTCCCTCCCTCCTCTGCTCTGACCAAACTATCTTATCTGTCCCTCCTTTCATTTAAAGAAACGCGGTCAACCTGGCCGTGCTAAAGCTCAACGAGCAGGGCCTGTTGGACAAATTGAAAAACAAGTGGTGGTATGACAAAGGAGAATGTGGCAGCGGGGGAGGGGATTCCAAGGTTAGCCCTCACTGTCTGCCCCCCCCCACCACTAGGGGCCAGGGGCCGCTCACTGACTGGGCAGCGGCCCCGGCCCTAGGGATGTAATGCACGCATCTGCCCCGGCGAAAAGAGTCATGAAGCGTACAGGGAGGGCAAACGTGACATCTTAAGTCTCCTGGGACAGCCCACAGCATCTCTTGTCACTGGCATGTGCCTTTTGGTAGAAAAGGTTCAGACCCAGCGACAAAGGTACAACGCCTTATCGTGTTGAGTCTCCTCAGACAACCTGCACTCTCAGAATTTTTTTTTTACTTTCGTTTAAATTTATTTGGGCCTTTTTTGAAACCTCAGTGGCAAAATGTAAAAAAAAATTTACCTTTTTTCTCAGAGTGTGCTTCCACCCTCGCCAGAACCAGGACAAAATATGAGATAAATTCATTTTGAACCGTCAGAGGGAAAACACAACACTTGATTTATCTTATCATGTGGGAAAATGTGTTCACTTTTGATGGTGGTTAAATGTCTGGCAAGATAAATCAAGCGCACCTCATGCAGCTGAAATATTTAAAACCTAAAGATCAGATGTGTTTGGTCCCGGCCTGGTCTTGCACGGTTTCTCTCTGGAAGGACAGAGAGCGAGGAGATGGAGAGAGGGAGACGAGTAACAGAGAGAGAGAAGAAGAGGAGAGCAATCACTGTGAAGGCAGGAATATTCGCCCCCTAGTGGCAGCTCTGGGGAGAGCAGAGGAAAGAAGGAGAGACTTATAAGTGAGGAAAAAGCTAAAAGTGAACGTAAATTGACATCCACAGAAATACTCTTGGTCAAGCCAGATGAAACAGGTTTTAAACCAGTTTAAAAGGAACAAACAGGCCCAAGTGAAACTCTAGCCCTCTGATTCTTCTAGACTCAGATTGACTCAAGACACAGGGGGCATGAATAATTGATAGCAGCAACATGCAATTACAGGCTGATGTTTCCTACGTCCCCAGTAGGTTTAGCTATTTTTAGGATCTCATCATTTCTATCAGTATATTTTCTACTTAACAATACAGTCCAGAACCCCATTTTCTATCATTTGTACTTTTTTTAGTGCCTCTTTAACTACAGTACAGTTAAAACATTGTTTAAATATGATCCCTTTTAATATTCGTCAGCTGTTCAAATTCTCATTCGTTCAACAGTAACATTTTAGGGGAGTTCTCAAGTACACCCCCCTTGTGAGGAATAAATTTACTTAAAACCAAATTAAAACCATTTTCCCGCCCACCACCCCTCTTGTTAAAGTGAAATAAATTGCCTCACTGCGTGTTAAGAATCCGCCGTGGTACAAGGCGCAATGAAGAGATTTATTAGGAAAGGGAAATGGGATCGCTGCAACAAGACAAGATGATGTCTGTAACAAGATAACAGCTTCCTCTGGCCTCCGAAGGCCTCCTCAGTCCAAACCTGTCTCACTGTATCTCACTCTCCCAGTCATAGCACAGTGCTAGCCTGCCGCCAATAGTCCTGGTTTAACAGTACTTGCCTCCGGTTCGGTATAGGGTCGGCTGGGGCAGCATGGGTGTGTTACCTAAAGTGACAAAGGGGGGTCCCACTCATATGTCTGTAGCTCGCCTTAGCCCCTCGCTCCCCCCTTAGCCCCTCCTCAACGAGCGTACACACATGTACTCAGTGGGATCCACACTAGGTCACTTGATCTGAATAAAAGTACCTATCTATGTGACTGAGCTGTGCAATGCAAATGTGAACTACCCTAATAACATAAAATAACATGACCTATGATGTTATTTATGTTATTTTTACACGCGAAGAACCCCGGTAAACCTTGCAGTTTTGAAACTGAGCGAAGCAGGCGTCTTAGACAAACTGAAAAACAAATGGTGGTATGACAAGGGAGAGTGTGGACCCAAGGACTCTGGAAGTAAGGTCAGTCTCACGCTGCTGCGGCCCACAGAACGCTAGCCTGAAACTCTCATCCTCAATACGCTCCAGATTACTGCATTTGTTGTTTAGTATAGCAATAGCATTTGCAATACCAGCTCAATTAGCCCTGAAACGTATTCTGAATACGCTCCATGTTAGACTACAACTGTCCATTTAGCTATTTTGCTTCTTTCCATTTTGATGGCTTACAGTGGACCAGGCATTTACCTGAATATGCACCAGATCAGTTTATCTTCACCAATATCATTACAATCAGCATGAGTAATATGATCTAAATTCTGATTAGCGTTAGTTAGCCAATAGTCACTTTCATGTTTTTGTTTTGATCAAATACACTGGCCAGATGCATCTTTTGTGATTAGCATTAGCTACTGGCTAGCTTTTATACGTCTGCTTTCAACTACTTCTAGTGTCAAGACTTAGGGTTTTATTACTATTGGCTAGTGCTAGAGCTAATTTATACCCCACCTCTTCCCCTCAGTTAAAACACTGATGTAGAATTTGAAGCTACAGTTGCGAGAAAAAGTTCAAACGTTAACAGCTTGGATTGGAAAAAGTATGTGAACCGTGAACTTTAGTAACTGGTGGAACCTCCTTTAGCAGCAATAACCTCAACCAACCTTTCCTGTAGTTTCTGATCAGACCTGTACGGTTGGGAGGTATTTTGGACCACAGAACTGTTTTAGTTCATTGATATTTTTGGGACGTCTTCCATGAACAGCTTGCTTCAGGTCATGCCACAACATTTCAATAGGGTTAAGGTCAGGACTCTGACTTGGCCATTCCAAAATACATATTGTCCTCTATTTAAGCCGTTCTGTTGTAGATTTTGTTTGTGCTTGGGGTCATTGTCATGCTGCATGACCCAACCTCTGTTAAGATTCAGATCACGTTTCTCCTCTAAACATTGTGCCCTTTTCTCCAAAAAGTTAATTTTTTTCTCATCTGTCCACACAACATTGTTCCAGTAGCTTTTTGGAACATCCAGGTGGTCTTTGGCAAACTGGGGTGGGCAGCAATGTTTTTTGTGGGAGCAGTAGTTTCCTCCTTGATATCCTCCCATGAACACCACTCTTGTTTTGTGGTTTCCTTGTTGTGGACTCGTGGAACACAGATGTTACAAAGTTCAAGAGATGCCTGCAGATCCTTAGATGATACCGTTGGCTTCTTTGTCACCTCCTTGACCGTTATGTAGCGGCTCTCGCTCTGATCTTTGCTGGACGCCCCTCCCAGGGAGAGTAGCACTCCATTTGTATACAATCTGTCTGACTGTAGACTGATGTCAAATGTTTTTGTAGCCTTTTCCAGCCTGATAAGTCTCAACACCTCTGAAATGTCTTTTATGGCATATTCCACTTCAGCAGATTTTTTCGAGAGACTCTGTGGGTAACTAAACTTTGTGGGGTTTTGATATGACAGGACACCTCTAACCCACACCTGAATGTCATCTCATTGATTGGATCACCTGACTTCAATTACCCCCTTTCATAGAAGTCATTATCCTAGAGGTTCACATACATTTTCCAGCTTAGGGTGTTAATGTTTGAAAAATATATTAAACAAAAACATGTAAAAGTACATTTTTTGTGTGTTATTTGTTAAATCACATTGTGTTTACCTATTGTTACGACCTTATTTTAGGAGCCAGTTATGCAGGAATGCAGGTAACTCAAAAGGGTTCACAAACTTTTTCTCGCAACTGTATATTTGAGAGTAAAAAAAATAAATTCTTCAAATAGGAAGGAGGATCTCAGAGATGTTTAGAATAAAAAACACGATAAATACTGTAGACTTTGACTAAAACAGTGGAACGAAATGTCATTGCTCAGATAAAAGCCTGCTCTGTGATTAATTTAAAAGGATTGACATTTCTTAACCTGTTAAATTACGTGTTAATTCATGATATAACTATTATATCAGTTGTTCTACAGTTGTTGTAGAAATGTGGAGTGTGTCGTAGTTGTAGTGACTGTCAAAGTTGACCCTAGTGTTGTAGTTGTTGTGGTGATAGTAATAGTAACTCTAGTTGTTAAAGTAGATAATTCATGTTAAAGTAATACCAACATGTACTTGTATATATTTCCAGTAGTAGAATACAATAGTAATTACATAACTTTTATTTATCTTTGAACCTAACTGCTTTTTTCTCTGACAGTCTCCATTTCTCTGTGCTGTCTAACCCTGTCTACCCTATTATCCCTGTCTGCTTCTTCCCACCACTTCCCCCTCCCCTTACTCTCCCCCTGTATTCTCCCTCCCCCTACCTTCCTTCTCCTTACCTTCACATCACGTCCCCCCCACACTCTCCCTCCATCCTCTTCATGTAACCATCTACCTCCACTTCCTCCTGCTCCACTTCCACCTCTCCTCCCTTACCCCAACACCCATCCCCGACCTCCCCTACCTCCCCGCGCCACCCTTCCCCTTCCCCATCCCCCCCCCCCCCCCCCCACCCCCCACTCTCCAGGACAAGTCATCCCAGGCTCTGAGCCTGTCCAACGTGGCAGGGGTCTTCTACATCCTTGTGGGGGGCCTGGGCCTGGCCATGCTGGTGGCCCTGGTCGAGTTCTGCTACAAGTCACGGGCCGAAGCCAAGCGCATGAAGGTGGACCTTAGCCCCCCCCACTGCCCCAGCCCCTCCCCCAGCACCCAGAATCTAGCCACTTATAGGGAGGGGTACAACGTGTACGGCTCCGAGGGGGTCAAGATATAGGGGTAGGATTTAGAGGCTCCCATATAGGTGGGGTAATGGTGATTATGGTGGTGGTGCTGTAGATTATTGTCGATGTAGATGTTGTTGCAGCAGCCCCACGCAACTGTGTTGTTGTTAATGTGGTGATGAGGATGTGGTCAAGCATTGTGGAACCAATTTTCACGTTTATTTTTTTCACATTGTGAAAGCTTCTTGTTTCTTATTTTTGCTGTTTTGTTTCGTTTCTTATCAGCCTAACATTTTCTTAGATTTTGGGCTTTGATTTGGTTTGTGTTCTGTTATGGTTGTTATGTTTCGTTACTTAGCACTTCCCCCCGGGCTAGATGGGGGTTACTGCAGTTTTGGTTCCATCGTCTTTGGCTGCAGATGATGATGATGATGATGATAGTGATGGTGATGCTCTTGGCTGATGACTTGAATAGGCACCTGCATTGTACTCTGAGCTAAGAAAAAGAATAATTGAGTAGGGGTGCACAACTCGATCTTCAGGGACGACCAGCTCTGTATTATATCCATTTCCCTCACTTTGGTCCAGCTTTCAGTGTTCAGTTCCTGGTGTATCATGGTAATCGGATTTGGCATTTATCACAAGATTACTTAACTGTCAAACTAGGTCCTAAAATTCTTAAATCCATATGTTGAAAATCCGCCAGGGTGAGTCCAGGCTGGTGGTTGCACTGAGGCCCAATAGATCAGTTTCTTGTTTGTAAACACTAGGAGGTGTGTGTGCAACCCTGGTGCAGAAAATTCATGTCCTCAATGTCTGCCAATGATAAGCTGACCCTACATTTTACTTTGCTCTGTGATTTGCATAATGTTCCTGAGTCTTACTATCTTGGTGTTATCATTTTGACTTCACCTTTGCAAAGATGTAATGTCACATTAGCATTGCTAGCTGACAGCAACAATACAATACAACATTACCTTGCAGCCATTACCTATCTCTTTTATTATCTTTTTGGCTGTGACTGTTTATAACAGTTTGCTTGGCTTAACTAGAACTCATTGCATTTTATGGTAACGTTAGATAATGGCATATTTGGAAAAAACTAAATGTGATCAGTATTGCATCTTAGCAGTGAGCATTGTTGCTACGTATCCACTTAATGACTTAAAAAAAAGTTTAGGTCTGGCTAGATGAAAGTAAGGGAAGAGGAAAACACTGTGCGCTTATTCTCACATACACCTGTGAACTTGAGCTGATCACTTACTTGCAGTCCAATTTGGTCTATTTAGTACATAATGGATATTTCTAAGTGGGTTTGGGTGGGTGCAAGGCAGGCTGGAACAGTGTAATACAGAAATTGTGGGGTGTGTCGCCTCCTAAAGCCCTGCACTCACTATGATTAGTAGAACACACAGACCTTAGCTTTCCTCTGCCAATGAAAGGATGGATGATGCTCATCACTGCTTATTTCCCTGTGTGATAATACAGGAACTATATCTGTAATACATATTTGTAAAATGACTATGATAGTGAGCATTAGGAACATAAATGAACATACTTAGATATTTATGCCATGGGCATAATATTGGATTGTATTCCTGCTTCATCGATTGAATCTCCCGTCCCAGGTCTGCACGCACACTTCGGCTGTGATGGTGCAGAGAAACCTGTCTATATTCGGCAGAGATTATCCATAGAAATACATTTATGTGAATGTAAATTGTAGCTGGAGCAAGAAACCATAGATCGCCTATTTTGTAATTATATTTTGAGTAAACTGTTTTGGACAAATGTGAAAATAGTCTTGCAGTCTGACCTAGGCTTCACAGTGAAGCACAGAGTTAGTGGGAGTAACACAGCATCGTTTTTGAAAAGAACACAAACATTCACAAATGTTTTGAATTAGTTACACAATAATGATAAAATGTTATTCTCTAAAACAATATAGCTATTGAGCAGTGGCTCATTCATATTTCAATCAAATGTCATGCAGTTACAGTTGTGCATTTATTTGATATTTTCAAACATGACTCTGTCAAGCAGAACTGAGGTCTGGAAGCATCTGTTGTCTAAATTTCTACAACCAATCACAATCGAACCCAATCAGAGTTGACCTTTTGCCAGCTCCGTTGGCTAGTAGCATCCATAGTGCTTCATGTTTCATCTGAAAACTGGAGTTGTGCACCCCTGCCTTAGACCGACCAACCAGGAAACACTTTGACTTACTCCACCCCTGACAACTTGAAAACAGCCCAGTTAAGAACTGTGGAGGATTAATGACCCAGCAAACACTTCACATAAAATGGCTACTTAGTGATGAAAAATCCAAAAACATACTTTTGTTTACTGATGTAGAAGAGAAATTAACTGAAATGAAAGGAAACACTGGTAGAAATTCATTTTGATGATCTGCTAACAAACTTTTCAGAGGCATCAGGCCATTTTAGATGGAAAATTAGCAGTGCCAATGTAGTACCCAGGATGCCAGTACATACTGTACTCTCTACGTACAATATTGACCTTTTCAATTCATGGATGAAGTATCAAGACCTCCATGAATAAACCACATTGAGGTCCATGGACTAAACCTAAAAGCAAAAGCTACTGAGTATAGAAATTGCTTATTTTTCCATGGTCTAGGATAGCGAAATCAAATCCCGACCAAGACTCCAGCCTATGATGCCGTGCCAGTCATCCAGCCTGGAGCTATTCTACACAATGAATGGGAGACTTTGTGGAATCGTAGCACCTTTGTCTAAACTTCATCATCAAATCGAGTGTCATGTTATAATAACACAACAACACCGACAGCTCTGAACAGAAATTGTACATTGATCCCCTGAAAGTCATCCTGGGTACTTTTAGAGTCACCTTTTCCAGTTTTTCTGTTTGGCTCTCAACTGAGCTGTACATCAGCATGACAGCACACATTAAAAGAGGGCCAGAAACTCTGGCAATGGGAGACACTGTCGGCTGTTAATACAGAGCGGACTGTTCCAGGGATTAAAAATAGCACATCTGAATGCTTATTTTTTACCCAGTAATCCATGTATCCAAAACAGATTGGGCTTTTACAAGGCTACACATGAAGGCCAGTGAGTAGTTTGTAAGCAGAACATCAAATTGCTTTTATTTTCAGAAAGTGATGAGGTAACTGAACACGTCTGTCATGGATGCCAGATGACAGCATCCAACCATGTTTCCTTTTCTAGCATTATTTACAGACAGTAGCTTCTCAGGATATGACATTTTGAAACCTGCTAGCTTTGTGTGAAAACCCTGTAACTCAAAATATAGTAAAATTTGGGCATTTGGGGGGGATTTGAGCCAGTTTCAGCATCCTGGAACCAACAAAACCTATCTGAAGATGTAATTTCAAAAAAATGCATGACCATCAATCCTTTAAAGTTGAATCTAAGAAATACAAGGTTTTCAACCAACAGCAGAAACAGTGACTTTACTGAAACATCACGGAGTAGCCTGTTCCTGTGAAGTGTCGCCCTTCTCTGAGCAGTATAGCCAGCCGATCCCTCTCTATAAATCTGAAACCTGGAAACGAAATCACTCCTTCGTGTCTTCCCTTTGTCCCTGCAAAATCCTCACCTTTCAAATCCTCACCTTTCAAATCCTCACCCTATCTTTTTGGGGATTATTGAATACCCAGACCCCAGAATTGCATGGTCACCTATGAAATGCAGATGTCTACAACCGTTGCCTGCTTTTTGGTTTGTTTTTGCCTTTGTTGAAACAATCTCAGTGTTTGCACAGTGATGATAGCCTGTTAGTTTGTGAGGTTTGAATGTGTGTTTTAGAGAGCCTTCACCTTTGTGCCTGTTAGATGTGTGTATGTGCATATGCGTGTGTGTGTGTGTGTGTGTGTGTGTGTGTGTGTGTGTGTGTGTGTGTGTGTGTGTGCGCGCGTGCGCGCGAGAATCGTATGTTATCGTATGTTTACATGTATTTCCATACAAAATCTCACAACTCTTTCTCCACTCTGCCTTTCCCCCTTTACCCATCACCTCCGCCACCCTTTTCTCCATCCTCTCTTCGATCTCTCCTTGTGTTGTAGCTGTCGTTTTCTGAAGCCATGCGGAACAAGGCCCGTCTGTCCATCACAGGAAGTGTGGGGGAGAATGGGCGTGTCCTGACGCCAGACTGCCCCAAAGCTGTGCATGCTGGCCACGCCTCTCTCCGACACCCCGGCCTTGCAGTGGTCTCCTCTGGACTGCCCTGAAAACCAAAAACACCTGCCGTGCCTTATAAACACACAAGTATACAGACTTAAACACACACACACACACACACACACACACACAGGCCCGCATATGTGCTTATATACAACCACATAGCATACATACACACATATGTACATACATAAACATACCAAAACACATATATACATACACAATACACACACATACAGTTACACACACTTATATACCCACACATACATTCACTCAGATACACATAGTTGAACACTCAGATACAAACACTCACAAAACATACATTTTTACGCACACACACTTGAATACACACTCATACACAGAGCGCCATCGTCATCTCACTTTCCTGATGCCATTGACATACCCTACAAGAGACAAGTGAAATACAACTACGGAGTGAACTGAGGGACAAAAACAGCTGACAACTATGACTATCATACTTAAAACCTCCAGTTTCATTTTTTTGGGAGGAAACCATTATCACATTGACAAACTGACAGGAAACCCAGCACAGACTTACATGAAATGAACTACGAACTGTGAACATGGCAAAAAAAAAAAATCAATGACGACGACGATGATGATGATGATGATGATGATTGTGATAGATGATGATGAACAGCTGACAATAAAAAGACAACCAAACAACTACTCTGTTCTGTCTTGATTGGACAATGCTGGCGAATGAGTCTCAGCCCCCTAACAACGCCTTACTGAGACAAACATCGTTGTCATCATCATCATCATCATCATCATCTTGACTTGCCTGCAAAGACTGAGTGCCAGGTAAAATCACCCTTAGAAGACCAGAAAACTGTAAACTTGAAACTTTGGACTGTGCAAACCTGCTACTTTGCCATGGACTGTTCAAACTGAATGAACATGCTTTCTTATTCCGCGTATAGAATGGTCTCTCTCTCTCTCTCTCTCTCTCTCTCTCTCTCTCTCTCTCTCTCTCGCCAAAACCAGCGAGATAATCAGCCAACATAGAACAGAAATAACCTCGAACACACACATGGCTGATCACAGCCATAGACGATACAGGGGTTTGTAAAAACAGTAGTAAAGTCCTTCATCAACATCATCATGACAGTAGTTATGCCTAATAGCAAATAGATGATTACTTTTTGCCAAGTGGGAAACTGGTGGTGAAGCTGTATATTCTGTGATAACTGAAAAAAAAAAATCACATTGGCAGATCTCAAATGACTACCGATAAAAGTGCTTCTCAGCCTGAAGGTAGCGAACTTCCAGGGGGTTGCGAAATGATTTTACAGAGAGACGAGGTGTTTCAAGGAATGAGAATATTTCAAATATATAAATATATTATTGTGTTGAAAATCTTTGGGATAAATGTATTTTTGTGCGAGGAAAAGGATATTATTTGCAGCCTCGTGGCCTCCTTGAGTAATTTATCAAAACAGCCTGACAAGGGAAACTAAAAATCATCATTTGGTGTCGAGGTTCATCATTCTTTGCATGTCTGCCCACAATGGGGTGTCAAGAGTGGCCATTTGTGTTTAAGGGTGTCAGGGTCAAAAAGGTTGAGAACCACTGCCCTTTATTTGACTGGAACCACTTAGACCTAGCTACAATTTAGGATTTCTTTAAAAGTAGTGTATTCAATGGGCAATTTGGGTGTCATTTGAGATCCTTAGTCTTTTCCAGTGGCCAGGGAAAGGTACCATATCAGAAAGCTTGCTTTTTAAAAACTGTTGTAAATAACTGCGTAGCAAAACGGAACTCACCTCTCTTTTTTAACCATCTTAGATAACAATTCATTGCAATAATGAATATAAAAGAAAAATGCCACTACTTGTAATTAAGACAAAATCTTTTTTATAAATCTACATATTATATATAATACAAATGAATATATATCTATACGTCTATAGAGAGCTATAGAAAACAATGATCACTGATTGTGGGAGGCCATGGCATACATTCTGTTATATGGCTGTTTTTGATAACTTGAGAATATGAATATGCCACAGTCATTGTGTGTCCTACTCAACACTGAATGTCCATCTGACACTCACACAGGCACACACACACGTATAAATGCACGCACACATATTGTTGCATACACAGGGTCAGCTCAGAGTGCTCACTTTCTCTAGCACCACATGAGAGGTTTTCCTTTGCCTATGGTTGTTTGTCACGCAATTCGCTTTTTCACCGCTTTGTTGTTCACCAGTATTTCCCCCAGATGTGTTTCTCGGTGCAGCGGAAACGCCCTCGAAACAGCATGTAAACTACAGTCTGTAACACTGAACCCCATAGAAGGGAATACGTTAGGCAGCCTCGGGGCCCACCCTGATGACTGTGTGGTAGTGGAAACTCTGCTGCCCGCCGTTCGGGGAGTGTAGCATTTGTATGATATAGCCTCAGTGCTCTCTTATGACTTGTCTTCTAACCTAACGTGGCTCAAGTACAAATTGAAATCCTATCAATTACTTTGAGCTTTTGCTTTGGTCTGTCTAGAGTTCAAAATGAGCGGGGTTTGCACCTTTTGCACTAGAAGGGTGGCGAGATAAAGGGAAAATGAAATATTATTGCATTGAAATCCGAGGGTTAGGAAAAGAAAAAACATCTTATTTTTTATATAATTACAGTTAATTTGCTGTAACAAAAGTATGTATAGGGAGTTATATAATAATATAAGTCCCTCAGTTGGAATATTGTGTATCCTTCTACCCTCTCCTTTCCTCTGCCCTCCCCTCTAACTCTCCTTTCCTTCCCTCCTCAACTCTCATTTTTCTCCTGTCACTTCATATTTTTGCTTCTTCTGTTTGTCCTCTGCCCTCCTCCCCACTGCTCTATTCTTCCTCCTTCCTTTCTTCTCTCCTTTTCTCTCCTCTCACCTCTTGTCTCCTTCCCTCTGCTGCATCTAAAAAAATACTTCATTTTCGGACAGATAATGACGGGATAGAGATGAAATGAGAACTCTAGACACCAATTGACAATCTAAATTTCTTAAGTCTTCGTCTCAAAGAGCGTTCTACTTCTAATCGATAACCTCCACCACAGGGGTAACCATGGTGGAAGTCCTCATCGTGCATCAATCCTCAAATGTCTTCAACTTGAACTCACAAGACAGTAGAAGTAGAATTGACTATTGTAACACAAACCCTTTTGTCTTTGGGGCAGCTGATTAATAGAGCCTTCTGATGCCTGGACAGAAAACTATTTAGAAACGTTCCTCTGGATTCCTCTCAGACCTGTGTACCGATGCAGCAGCAGTGCAGCGAGAAGTCGTGCAGCACACAAGCATGTAATAAACAGTCGGACTTCTGCGATGGATACTTTCGTGAAAGAGACAATTCTGCTCCTCAAGCTATCGCCAAACCAGACACACCAGATGTTTAGAGCGTACGTGATGATGTTCTGTTTGTTTCTCCGCCATCTCCAGCACATGAGAGTTCACGCCTCCACCGGCTGTCTGCTAGCCACTAAACACTCTGGCTTTAACACTCTGTTTCTTTCTTTATTTCTTTCTTTCCATTTGGTTTGGTTTCTTTTTCTAGTAAAACATCAATGCCAAACTTGATCTCTCTGTGTGGTTTTTTTCTTTACTGTATTTGGCTGGGATGGCTCCTTTTTGGTAGCATAAACTAGCTCCTGTATTCTATACCACACTTGCCTACAGACCTTGCTTGCAACCAAATCACAGATGCACCATAATTGACGACTTATTCTCCTGTTCTATTTATTTGAATGTTGTGGTGAGGACGCAATGATTTCTTTCACAATCACATAGTAAGAATCTGTGTTAAGTCACAACATTAAGGTGTGTACAATGTATGGTCTACCAAACATACTGTGTGGTGTCCAGAATGCCCACCGACCCAGAGAAGCACTATGGTTTAATATTAATGGCCTAAATGGGTGAAACAGACTCATTCTGCTGTTGCGATGCTGTTTTCAAACGCCATAAAAAAACGCCAATTTTCTTGTCTTGTCAACTAAGAGTCACAGCTGGCACTGAGAAAGCATGAGAAGACACCCAGCTTGAGTAATCAGTAATGTTGTATATGTGATGACAGGTGTTGCAGACAAGTGGTTGACAGCTGTGATGCTAAGAAGTGTCCAAATTTGTCAGGAGGGAAAGAGCTGTTGCAGAGCTGTTTCTCGTGACTGACGTCCCTCCACCAACAGGACTGATAGACATTTTGTCTTTCAGCAGACTGTTGGAGAGGTGGTTGTAGTCCAACTATCCCTGACACCTCACAGGGCATCTATACCTGATTGAGATGAATCATATTAAATCACTTACTCAACTCGGACATGACATCTACCATCCATCATCCGAGGTCTATCAGGTGTCAGGATTACTCCATGTGACTTAACACGGGTTGCAATCAATATCTGGACACTTCTCATCATTATGGCTGGCATCGGGTTCATCCCTCACACCTGTCTGCCAGTGTGGCCTACCCTGGGTCAGAAAGTACACTAGGTCAATACTGACGACCAGCTGCCCCTCTGTAGCACCAACAGACTCACACCAGATTGTGAAAACTGACAAATAACCCTAAACCTAACATCACATGTACCTCCACTAAAGGTATCCACACACCACAGTACATAAAACACACTGTCTGATCCAATATCCAATATTTAAACATTATGTAATACAAACTGACAATTGGTATGAAAGTCAAAATAAATCCTGACTGGTTGAACATTTTATTGTGGTTGTAACTATCCAGGTCTCAGGAACTACGACACTGCTTTGAGGACGATTTAACAATAAATTCATGATATGAAACATATCAACTTCTCAGTGAACTGAAGCCTTCTTCAACACCAGCTTCAACACAATAAATGTCAACCTTGCCAGTGGTGTTTTATCTGTCATCCTGTGTGTGAATCCATGAGCTGCACAGCCTGTGTGTTGTAGACCGGCAGAAAAGGGGTTAAACATTCCCCGCTGTGATTTCACCATTTTGTCTCCTTTTTTCACTCCATGGGGCCCTAACACTCACTAATGCAAAGCCATCACCGACAAGAATTTCCCATTACTTCCCAACTCGCTTGTGCTCTCTCTCTCTCACATTCACACACACACACACACACACACACACACACACACTCACACACTATCCTAGGTCATTACAAGTGATAAGTGTTTCCCATTTACTCGAAGATGGAGGAAAATAACAATTTTGAGCAGTTCTTCCACCCTCTTAACCTTCATGCCCTTCATGTGCAAGTGCACAGACATGCACACACACACCCATCTTCAATGTACCTTTTTTTTTATCATCACTGCAGAGTGACAGCAGCCTTTTTCCCCTTTTTATTTTTTATTGGCTCATTTCATCTCCTCTTTCTCACTCCATCTCTCTCAGCCCTGCTTTATCTCTGCCACCCTCCCTCTGCTCCACCCCTCCTCCTTTCTCCCTTGCTCTCCCTCTCTATTTCTCTCTCTTTATCCTCTCTTTCTATCAGTCATCCTTCATTTCCCCCTCTCCTGCGTCTCTCTCTCTCAGGACACATCTCCCACTTGGATTTATCCTCCATACCCCTTCTTTCCCCTCTCTCATCATCACCTCCCCTGTTCTCCCTCTTCATTCTCACCTCTCTCCTCATCAGACAGGAAACTTCATGCTCTCTGTTGCACCATCATTCTCAAGGCGGCCAGGCAGCTTGTCCCTGTGCTGTTACTTAACTAATTCACTACAAAACACCACACCTAAGGCTGCTGGCATTGTTGTCATTATTTCAAGTTTGGAGTGAAATGTGTTTAAAACATATACACATGAAGACACACGCAGACACAGCTTTTCCTACATTAAACACACACACATACACACAGAATTTGTGTTATCAGAACTTCAGCTACCACCTGAAGGCTGAATTTACCTAAAAAAAATCTTGAAAAAATCTGATTTTCTTTATAAGTGGCTCAAATCTAACAAGGGTCTGATATATAGCCAGCAGGCTTGTTTCTGAGTTGAGTTTGAAATTTAAAAAGTTCTATTAAGGGAGACATATTTCATATTTAGGCCCTTTGAATTTATGGAACAAGCAAATGTAACATGTTTTCATAATACATATAAGGATTGTGGTGTATTGTAACTGGTGTATTGTGTCAAAATGTGTTATTCTATAGCCACTGAGGAAAATAAGGTCACTAGTGTCGATACAATATCACAGAAGAAAGCGTTGAAATATTGTGGCTCCATCTGCCATCACAGACACACACACACACAAAGTAGTACCGATAGGTTGCAGTGAGTCAAGACGCTGCATCCTACTGGTGCTAAGAGACCCTTTTATAACAATAACAATGAATTTTCACACCAGGTCTAAATCCATACAGAGCTGGCTTTCATCTCACAGACAGATGACAAAATAACCTTCAGATGGAAAAATAAACTAGTCTTTGTGATTAGATCTGCCGGCTCTGAGTCCCTGCCTGAGAGACTGAGTGTTTGAGGAGCTCAGTGCTGGCAGGAGATCAGGTGATTTCAGAGTTAAAGGGAGGTCTCACCTATGGATTTAGAAGTTTCACTGTCGTCTAGCCCACTTTATTGTCTGTGTCCAACAAAAACCCTGTGGCTCCAATTCTGCCCTTTCTTTGAACTGCAAATGATAGCTGAACTTGGTCCCAACCTGTAGAGTAAGTTTCATGCCCCTGGGACCGAGGCAACCTGTGTGAAATGTTACAAATGCATGGGCAGCAATGGGGAATTCAACTCGTTCTACTCAAATCCTGAAAAGCTTTACACTTTGGAGATACAAGGTTTTTGTAGCATATCAATATCATGCACCCAAAAGTGTTTTCAACGCTTGTCTCCTCTTTTTGTTTGCCTGCATTGATCTGAGAGTCCTTAATAGGCTTCCTGAGGTGCATCAATACTGAGACAAAAGAGGATTTTCTTCTATTCTCCTTTATTGTTATTTTTCAAAGGCAATGCATAGAGAGGCTTTTCTCCCCTCACTGTTTCATTTACTGTTTTTTTTATTTTGAAAAGAGCTTAATGATTCAGAACTACCCTGTATAGGATTTTCACTAAATAAATCATTACCCAATGAAATGTGATACCGGTGCATAACAAGTCAAATTCCTTCTGCATCCTCGGCTTGTAAAACCACTTCTGATTCAAGTGAGCTGTTTTACATCTGCAGATTTCATTATTTCCCTTCCCACAACATATGATTTAAAAGTTAATGATCTACCAGAAAGTGTTTTCTCAGATTTGTTTTAGGAGAATTTCACCAAGAATTGTTACACTGGTTGAAATGAAAGGGTAAGGGAAATCACTGGGGCTGTTTGTGATGACAACAATCAAGATATATTTGCTGTTCAGCTAATTGATGAGAAAATCTTATAACATCTTTAAAATATATTCCTATTAAAGTTGTGCATAACAGCATAACAGCAATAAAATGTCCTTGAGGTATTGAATGTATGACCAAACATGTATGACAAAATTTACCAAACATGAACTATTACTGGATATAACTTAAAGCTGAAATCTGACCTTTGAACAAATATGGAAATTATTCTTTTTAAGCCTACATGAAACCAAAGGACCCATATAAAAATATATATAATTACTGGTGAGGTCACATGTCCTGACATCATGCTGACTGAAGAGACAAACTGGTCTCAGATCAGGACACCTATTTAAAGAAAGCCAAGAAAGTGTCCTGACAGATTTTTAATGGTGAACAAAACAACATTCTGTTTTCAGTGCAGTACAGTATCAATATACAGCTTGCAGTACACAGTAGGTCTTTACAGTATGTATATGGCACAACAGAAGTTCACAGAGAAATATTACCTTAGAAAATGGTCATAAAATGATATTTCACTCAATACACTTCCAGCATGCTGACGTCCAATGACTCTACTAACACCCAACGTCCAATAGCTGCCTCTGTAATGTGGAGTCATCACGTGTTCAGGTTTTCAAGTCTAGCATCTAAATGGAACATGCCATATGAACAGTGAGATATCACTTTGTGATTTTACATTGTCACAACCATTACCATGTAATGTCACCAAGACAGATATAAATAACATACAAAACATTCTGTACAAGGACTGGTTCTTTTTGAGTTTTGAAGAAAAATCTTAAAAGCAAACCTACAGTACAACTGATTGATGGGCATTGATTTACTTGGCAAAAGTACAAAATGAGACATTATGATCCGAGCCTCTCACACTTACCATTACATTTCTTAAATGTAAAGTGTGCATTCAGTTCACATCTCGTCATTTTATTTCATTACATTTTATCCATCAGCATACCCGTATAACAACGAAAAGCTCTCTCCAGCTTCTGTCACCCGTTAGAAGCCAAAACCAGGGTTATTATCACAACGGTAGTGTGCAGCTTCCTAAATCAAGCTGTGGAACAAATGACGCACGTAGCTGCAATTTTAAAGCTAAGTAGAGGAATGAGTGTAGCATTCGAGAATACCCTCAGAGTGTGGCATGGACTGATGTGGCTGCGGTGCAACAGCTTAGCATGGAGTAGTATGAGAAGGATTAAAAAACACTTGTATCCCTCTCTGTCGAAGAGGCTGCACACCTAACGTGGAGCCTGTCTCACGAGGCGGGGTTAGTAGGTTAGTGAGCTAACTTTGTATCAATATCATTAATGACGGGGCAGTGATGAACCTATTTACTTAAACATCTGCACTTTACCTGCAGCAACACTGTTACTTTTCTCTGTCATATTTATTCTTTATAAAAATTTGTTTTTCTTGGTAATCCATTACAGTCATTTAGCAGATGCTTTTATCCAAAGGTGATAGTTGACACTATGTGAGGCTCGAACCCACAACCCTGAGACTGAGAGTCTCATACTCTACCAACTGAGCTGTCTGGGCTGGACTTTACTTTCCCTCCCACTTCTACAGTCTACTTCATGTGTTTATATAATCCCACAATTTTTATTTTTATTATTTTTCGTAGTTTTATTTTATTTTTCTCCTATTTTTATTGCTTGTTTTTATATTCCATAGGTGTGCTTATATTCTATTTCATTTTCCCTGCTGAATCGTTTTACCTTCGCTGCTGCAACGATCGCATTTCCCCACAGGGATCAATAAAGTTTCATCTTATCTTAAATCTGCTGCTCTGGATCTGTCCATGTTGCATTTGATTGGCTATTTGTTATAAAACCCGCCCCTTTTATGTGACCACACTCCTAGCTGGATTGTAAAATCCTGGGTTGACAGAGTGAGTTGATGACCACCTTTGTGAAACCAGTAAGTCAGGTCACCATAGATCGGTTTTGCGAAGCCAGCTGTCACAAAGACACCCTGACTATGTTGAACCTACTTTGTGAAACAGGCCCCGGGTCTGTTTTTGTTTTGTTTTGTTTTTTTACAAACAAAGAGACTACATTTAGTGTACAAAATATGAAGAACTCCTTCCTACTGGTGACTGTCAAGACTCTTTAACGTCTCCTCACCTTCATCTCCTTCTCCATCTCCCCTTCAGGGCTGAAGAGGATTAAATAGGTGAACTCAATAAGGAATCACAGCTTTCACCTGGATTCACCTGGTCAGTGTATTTCAGTGCATTGTGGGCATGTGCCAACACAAGAGAAGAGAAAATGCAACACAGGACAGTTTTCTCTCTTTAGCTGTCTTATCACACATTGTATGATGGCATCTCAAGGCACTTCTTTTCACTTAATAATAATAATCCTCCTTGACTCCTCTGGTCAAGTTCTCCTTGACCAAATTCCAATCAGGAATGATCATTCCTATGTCTCACACCTTCCATGGATATTTTGCATGGAAAACTTGAGCAGGGAGCAGCTGCTGATGTAAATACAAGTGTGTTCTCAAATAGTGCAGTTTACAGGTCTCGACTTCTCTTTGTCTCGCTCTCGTGTCTCATCCTCTCTCAGTGGCCCTGTTGATCTTTGTGCAGCTGCATTCTCTCTTTCTCCACTTGGAGGCGTTCTCTCTCTATCTGCAACCTGCCCGACTCGAACTTGAAGAACTGCAGTCTCTCTTTCTCCAGCTGCAGTCTCTCCTTCTCCAGTTTAAGCCGCTCTGTCTCCAGACCCACCATTGGCATCCATCCTTTACTTTCTTTCTCTCTCTCCTTCTGTCCATCGTGGGCAGAAGAGGCAGAGGACGTACAGGAAGAGGGCGGGCCTTGCTGGGGGGGGCGGGTAAACGAGGCGTTGACGCGTTCCGATTGGCTCAGGAGCAGAACCCTCAGCCTCTCCCTCTCCACCTGCAGCCTCTCTCTCTCCAGCTGCAGTCGTTCCCTCTCCACCTCGATCTGGCGCAGTCGCTCCTTCTCCACCATCAGCCTCTCTCTCTCCACCGCCAGGCGCTCCGTTTCCAGGGCTAGCCGTTGCTTTTCCAACTCCAACCTCTGTTTTTCAACGGCGACCAGAAACCCCGCCCCTGCGCTCTCGTGATTGGTTAGTCCACCCGGCCCGTGGGCCTGCGCGCCCATTCCCGTCAGGCCGCCGCCCAGCGGGAGATCTCGACTGGCGGCGGAGGTTGGGGTTTTGGAGGAGGTGAGCATGCTGAACTCGATGTGGGAGTAGACCTCGGGGACGCGACCCTCGCCACGCGACTCGATGTCACTGAGGAGGGAGGGGAAATCGTCTTCATCGATTTCCACCTCTCCGTCTTCCACATCGCCATCGCCATCACCGTCACCATCACCATCCAACTAGAGAAACAGAGAGTGAGGTCATTAAATATGTAGCTCAATACACTCAATAATACAGACAGTCAATATTTGGGTTTATCAATACACTTTTTAGAATGACACCACGCTCTTTGATTATGATTGTGAACTTGTTTGTGTGCTTACAGAGAATTTGTCCGTCATGCAATTTGATCTCTGATTTGTGATCCTACATGAGCCACATCAAAAGCGAATCTAGGCTTGGGCATTCTCTTACTCTGTATTCATTGGCATCCTCCTCCATCTTCACGCCCGGCGGCGCCATCATGGTCTGGCCACTCAGCTCCCCGAGAGCTGCCAGCTCCGGCCACTCGCACTGGCAGTCCTTGGGGAAGCCGGAGAGGTCAAGCGACTGGTCACACCCAGATCCCAGAGAAGCGGCCTCGTATTCGGGGGAGGAGGGATCATATTCTGCCTTAAGGGCCAAAGAGGAGGAGGAGGAGGAGGAGAGAGAGAGCTCAGCCCGTAGTTGCTTTCTCTTCATGAGTGCACGCCAGTCCAAGTAACGACGCTTCACCTAGCAGAGTGAGAAAGTAAGGAGCGAGGGAGAGGAGAGGATTTTCTGGCCCACTGATGAATCAGGACTGAAAGATGAGGTTAAACTGTACTTTATATAAACGTGCACATACATCTACACATACTGTATACAGACATACACACACACACACACACACCTCAGCAGCAGTGCGTAACTCCCCCTCCCCCAGTGCATTGACGCCTCCTGCCACTTCCTCCCATGCCTGTCTCTTCAGCTCATTAATGGCCGTGTTCTGTTGGAGGAACACATGGAAATGTTCAGAAACACAGAGAGGAAAAGTACATGGCTGTTTTGTTCTGCTAATGCCAACATGTTTTGGCTTTGCTTTTTATTATTTTACTCTTGAAAAAAATAAAAACACACACACCTCAACTGTTGCCATAGTAGTCCCACTATTTACATACTTGCTGCACAAAGGCTGCACTAAGTAGAATAGAATAGAATAGAATAGAATAGAATAGAATACCTGCTGTCTGGAGAACAACACGTCCCGTCTCTTGTGGATCTCTCTGATGAGTGTCTGTGTTTCTCTTACACTGTAATTACTCTTCCTCTTCCTCTTCAGTTGTTTCATCTGCAGGAAATCCAGCTTGGCGGTGAGGAAGGGTCAGAACACCCAGAGAGAGAGAGAGAGAGAGGGGGGGGGGGGGGGGGGGGGGGGGGGGGGGGGTATGGAAAGAAATGGTAGAAAGACGGGAGAAGACAGAAGGTCACTGAGAAGAAACAGAGGCAGGTGGGGAAAGAGATGCAGGAGAGGCAGAGAGAAATGGAAGAGAGATAGGAATGGAAGGAGTGAGAGAGAAATGCATCAGAGGAGAGAGGGAAAGGGGAAGTAGGGGAACAAAGAGAGATACATCACCAGAGATGAAGAGGGGACTATGGGGTACAAGGGAGGGCCTTGGTGCGCAGACCGAGAGAAGGTGGTGTTAAGGTCAGTCCAAGTGTCCAACAGAGTAGAGAGGAGAGGAATCCCTCTCTGGCTCTACTAGTAGCTGTCTAGGTTCCTACACGGTAGATTGAGGTGCTGATCACAGACGGATCTGTGTAGTGTCTCGGAGTTATGGAAACATCAGTTCAGATAAATAAGCCTCATCGTAGAACTTGCACCCAGGGTCACTGAGGTCACACAAGACTAGAGGGAGTCCAGTATACCTCGTAACTGGGGAATTAGCTCAAATGGTAGAGCGCTCGCTTAGCATGCGAGAGGTAGCGGGATCGATGCCCGCATTCTCCAAAGAAGTTCTTTTACGAGTGGACCTGCAATGTCCAGTGGCAGGTAAGTCATCATGAAACTTCTTGTTTACCACGTGTGGGAGGTTCACTCGTCAACCTTGATGGGTCACTCCACCTTGCCTTGTCTTGGTTTACTGGATTAACCTGCTGCCAGGTGAGCTCACACAGAAAAAAGACTCTCTTCAGCAGCTAAAAAGGCTCCGCTGGCATCCTGTAGGTAGAGAAGAGTCATTATAGTAGCTGAGGGTACACAGAGCATAAGAAGCCCACCTGTCTCTTCCTTGGCTAAATAGAGTTTTGGTGGAGAGTTTGGTTTCTTTCAATGGTGGCACACAGCACACATACTCACCTCCCCAATTACCACTACACTATTGACCGTCAATGTAACAACAGGCATCTAATTTAATCCCTCGTACATGATGAAATGTGAACAGAAAGCTATTAGGCTAATGAGGGAACCTCCATTGCCTGTAAAGGCACAATGTAAAGGCACAATTTTGAGGCAAAGCAGGTCTATATGACACTCATGACCAATCTTCATTCTACTGTTGTCCCTCATTTTGCTCATGTAAAAAAGGCTCAGAAACGTGCCAATGTACCTATTACTTGTACAGTATATTAACATGTAGTACAGTGGTGCATATTACCTCTCTGGTGCTAGTATGAGCTAGTATGAGATTACATCAATTTAACACAGCAATACGGCAATAATGCATTCCACATACAATACACTCAAGAATATGTTTAAAGATCATTTTCAAAATATACAACACTGGCCAAAATGTGTAGATGAAATGTGTTCCACTAGAAATATATATTGGACACTGTATATACGTTTTCTTCCGAGGCGCCGATGACAACATATCTTTGCAAGTATGTCCATATATATATATTGGACACTCAAAATATACTTCGAATGAATCTCATCTACATGTAAAAATACATTTCAGCTGTTTATTTTTTGTATTTTTTGTGTTTTGTGTACAGGTAGCCTATGTGTTTTTTCGTTTGAGGCAGGGACAGCACAATATGCAGCGGTCAGTGTAAAAACAAATACTACAAAAAGACATTCATTTCGTCGAGCAACGGAGCTCGTCTAGTCCTGGTGTATTGCCAATTTCCCCCTAACCCATGATTTGTGAGATTACACATATTACTACGGCAACTCACCTTGTCGATCACACGGAGTAGCTCTTAGAGATGTTCATCAATCAAAACACCAGGGCAACGACGCAATTTTGAGGGTGCGTTCAATTCCACCTCGTAAAGTCTTCTTCCGCGATTGAATAGTGTCAATTTAGGGCATTCATGTGCTTTTGGTCGAAAATAAGAACAAAATGGACCGTCTACCAAAAGCAGTTTTTGGTTGCTGTTGTTCAAGTAACACTGCCCTACTTTGTGCTGCAGCGGCATAATGAAGAAAATGTAGTTGGTGTTTTAATTAATTTGTTAGGGTCGTTAATGTGTTTAATATCAAAATTACAAAATTTCTCAGAGTATATGAAGGCATCATTAGGGACACTCTGTAATAGTCACTCCTATTGGCCAATCCTCCGACGCGCCCACCTCTGACGTCATACGCACTGCCTGTGACTCTTCCGGGCATGTGTTTACAGCTGTCGAGTCCAGAATGTAAACAGAGCCTCCATATTTTGTGTAGTTTTTCAGCCTCTGTTCAAACAGCAATACTATGTTTGTGGCGCTGTCGTTTAAGTGAAAACTTCAACATTTACAAAATGTATTGTATTTTCGTGTCAATTTCAAATCGTACAGCCATACATGCTAGCTTGTTACATGTGGCACGTCGCTAACGTTAGCCAACGTTAACGTGTGATGGGGTCTGTCCGCTGGGCTTTTCGGTGTGGCTCGTGGACACCGACCAAGTCCGAGTGGCTGTACGCGGCTCGCTGTATTCAGCGGGAAGAGAAGGAGAGAATTGGACAGTTTGTGTTTGCTAAGGATGCCAGATCAGCTATGGTGAGTTTGAATCTATATGTGCAACACTTGATTTCCTTAGCCTACGTGATCTGGTGAAGACTCTTAAAAGAAGTTCTTTGGAGAATGCGGGCATCGATCCCGCTACCTCTCGCATGCTAAGCGAGCGCTCTACCATTTGAGCTAATTCCCCAGTTACAAGATACACTGGACTGCAACTTGTCCGACATGTATGCATACGTATGTGGAAGAAAAGTTACGTTATTGTACTACAACATACAACTATAACATTAAATGTTCAAATTTGTCCATGTGTCTCTGAAAATAAACTCCAGTTCCATTAGGCAGAATTAGTTAGGCGGTTGTATTTCCCATTACTTGTCATATTTCCAAATACAAATCTCTATCTCACTCTCACCTACACCCCCCAGGCTGGCAGGTTGTTACTGAGGAGGCTGGTGTGTGAGAGAATGGGGATTCCCTGGTCAGACATCCGACTGGAGCGCTCTCCCAGAGGGAAGCCTTACCTGGCAGCGCCCCTGAAGGTAAACAATTTTGAATGAATTCATGCATTCGTGTTTTTGTGCGGCCATCTACCTAATTGGATGGCACTCTCTTTTGCACTTCATGTGACATTCTGTTGCATCCCACTGGTTCAGTGAGTAACACTGCACCAATTACATCAAGCCAAAATGCTGCATGTTTCTTATTGTAATTGTTGTAGGCAGTGACTCAGATTCTGAATTCAGTGGCTGCTATGAATCAGAACTTAAGTACATGAATCAGAAATCAGTTAATTAATTTCAGGTAATTGTCTGACAATATGAAAATATGGAAATGGTTCCTGATGCTCTTGTAATTTTTTCCACATTCAAAAATACTCACTATTGTAACATCTCTGATCCTATCTTGCTTTGTGTTTCCAGGTCGCTCCAGATTGTTCAAGCCCTCAACCCTGGAGTTTCAACCTCTCCCACCAGGGGGACTACGCTGTAGTAGCTGCAGAGCTGGGAATGCAGGTTGGTGTGGATGTCATGAAGACCACCATGCCAGGTAAGTGTTAGATCTGCATTTAATAGCTTGATGTTTTGGTGTAATCATTTATGGTTATGGTTTTCTTCCTGGGGTGAATTAACCAGTAGTCTACAAAACGTGTGATGGACATTCACACATGTATCCAGTCACTGGGAAATAAGAGTAGTTCAAGAATAGAATGACAGGCTTGCATAGATATGAATGGGAGGCGTGAAGGGACCATTTATTGAAAACAATGGGTGTTGTGTCTGCCAGGACTGAACTAGGTACAAGTTTGTGCACAGCAAAGCACGTAAACAACATAAACTCCCCAAACAGAAGTAACAGATGTTCTGTCGCCCCAAATGGAACTTTTTTTTTTTCAAGCATAAATTACCTGTTGGCTTTCAGATGGTGAAGCTCCTACACTAGACTATCTGTCTATCTTCCTTTCAGCCCTTCTTCCAAATTCTTCTATCACCATCAAAAAAATCCGTTGCAACAAAGCCTTTTTTGATCTGAGGGACCTGGAAATCACATCCACGTCCTGGTCTCTGGGGAGAAGAGACAGAGGAGAGAAGGGAAAGGGAAGCGACACGAGAATGCCAATGAGACTGAGATGTTAGTTGTGAGGGAAAGATAGAGGTGTGGTGAGAGCGAGACAGATGTTCTTTACCTCTGTTTCCCTCTCACACACACATAAACACTTTGTCTCCGATACCCTCTCTGATAGACAATATTGCCACATTATCGTCTCTCCCATACACAGTTGTTTTTTTTCCTTTTCTCGTGCTCAACTCTCATTGGCTGTGGCTCTTCGTTCAGATTTTAGTGGTTGACCAGCTCACACTACTGGAGTACATCGAGAGTTGTCCAGATTCAAGTCGTGAAAATGTAACGTATGAAATAATCGTGATGGCACCGACTGGATCAGGAGGCAAGAGATTAAAGTCCAGTCCACCTCAAACTAATGCAAGTCATTTAGGGTCAGATCGTGTCTGTAAGCAGCCTAAAAGTCGCGTAGTGTGTCTCCAGCGTCAGGCAGAATTGGTATTTCTTTTGTATTTTCCATCTTGGCCACAAGGTGTCACTATCGTCTTGTTATATGTCACAGCGTTCGGCTGAGGCGTCTCCATCAGTGGTGTTTGTGTGCACGCATGTTTGCTTTATGTGTGTGTCACAGTCAGTCTGCCTCTTCACATTCAAATCTGTGGTACTATGAGATATTTCTAGGAGAGCAAATGGTCACTACAGGTGTCAAAAACCCAGCGCCTCCTAAAAGTCAAGTTTTTACCTGATAAAAAAACTGGGAGGAGAAAAAGCAGAAAAGAAGATTCTGCAGGATGTCGATGGCGTGGAAGGGAAGATGTGTTTGGAATAATCATCAGAGGATGTCTCTATCTATGTTGTCTCTCCCCTCCTCACCCCCATCTGTCCCATCCTCACCCTCTTTCTCCCACTACCCCTCTATCTGTCTCACCTCCTAATCCTTTCCCTTCCTTTCTCTCTCCTCCCTTTTTTCTTTCTCTCACGACCACTGCCCCTTCATGTCTCTCTCCCTATGTCTCTCTCTGTCTCCCCCCCCCACCCCCCCCATACCTCTCTTCTGGCCTCTCACCCCTTCCCATTCCCTCTCACCCCATCCCTCTTCCCCCCTCTTTCTTTCTCTCCAGGTAGCAGCTCTGTGTCTGAGTTTTTCCGCATCATGACTCGTCAGTTTACAGGCTATGAGTGGAGCGTCATCCAATCAGCCGGCTCGGAACGCCAGCAGCTCGCCGCCTTCTACCGCCACTGGGTAACCATGGCAACCATACTGCCCTGTCATCACATTGCATCACTGCTGGGCCGTGCCGAACATAGGGAGAAAATAAGAGCACAAATGTCCCCTGAGATGCACACACTCTTGTGTATTTGACACGTGTGCATCCTTGAACACATCTCTCTCTCGCTCTCTGTCTCTGTCTCACTCGCTCTCTGTCTCTCATTCTCTCATTCTCTCTGTCTCTCTCTCTCTGTCTCTCGCTGTCTCTCTCTCTCTCGCTGTCTCTCTCTGTCTCTGTCTCTGTCTCACTCGCTCTCTGTCTCTCATTCTCTCTGTCTCTCGCTGTCTCTCTCTCTCTCTCTGTCTCTCTGTCTCTCTCTCTCTCTGTCTCACTCACTCTCTGTCTCTCTCTCGCTGTCTCTCTCTCTCTCTCTCTCTCGCTGTCTGTCTCTGTCTCTGTCTCACTCACTCTCTGTCTCTCATTCTCTCTGTCTCTCTCTCTCTGTCTGTCTCTCTCGCGCTGTCTCTCTCTTGCTGTCTCGCTCTCTCTCTCTTCAAACATGCACAGAATCCTAATTAGTGTAATCATGTACATTAGTGTGTATCCTAAATTGTGCTGTTCAGTTGTTCTTCCAGAACATGTAGCTGAAAGTTATGTCATTTTTCTTTTTCTCCCTCTCTTACACACACTTTTCCCTTACTCTCTCTCTCGGTCTCTCATTCTCTTTCTTTTATCTCTGCTCGCAGACAAACACACACACACACACACACAGATGGACAGGGACAGTAATGGTGGTGCTAAGTAAAGATGTTGTGAGATTGAGAGGGTGGCACAGAGACGTCAAGCTCTGATATCATCACCACACTGTTGACTAATGGCAGAGCTCGATGGTTGCCATAGTGATTAGCCTTGTAATACTGTTATTGTGGCTCATTGGCTGTCGAGCAGGATTTTGGCTGGACCCACACACATTTACACTCACACATACGCTGTCCCTCCCTTGTATATACACTGTTGTGTACATGTTATACTCTTACTTATATCTTACTTATACTATTGAGCCTACACACACACACACACACAAACACACTCCGCTTTGTCATACATACACACAAAAGTCATTTTATCCATATTTTTAGGGAGAGGTTCTTGTCTCATCTTTATTAGTGTACCACTTGCTATGAGCTAATTGGGTTTCCTCCCTTTCCATCAAGGCACTGAAGGAGAGCTTCATCAAAGCCATCGGCACGGGGCTGGGCTTCAACCTGCAGAGGGTGGAGTTCCACCTGTCCTCCGAACCAATCACAGAGGGCCGGGCGCTGCGCCAGACCACGATGCATTTGGATGAAGAAGAGGAAGACGATTGGATATTTGAAGTGAGTCAGTTTGAGAATAAACACGAAGGGTGAGAAGGTCAAATAGCACAAGATTACTAAAAAGCAAGATGTCTCATTCTTTTGGACGTGCAAACAACAAACTGACAGAGCAAAGATTCTGTCATCATGGTTTAATTTGCAGATTGCGCACGTGTATGTATAACTGGCACACGTGTTTTATCCTGTGCTTCCACACTCAAGCACATTGAAGAGGTAAAGGGAATGGGAGTGTCCTGACTTGTTTTGAAATCCTGGAATGTTTTTTATATACGTAAAAAAAAATACTAAAAAATTTTTTAATTTACTCTAAAATTACTTTAAAAAGGATACGGTAAAAATTTTTTAATTATTTAGTATTTTTAGTGTTAACTATTTGATATTAATTTCTCAAAGGTTTCATGACATCCTACATCTGCTGGTGTATTTTCAGACCAGTTGCATGTATGGAACCAGCCTTTATAAAAATCAATGTCCTTAAAAGCAATGGTTGAAAGGACTTGTCTGTGCAGTGGGGTCCTCGGGGCTCTGTTCGCCAGCGGCCGCCCCTTGAAAGCTTCTGCAAAGTGAATCAGAAGTGGTCTTACAGAGAAATACACACAGGAGATTGCGATAGGGGTGCTCTCAAGTGCCACTCCAGCCTTCCTCACACCAAGACGAGAGATTAGAGGAGTGCACCTCTCTGGCAGAGAAAAATAATCATTGCTTGCCACCTTCCCCCATCCTCTCCTTCCCTTTACCCCCTTTTTTTTCCCTTCCCTTCATCTTTCCTCTCCTTTCCCATTTCATCTCCTCTTTTCCACACCTCTCCATCTCTTGTCTCACTGCCTCCATTTCCCCTCCTCTCCACTTCCATCCTCTCTCTCTTCACCCCTCTCCACCTTCTTCCCTCACGCTCTCCCTCACCTCTCCTCTTTCACCTCTTCTCTCCTTTTCCCTCCTTCCACTATCCCCAGTCTTCTATCCTCCCGTCCCCTTCTTCCCTCCTCCCCTCCCTCCTGTCCTCCACTCCCATATTCCCCCAGTGAGAGAGGCTTGACAAGTGACAGCAAAATGTTGTCAGCAGTTTGAAAAGCCTAATGCTGTCCTCCTTTTTTCTCCTACTCTTTTCTTCTCCTCACCCCCTCCTCCTCTTTCTCCCTAGCAAGAGAGGAGTTGACGGGTAATCGCTAAGTGTTGTCTGGGGTTTGGGAGGCCTAATGCTGTTTCGATGTCCGTGTTTTGACTGCAGGGAATAACTGCTCGCTCATATTGATCACAGCTAGATGGTAATACAGATTTTAGGGTCAACGATGGATTTGTGTGGACCCGTACTGGCCTCCCTCCACTGGCTCCCTATACGTTTTAGGATTCATTTTAAGATTTTATTGTTTGCTTATATGATGTTTTACAGCGATATGTCCCATTAAGGTCACTCAGGTCCGCTGATCCGTTGCTCCTGGTTGTACCTAAGGCAAGGTTTAAGCTCAGGGGAGATCGCGCTTTTGCAGTTGCAGCCCCCAAACTCTGGAACGAGCTGCCTCTACATGTTAGACTGGCCCCTACACTGTCTGTTTTTAAATCTCGCCTCAAAACACATTTGTACTCCTTGGCTTTTAACTCAGTATGAGTATATGCATTTTCCTTTTTTTTTTGTTTGGTCTTGAAGGAAGGAGTGGTGAAAGTTGTAGCTGCCTAGATATAATAATAGAATATTGTAAAACTCAACCACAAGTGCACAAAAACACGTGCTTAAAAATGTACAGATGGACACTTCAGACGGCATTAACACCTTAAAGAGAAAATGCAGTTTTCCAGTCCCCCAGGGGGCGTCATTCAGGACTCACCATTTTGCACAAGTTTCTCCACCGACAGTAGCCTCAATAGTTCAGTTGTGTTTTGAGTAACTCACTTTTTTCTCCACTACAAAAGCTGTCCTGCCATTAGTATCACTATATTTATTGTTCTCATGAAACCAATGCCTGGATGCAACAAGTCCAGGCAAGTTCTCTGTGAGTTGTCAGGATTCATTCTGGGAAATGTAGGAAATCACTAACTGAAGTACAAGTAGACAAAGCAGGTTGAGGGAAAGGGGTGCAATAAAGAGATCATAGATCGATGTATATAACAGGAAGAGTATCTGAGGGTGTTTTTTCTTTAATGAAGCTGGTGAGATGGACAGTTCGTCATTCAAGGAGTAGCAAAACCCATCACTATTTGTGATCAGTGAGTGATCACAGTGACGCGTAGAGGTCAAATCAACTCGAACCAAATCGATTGCTGGAACCACCAGTTGATATGTCTTTTATACAAATGTGCACGCACACACACACACACACACACAAGCTGTACTTGGTATTACCATAGAGATGAGGTGAGCAGCAGTGCTGTTGACCCCATGTCCTCCCATCAACCCCGACGAAGAGGTCACAGCACAGGCAGTGAGGGGCATAATAACTACACACTTACTACACTTACTGTCTGCTGTCTGTCTGTACACACACACACACACACACACACACACACACACTGCCTCACAGATACTTATTTATCAACAAAACGACTGAAAGCGTTGCATCCATCCTCTTCATCATTAAAAAGTTGATTTGCCTGGTGCTATTTTTGTCTCCCTCCTCTCCCTCTTTCTCCCCTCTTCATCTTTTATTCAATCAAGACAAAGCTTCTCTCCTCACTCCCTGGCTCTCTGTCAGTCTCTCCTTCTCTACCTCACATTCGCCAACTCTCTTCCTCTCTCTCTCTCCTCCCCACTGTCTCCTGTGCATTCAGCTTGTGGCCTTTTCCTTCTAACTGTATTGTGTCAGTTACCAAGGAGTTTCCAACACGCCAGCGGGGTTGGACCAGAATATGTGGAGTGACACAATGGAAGCGGTTATTATGATAATCCAACCTTGACAGAAAGGAGACAGGAGAGGGATGGAGGCAGAGTGGAAGGGAAGATAAATATCCCCTATTAGGACTGTGTGTGTGTGTGTGTGTGTGTGTGTGTGTGTGTGTGTGATGAACAGTGAATATAGAATGTAAATATAGTATATAGTATGTCATCACTGTCAAAGTCAAATACAAGGAGACCCGTAGTGAAGAACGTCTGAATGGATCCTCATGCTAGACCGATAAGGAAGTGCGTCCGCGGGATACCAGCCGAGTTTTGACACCTGTATCAATCACGTGCACTGTGATGCTGGGCATTGATATTTCTCTCTGGGCATGTAAAGAACGAACAGGCTGGGAATTCTAGTAGGTTTTAGGTTACGATAAAAAGTGGGTAAAATGCTGCATATCTATAGATGATGTGTATGCAAGAGGTTGTGTATGAGTGGGCACGTGCATTGTGTATACATGATGAGGATAAGGATGCAAATATCCGTTATTCAACATACCGTGGGTGTATATGTTGTGAATGTGTTAACGAGATAATCAGACAGACTATATATATTTGTGTGTGTGTGTGTGTGTGTGTGTTTCTCCAGGAGAGCTTGTTGGACACAGAGCATCATGTTGCTGTGGCGCTTGGACCCCCAGATAAAGCTGGAGCTCGGGTGAGGAACACAATTCCCACGTCCCAAACTATGACACATGCCTCTCTGATATGAAGTGCTGGGTGTCCCATCATTTCCTCCGGTTTGTTCTGTTTGGTCCACCTGATTCTATCAAGCTGCTATTATACTCAACCTGTCTACCTATATAAACCTGCTGCTGGAAATCTGGGCACAATATTTGATTCTGACCTCGGCTTCCATGACCAAGTTAACACGGTGGTTCAGTCTTTCTTCCTCCAATTAAAAAGTATTCCCAAAATTAGATCTTTTTTTATTCGTCGCTGACCTTGAGAAGGTTATCCATGCCTTCATCCCTTCTCGTCTAGATTACTGCAACGCCCTCTACTCCGGTCTCAGCGATCTTCCCCCTACCATCTGCAATTAGTGCAAAATGCAGCCGCTAGACTTTTAACCAAATTTACAACAATTTTAGAATCCAGTTTGTTTTAGAATTGATTTTAAGAATTTACTGATAACTTTTCTTGTTTTATATTATATTATATTTGACTTTCCAGCTTGCTTTGTATTTTTAGTATTATTTTGTATTTTTATTATGTTGTTTTAATTTTTTTTTATCTTCCTTGATTTAATTGATTCAGTTGCCAGGGTGCCTGCTGTTCCTTAATAAGTCTTAAAATGTCTTAAATCATATCATCTAAACTGGAGGCCTTGAAAGGTCTGTGCACTAGTGAGACATCAGCCCAGTCACGCAGACCTATATTCTGCTAAGTCTACTCTTCAAAAGGTCTTAAAAGTCTTACATTTGACATTTGAAATTGACCCTTTGAACCCCAGAATTTCCCCCCGGGGATCAATAAAGTATCTGTCTATCTATCTATCTGATTGTACTTTGCACTCTACGACTTTTATCACTTTTTTATCCTGTAAAGAACTTTGAAACATTTATTTTGAAAAGTGCTTTACAAAAAAAGTGTATTGTTATTATTTATAATGTAATATCTACTACAACTAAATGTACGGTCTCTTTCTGTGTACCGGTTTCAGTAATAGTTACTGTTTCCCTCTCAGCCTCCTCCTTCATCTCTCCATCCTCCCGTCACGTTCACGCTGCTGTCCTTCAGTGACCTCATCGGCTTGGCCACGCCCCTGACAGAGGAAGACCCCGCCTACTGGGACAGCTTCCAAACGAAGGCTGAAGCACCTGAGAGACAGAGAGATACACACAAACAAATGAACAACCCTCTTACACACACTCATACCTGATACACAGGTCTACACACACACTAACACACACACACACACACACACACACACACACATTAGCTGCTGTGATACACAAGAGGAAGGTTGACCTCAAGAAGTGCCAAGAAAGAAACAAAACTCAGGAGAATCACGCACTCATATCGCTGCCTCTGAAGCTTTTCATCTCTTATCCAACACCTGCCGCACACACACAGCAGCCTGCAACACACACACACACACACACACACACACACCTGTGACATACATACATGCATCCAAAAATTATATGTGAAAGATCACTATCCTGCGAATTGTCTGAATTTGTGTTAAAAGAAAAGCACATGTAGTGTCAGGGTACATTTAGTCAGTGCTATGCTAACATGCTAACATGCTAACATGAACATATGATCACATTCTGGACTGAGCTGCTCGTTACTGATCACTAAACCTCGACAGCCCGAGGTACAGACCAGGAAATACAAGAAAAGGTAGATGATAGGTGTAATATGTACAGTATGCAATATAAGTATTACATTATTAATAGATAGATGATTGATTGATTATGCTGTATGATTTGTATCAAATTTTGACCATTGATGCAGAGAACAAATAAAGAAGTGTAAATGTCATATCTCTCTCTCTCTCTCTCTCTCTCTCTCTCTCTCTCTCTCTCTCTCTCTCTCTCTCTCTCTCTCTCTCTCTCTCTCTCTCTCTCTCTCTCTCTCTCTCTCTCTCTCTCTCTCTCTCTTGGAAAGACTTGAAGTGAAAAAGACTTAAAAAAAAAGAAGAAAGAAACGTAGATAATTCACTTTTATATCTACAGTGAAGATTGATAGCCCTCATAACACAATTGTCCCCTCTTATCACTCTCTGGTTTTGTGTCCTCTAGCCTGTTCCTAGTAGAGATAAAATATCCACTAACTGGGCGATCAGTCGGACATGTTGTCTGCGGTCTGATCTGTCCAGTCCTGCTCTCGTTCTGCTCTCTGCTCGGCCATCTGTGTCACCCATCACTCTTCATGTCTCACCATATTTTGTGTGTGTGTGTGTGTGTGTGAGTGACGTGTGCTCTCCATCCCCACATCCACCCCCCCCTCCCCCATATAGCACCTTTGATCCCTCCCATCCTTCTACTCTTCTCCTCTGTCACGTTCTTCCTCTCTCTGTTTCACCCCCCATCTTGTTCCCTCTCGTTCATTCCCGCCTCCTTTCTCCCTCTCTCTCTCTCTCTCTCCCTAGACTCTTTCCCACTTTATGTCTCTCTCTCTTTCTCTCCATCTGGCAGTGTATCTATTTTAGTCAAGGACATTTAGTTGACCATTAGGGGCTTGTCAGCAGGGGCTTTTACTCGCTCCCTCTCTGCATTTCTCTGTTTCCATTTCTCTCTCTACAGCCCATTATCTTCCCTCCTGTCCTTTGAGGGTAGCGAGTAGCTACAGTATCAATCTGCACGTATAACTCCTCGTCCTGCATCACACTACTTAAACACGAGCTGCAATCATAAGCCTTTGCGCTTGCACCCACGGAAAGGAAATGCCTGGCTATCGTGAAAGGTTAGAGGTCAAATGATTTGTGTGTGCGAGGTGAATAGCCGCTTCAGACGCTCTAACAATACAATAAACCTAATCAATACATTCTTTAAATTAAATCAAGATCAAGAAATGAACACCAGAACTAATAAAACACAAAAGGAAATGATTGACTGTTATATTATATTTCTGTCAGACGTACTGGCTCAGCTGCACTGACCTCATGCACTCGACACCACGCAACACTCGGACCCCACACGGGCTGTGTGATGCACACACACACACACACACAGCAGATTTACTGGAGTAAGAATTGCATTGCCTATTGTACCAGCATAGTCTTTTCCTAACCTTATTCACTGTGCTTCAGCCCATTAGTTAACCCTTAGGCCTGGTTATGGTAGCTAGAGCCTTGTAGGAGGTTAAGACAGCCTGCAGGTGTGTGTGTGTGTGAGAGAAAGAGGTGTCCTGATATTGCATGTATCTACACACACACACACACATACACATACAAAACAAGTGTAAAACTGTACACATACAGTTTGTGGATTAGACAAGACCTGCCACATATACAGAGCTCATTCTTTTTAGTACCACTACCCACCCCATCCCCACACACACACACACTCACAGATGAACAGACACACACACACAAAGCACTAATCCGTGGCGTTTGTCTTTGTGAGATGTGCATGATAAGAAAAAAATGGTATCAGTGTTAATAAATTGGAAGAGTGGAGTGTGAGGGTTGTGTACTGTGTGTGTGTGTGTGTGTGTGTGTGTGTGTGTGTGTGAGAGACCCTGTGAACTGACCTTTCATTGGAGGACAGCCGTGTTATAAGTTACAGACGCTTCTCAAGATCACCTCAAGTCACCTCTCCAACTCTGCACACACACTGACACGGAGCTCCTATTTGACACTCAGCACCATGACCTGCAGACCTGCTGCTTATCTTCACATTGGATACATCTATCTCACTCTCTCTGTCTCACTCTCTTTATCTACCACCCTTTCTGTTTGTTTTCGCCTTTCAGTTATTATCTTTTACCCCTTTCTCTTTCTCTCCATTCATCCCCCACACCATGCCTTTCTTATTTCTTTCTTATTGATTGAGCTTTTGTTACCGTACCCTTTTCAGGAGAGGATAGGGGAATTCTGGGTATTGATAGAAGGGCAAATCACGGAGGTCCTTTGTGTGTGTGTGTGTGTGTGTGTGTGTGTGTGTGCATGCATGTGTATATAAGCAGTGAAGCTTAAAAACACACATGCAGTCAGCAGCTCCAGGTGGATTGAATTAGTTTGCCTCCCCCTCGTCTTAAATCTTGTGTTCTCTGCAGCGGTGAACAGGAGGAGACGGGAGGCAGAAGGGTCAGATTGGAGTCACCCAGGCTTCCCTCAGAGAGAGATACCATTTTTAGTAGCCTCAGGTTTACTGTAGCGTCAGAGACGAGACTTAGAAAATCAGAATGTTTTCGAAGGCGGAATGGAGACGGGAGCGCTTTGGGCATTCGACAGAGTTTATTCTCAGGTCAGAGACGAGACTCAGCTTAGCCTGTCGTCTAGGATAAGAGACGTCCTCACAAACAGGAGCAGCTTCAGCACAGCGCTGGGGTTTCCAGTCACCTTTTGTCAATTTGACTGAGATAAGAGATACAAAAATATAATTTTTAAATTTGACTGAGCCGTCAGAACAGACCTGAAGACACACGTGTATGTATCTCTATGTATGTTGCAAAATATGGATGGATAAAGTGGATAATTATCGACACACTATCTTATTAATTACTACCGCTGTGATGGTGTTTTCTTCACATACAAAATCTAAGAATAAGCTATATCGATTACATAGATCAATAGATAGATCAATAGATCGATAGAGAGGTAGGTTGAATGGATGGATCTGTCCAGTGGAAACCCTTAACCATGGCAGGACTTGTGCTGTGCTCATTAGCTGAGCGGGGATATTCCCCCAGGTAGAACACCTATTGTTTTAGTAAAGAGCAACGTAATGGATGAGGGAGGGGATGACACCTGAACTCAGAGTTTGGTACCCTTCAGCTATCCTTCAGTTGATACATTTTAGGATGATTCCCCCCTTTTTGAGGCATCTTTTGTAAACTTTGGTGGTCTGTTGCGGTGAACATTGTAGGGCAGGGAGCAGAACTGTTGGTAGACTGGTGGTGTGAAAGAGAAAATCAGGATGTGGTTCTGAATGCCTCAAGGTCAGCAGTAGATCTATGAAGACAATAAGAGAAATCATGAAGCACCACATGTATTCATTTCTCCCTGATGGGGCGTACTGCAAATAAAATATCTCTTATTGCACCTTTAAATGAGATGGGTTTGCTGTTGACTGCTGTTGGCTCTGCTGCCTGATTTACCAACAGAAGATGATAACAAGGGAAAAGAACACATGCATTTTCAATCTTTATTGGCCTTAATGTTAAACCACATAGCAGCATTGACACCAGTGAAAAAGACTATAGGTCACAATACAATGAGAGAGTTTATTATGCTACTTTGGGTCTTTTAACAAGGTTAAAAATACAAATTATTCCTCATTCGCTGCAGTGAGATCAGGTTTTAAGCTGAAGCCTAAAGAGATTTACTGCGGTGTCAAAAATCAGACTGCACTATGTTTGTCTGGCTGGCTGGAAAAGCTCACAACACATTCAAAGGCTTTTTCGTTGATACTTGATTCTTTAGTGCTTCTGAGGGTGTGCGATGCTACTTTGATGTAGCCGGCAGCTTGGAGTCGGTAGAGAGGAGGCTGAGTTCGCTCTGAGTGGAGCTCCTCTTTTTGAAACTAACCTTCACTATAGACCAATCCTTTGTCAACGTCACTGATTACGTAAGTGGTTGCAAAAAAGTAATGTTAAGACTGGATAACACTCTGGCAATCTGGGTCACAGGTTCAGTCCAGGGTTCATCTAACAGAGTCTACTGAGAAAGAGGCACAAACAGTTTACGGTAAGTGAGGCTTAATTGGCAATTCCTTGTCCTCATCTCCCCTCGTCTCTCAGCCTCCTGACCAATGATCGATCCCATCCCCAAACAAACGCTTTCTACTCCAAGGGTCGCTTCTTTTTACTCTAATCGTAATTGTTTTTATTTAGAGTCTGATTGAACTGTGTGTGTGTGTGTGTGTGTGTGTGTGTGTACGCGTGTGCAGGTGTGCATGCATGCATGTGTCATCAGTATTCAGGTAGTTTATTTTTTTCCCTGCACTGAAACAAGCGCCGTGCAGTGCAACATCTGATTAGAAAGTCACGCCACATTTGACACAATCAAAGACAAAGACACACACGTGCATGCGCGCGCACACACATACACACACGCATACAGAGTAAATATGCAATACCTACACAAACCTAATAAAAACCATTAAAACATGTTTACACTTGTTGGCTTGTAGTGATTAGAGCACGCTTTGTGACGGTGTACTGCATGTTTAAATACCGGTAAGTGAGCATGTGTGTGTGTGCATGTGTGTGTGTGAGTATGTGTGCTTGTGTGTGTGCATGTGCGTGTGTGAGTATATGTGTGTGTGAGTGTGCTTGTGTGTGGTTGAAGGTTACAATGAAAGCTTCCATGTCTATTTTCATGTTTCCCTCTCAGCAGGTTCCTGCTCACCAGCCCCCACACCAGGCTGCGGACTCTTGGGGGCGGAGCCTTCAGTGTGACTGCCCCCACCCCCTAACACTCCCTCCCTGTGGAGATCTGCAATGTCGGGTCCACTGAACTCTCGTTTTTTTTACTGTTTTATTGTTTGCCCAGCCGTTTAGCCCAGTTGTTCTTTTTCTCGTTTGGCCTAGTTTTTCTCTTTCTTCCTTCTTCTTGTGTAAGTGCCTTGGGTACTCTGAAAGGCGCTCTTAAAATAAAGTTATTATGATGATGATGATGATGATGATGATTATTATTATTATTATTATTATTATTATTATTATTATTAATAAAATTGCATCAATCACTGAGGATATTTACACTTTCATTTAGTGTGTTTACATGCACATTTACATTAGGAATATGAGACTTATCCCAGCAAAGGTCTTAGTCAGGATATGATGTTTCCTTGGAACGATCAGCAACCATAAATAAATATCTAACAGTTAATTGCTTTTTTAAATGTATATATATTTTAGAGGGGGGCTGATTGAATTTGCAGCCCCCCTCTAAAATATATATACATTTAAATGATCGTTCCTCTAAATTCAATCAGTAGAATTGTCCATCTCTGTAAAAGGTAGGTCTCATCAAATCATCTAATTGTATGTTTATTGTTTACTACCCACTCCCTTGCGTGATGTGGACATACACTTGAAATAATGTGTTGACATTTCTGGGTGTGCATGTGAGCGCATGTGTGTCAGTGTGTGTTATTCTAGTGGACGTGAAGCAGCAGTGTGCATTTTCATCTAATCTCCTTGACATCATCTGCCCAGTTGACATCTGTCACTTAGTTGATTTGTCTATTGTAAGTGACTCACATGGCATTTACCAATACGCAGGATTTGATGTTATAATCCTTTGTGCTATAATCCAGGGTGAGCGTTCACACAGAAACCCGGTTCAGACATCAGAGAGAATGGTGCACTAAGAAAAATGGTGACTATAGAGGACATCAGGCCACACCGTCATGAATCTACAGACAGCACCATTGACTGGCCACCTAAATGCTACAAGGTTGTGTGTGAGTGCGGGTATGTCACTGGGGTAATCGAGTGGGCACGTCCTATCAACAATGTCAGCCAACATAACATTCTAAAGAATCAATATACCAGCAACCATGAAACTATCAAACTGATGTAAATTATGGATTATTTATGAGATTAATTATTGCTGGTTGTTTTCCTTATGATGGTCATCAACTGGAGGTCAGAGTTCACCCATCTGGTGACATACCACTAACTCACTAGCCCAAGTACACACTTGCAGTGAGAGGGAGTACCTAGAGGGCATAGCTGCTGCTGGTTGCAGGCCAAGCTGTCGATTTATATTCCTATAGGATAGGAAGGAAGTAGGAATATTGTGCCGGAGGTATCATCCTAGTCCTGCTGCATCTTCTTAGCTGAACCTTTCATTGACTACATTCATTCCTTAACCTTAAACCACTACAGCCCTAACCTAAATCTAATCGTAATCTTAATCCTAGATCCAAGCCCTTTCCTCATTTAACTATCTTGTGAGGACATTTAGTCCTCATTAGGATAGTAGTACAAGAGGATACACACACACACATGCACATGCACACACACATGCACACACTCACACCTGTTTCTTGAAGATAGCATTTGCTCCCCCATCCTTTGCATCTGCAGAATAGGTGGCCTTAAGACACACATACACACACATGCACAACTTAATCACAACCGCTGTCGCTGCCCTATTTTCCATGTTGTAACTGGGGCACCTCCATCCAGCCAGCTGCATTAACGCAAACCAATGTGTGTGTGTGTGTGTGTGTGTGTGTGTGTGTGCACTGCCATCTGCACAAATGCAATTTAGTGCTGCAGGCAGAACTCTAGCATCAGTCACAAGGGCATGATAGAGAGAGGAGGAGGGAGAGAGAGAAGGGGGAGGGAAAGAGGACAGTTACTTCAGTTTCCTTACAGAGATGAGAGGAAAAGGGAGGGAGAGAAAGTGGGAAAACGACAGAGCGTAAGAGGGTAAAGGGATGCTGTGAAACAAAAGAATGATGGCTGAAGAGAGAGAGAGAGAGAGAGATGAAGGACCAAATACAAAAAGCAGATAAAAAGGCAAAGTAAAAAAAAAATAAAGAGGAAGAGGGAGAGCATGAAAAGCGAGAGATAAGGGGCAAGTTACCTGTAAAACAGAGAGAGCCGAGATCACAAGAGAGATCAAGGATGAAAGCGAGGCAGAGAGAGAGTGTCTACTTCTGTGGTGTTGCGAGCAGACAGATCAATGCGGGATGCTGCTGTTGCGTTACTACTTGGTCTTCATCTGCTTTCCTCACTCTGATGCAGGTTTTGACATTCAGCTCTCCAAATCTATTCTTTCTTCTCCAGTATGAAAAGGGGTCACATCAATCTCTAATCAGCCAATGACTGCACTCCTCGTTTCGGATATATATCACCAATGACACACCTCTCCACCTCACGCTGCAGCGCTCTCACACCGTATCACCTCTCCATTCGCCTCCCAAAGTCACAACACCATCATTTGCCCATTCTCCTCCCTAAGGATCGGGGATCGGGATAGTTCCGGTTATTTTCAACTTGTCATCTCTCCTTTCTGATCAGAATTTGGTCAGTTATTTCACCGCCCTTTCAACACAGTAACACTCACACTGCAGTTACAGTCACGCTGCATCTTCAACTAGCATTGATCACACATTTCCTCGTTTACTCTGCTGGTCTTCATGCATGAATTATAGGAGGTGTTTTGGGTTTGACTTTTTGAGTTTGCTTTGGCCCCTTTGGTTGGTATTGGAGAGAAGCGCTCCCTACACACTGAGAGGCGCATAGAGCAATACAGTGAAGTAACAGATGGAATTTTGATTTGACCAGCATGATGGCAAAAAGTAGAAAAATAACTAAAATAACTGGAATAATAATTTAAGTACAGTCGCTTGGGAGTACCTCAGTTTCTACTTGAATCTCAAACTAGTGAACTGGGAAAAGCTGCTCGACTGGAATCACCCCCACAGTTCTCTGCACACAAAAGGAGAAGGAGAGAGAAAGAGGTGAGGATGAAAGCAAGAGAGTGATGGGGTCAAAAAAGTCGAATGGGGTTTGGAATGAGGGGAGATGAAGTGAGAAATGGATGTTCACACTGAAAATGGAGATGGGATGGAAAAAGAAAAAGAAATGAGAATGAATGATTGAGAGATATGAAGGGAGACAAGGAGAGATGGCTGAAATGAGCACTTAGTGAACAATGGTGGATAGGCAGAAATTGATAGCATGAGGAGAGAGAATAAGACTGATAAGCAAGAAAGAAGCAATGAGAAAGAGGTATAGGGCCGAGACAGAGAGAGGGAGAGTAAAGAGAGAGAGGGGAAGGGGGTATGTCCAAGGATTACCCCCCACCACCCTGTTGCTCCTAGCAACACATGCAGCACAGTGTGTTAGTCTTTCATTGAATTATTCAGTATTGGTTTGATTGATGGTTGGGGCTTCTACAATCTATGAACACACACACACACACACACACACACACAAGCACATGAACCCACATTAAACTGGTCAGTGCCCATTGTGAGTACTGGGCAACGTTCATGGGTGCACAAAATCAATTCACCTCTAGGCATGAACACACACGGCATTAACGTCAGAGCAGTGTGGGACTAACGTCACAACTGCCACATCGGATTAGACCTTGGTCTTGGTCAGTTCCCCTGCACCTGTCCCCCTGAATGAATGTCATTTCCTCAAGATAGCTATACAGTTAGTTATATATCTTTTATACAGAACTTTATAGCAAGCTTACAAATAGATATAGAGAAAATATCATATAGTGAGGTAGTATACAGTCTCTTGCAATGACCATTTATAACATGTTAGAGTCATAAAACAATTTTGCCATTGTGAGAGATGTTTCATTATTGGGGTACAACAGATGCAGTAGCTTATCTTAAAATGCAAAGAATGGACTGACTCTTTTAAAATGATCACATCATATACTTAATTTACCCTAGTTCTGCCTGTAATGTCACTTTCCTGTCCTCATCCGTCGTTCTGGAGTCAGGATAGGAGTTACTACAGAGAAAACACACATTCCAATTCAAATCTTTATCGTTCATCTGACTGGTACACTAAAGATGGTTGCCATCGAATGGATGATAATCTTGTCAGGGAAATGAGCTGTTGTCCTTGAAGTTCAGTAGGCTTTGTTTGATTTGTTTCCATGGTATCGTCGACTGCACCGAGCAATCCAGTTGCGGTCGTGCAACTAGAAATGCACCTGCAAATGTCTGAGAGTCATTCACTGACCACAGATGAACGAATGCATATCACCACGGTGGCCATCAAGGTATACTGTACAAAAAGATTTCCATGACGAATAAGGAAGTGTAGTTTGAGACTGTTGGAGCTTTAAATCACAACAGAACATCAGAGTTTTTCAGCAAGATTTCAGTTTCTGGGGAGTCTGTTCTACTGTGCATAATGCATGCATGCGCACACACACACATGCACATGCATCCACCGTCACATATGTACACACACACACACACACACACACACACACACACACAACACCTACAATGATGCTTTGACAGTGTGTGTGTCCTGTGGGATCTAACCATCATGCATCACCCCAAAAATAAACCTCACCCTAGGGCAGGAGAGAAAGGGCATGGACATCTAAATGACTGTAATGTAATGGGCTATGGGCTTATTTTAATGCCATTAAGGTTTGTACTTGTAAAACAATTTTGTACTTGTAAAAAATTTTGTCTTGTAAAAAAAAGTTGATTGTAAACTTAAATTTTCAAAATTTGGAATCGTAGTTTAAAGCATTGTAAATGATTGCAGTTGTAAAAAAGCATGTGCAGATGTAAAAGCATATATGGCAGCACATAAATAATGTATTAACGGCACAAAGTTTCAAATTTAGTTTAATAGCATAAATGCAGCCATATGTTCAGTAGATTCTTAATCACTAATCGCTTATTAAGAGTAATTTTCACCCAAACATTTTATTGTCATTCTTAATAATTAATCCAAGCATAGGATATCCTTAGGCATTTAGTATTCTTTCTGTTCATTCTAATTCCTATAAGAGCACTTAATGTTTCTTCACACCTAAATTTATTTTTTTTGTTTTTGCCATGCTAAATTAGCATAGTATATACCATTATATCTATTTAACTTATTGTATTTCACGATTCTGTTTGCTTCGTTACCTACAGTCGTTATCTTTTCATCTATGTTTTATTTCTCTTTGCTTGTTTGCCATACAACTGTAGCCTAAATGTTCTAATCATCCACCACACTACCTATCTTTAATTCTAATTTGTTCATCTACAATTCTCTACTCGTTGCCCCCATTAATGTTGCTCTGACAACGAAGCTAAAACCACACAACACACACACAACCATCAATCTCAGCATACTGCATTACAACGACACACAAACACACCACACACACACTAGCCCCCACACTACTGACACACAAATTAAAATCACAAAACAGCATAAATCCCACAATTCCACAGACATATGTTCTAAAGCCTACACACACACACACACACACACACCACACACACCAACACAGTGACACAGTTAGATTGTTGTTGCAGCTGAGGAAGGAAGATCGAAAGAGTTCACAAAGGTGAAATGTCAGATAGGCCAGGGGAATGTTTAGCGTCAAACTGCTTGAAAACTCAGCGCCTTGAGAAGTTTAGAAGAAACATTCCAGTCCCATGTTCTCACTTTAATCTGTATATGATTTATGAACAGCATGTTTTTCCTCCTGTTGGTGGATTTATGCTGCAATCAAACTATCAGTGGAGCAAATTCATGTCCAGGACTATTACATTACTCTGTTGTCTGAGTAAAAATGTTATTACATTGTGGTACCACATGTACCACACATGTGGCTGATCACTACACTGTAATTGTATATGTGTTACGTGCAGTATTTACAGTCCAGCATTAGGAAAAGGATGCATTTGTCTTCACTGCGGACAGACAGATATGATATGAATGGAAGGTGTGAACTGAAGACCGGGAGGAAGGCAACTCAGTTACAGGAATAGTTTGCATAGCACACCACGAAAATGATATATCGAACTGCCAAAACAAAAGTGTCTGATGTTCTATTGCCCCAAATGAACCACTTTATTGTGAAATCTGAATTCTCCACTAGAGAGGGATGGAATTCATAAATGTGTTTGCAAAGATTATGTGGTCTTTAAAGGAAAAATCCACCCTCACATCAATTTATGATGTTCAAGGCATTCCAGGAGTTACTTTGTGATGAAGTGTTGTAATTTACCTTTTTGTTGTACCCGGCCTCGTCTACTTCTACTTTACTTGATTTCCAACATTTCCAAGAATAGCTTTCAACAACCACCAGCTTTTATTCAGCCGTGTGGGTTATGAGTTTAGGCGAGGGGGGCAACGGCGACAGCAATAGCGGAGTGAGAGTTTTATCCAGTCGAGAAAAAGTGACTTACTCAAAATGCTGCATTGCATTCTGGTCTATTGAGACTGTCAGTGGAGAAACTGGTATCTCTTCCACTTCTACAATCGGTTTCTCTCTGTGTGATTAATGAACAGTGGTGTCAAATGGTGAGTCTAGAAAGCAGCCTCTGAGTGGAGTAAAAGCTTCTTGCTGCTGCACGTTTTTAGATAGATCTGAGGTTAATACCAGTTGAATTCCCCACCATCTTTTGACAGATGCTAACGATGCACTTAAAAAATCATCTGTGTAAGATTTATTTCTACCTTTGTGGTTTCTGGTGTAAATTCATGATATCCTTGGGGAATATCTTTGTTACTTAGATGTCTGAGAATGTGAGATTAATGCATTCCAACTTTCTTTGTCTGAGGAAACTGAGTTAACTGTGATCGTCTGACAGCACTGCTCCAGGGTCTGTCATAATTTGACAAGTATATATGTGTGTGTCTGTGTGTGTGTGTGTCTGTGTGTGTGTGTGTGTGTGTGTGTGTGTGTGTGTGTGTGTGTGTGCAAGCATTCTCACTCTTCATCATCCCCTCCCTCCATTTGCTTCCCTCCCTGTCCACCTTCTTTCTCTACTTTGGTCCTCTCTTCGTTGCTTTGTCTTCATGCATAGAAGAAGAGTACTGCCACTACTCCACACTCCTCCTTCATCCCCTCCTTCCTCCTCCCTTAATCCCTTCACTCACCTACTCCGTAAATCCCTTCCTTCCCATTCATCCCTTTCATTCTCTTCTTTTCTCCACTCCTTGTCCCTTTATCCCTTCCCCTGCATCTCTCTACTCTACTCTGTCCTTGTTCCAGCTAAATTAATTCTTGTTCTATGGTTGCACATATTGTAAGTCACTCTAGAAAAGAGCATCTGACACATTTAGCAATCATCTCTCCCTCCATCTTCTCCTGCCATTGCTGATTCAATTTGTTTGCCTCCCTAAACATGAATAGTATATTAACACACACACACACACACACTTACTCCCACACACATGCACATACAGACACACACACGTGCACACACATAAGCTGCGCTGAAATCAGGACAAATGGCCTCTCTGAGTTATCAGTGATAAAAGCCAAGTTAAAGCGACTCCCCCACAGCAGTCACTGTTGATGTGACCATTAGTGCTGGGTCAAGATGACCGCGCTCACTCCCTGCTGCAGCTCCCTCTCACTTTAAAGTTGTGTTTGAGAAGGCATGTAACACAGAGTGCACACACACACACACACACACACACAAAATTGTGCACAGGCCTACATACACTAAAACACTCAGAACCTAGAATCTCTCTCTCTCTCTCACTCTCTCTCCAACACACACATACAGAGTAGGTGGTGTGTCCCATCTCTAATTGGGGAGGTTAGGAGTAATAATAGATTGTTCCCATAATATATGTGGAATGATCAGATTATGGACCAATCTGATTGGCCTAAATGACTGACTAATCAGTGCATGGTAATGAAGTTACTGGATGTTCCAGGAAGTAGGAGGGTAGCAGGAGAGTGTATCCCTAACTCTCCCTCACACACACACTCACACACTCACACACACACACACACACACACACTCACACACTCAGACACACACACACACACACACTTTAGTCATGTGGAGTTGGGTATGTTTCAATGTTTCATCAGCTGTGTGTCTGTGTCCTACTAGTTCCTTTGAACAGCCCTGTACTGACTTCAAAGCCTGACCCCCCCCCCCCCCACACACACACACACACACAATCAGATACAGTTTGTCCCTGGAGTTGGCTCTACAATGAATGATTAGAGAGAGTCCACCATCCAGAATGTTTTCTCTCTCTCTCTCTTTCTCTCTCTTTCTCTCTCCCTCTCCCTCTCCCTCTCTCTCTCTCTCACACACACACACACACACACAGAAAGACAGGCACAGTTACAATGCTGCATGATTCAAGGGTGTGTTAAATGAGGACATTATGTATTATCACCTATTTTAGCTGTCATAGAACCTCGTTTGTCCAAACTGACCTGACAGAAATGAACATTTTAACAGTGCTGTCTTACAGAGCATCTTACAGCTACTGATCAAGATCCACTGGCTGTTGTCTGCTTTATCTACTGTATGTTGCATTATGTACGTGTTTGTACACCCAACAGTGCAGAGGTCCAATGAAAGCACAATGTTCAGATTGTTATAGTTTAATTTCAGCCCTTGTGCCAGATGATAACAGCCGTCGTCTCTCAGGTTCAAGGTTTTTGGATTTTCATGTTTTTCCATCACATGGTTCTATCACTTGTAATGGTAATCTACTGTAATGTAATGAGACCTCTTGTAGACACCAGGGACTGTAGTCAGGACAGTCACATCCTAGAAATACCTGTGTACACGCAAACACATGTAGTCTAACACATGCACTCACTCACACACACACAAGTGCTTTACCATTAGATATTATGAGCACAATATTGCAATATGTACAGTCTCATCTATCACCAAGCAACTGTTTATCACAACCTTTTTCATCGGTCATTGCATTTTTCTCACAAATAAACAAGGGAAGCAATGCAATTTTGTGTGGTAATAATGATCACAGAGACAGCAGGGTTGTGGTAGGTAGTGTTGTGTTGAGTTTCAAGGGACGAGCAGATATAAACCTCAGATGATTTCAGTGTGTTAGGCCAGATTATAACAGTCATCCAAGCCTTCTAGGATACTGGACATTATGTGTTACTAGTCGTAATGGTGTGTATCTAATAATCCCCTTGGTAAAAGAACTATCACTGAGACGTATTATACATGGATCTCTGAGATCTTAACTTTGGGCGACAGCAGAGATTTCTGGGGAAAATCCACATTCATGTTGCATCTATCACTTTGCTTATCCAGTGGAGATACACAGAGGCCAAATCTCTATGTATGTACACATGGATACAGCACAGTAAAAAGGCACATGGGAGGAGATAGTATGGGGGGTGAAGGCAAGCTCTCTCTCACACACACACACACACACACACACACACACACACACACACACACACACACACACACACACACACACACAGACTTGCACAAAGGGCACCTCACTCACACGGCCTTGCGAGGACGTCCCTGTAATCTTTTAATTTGCATGGATGAACACTAATCCCCCATCCAGCTCATCTCCGTTCCACTGTGTTGACTAGTGGAAAACATCAGAGCGAGGCAGGCAACATGGATTGTAGCTTGTTTTAGATAGCTGACGATTAAAACCAAGCAATAAACGCGCTGGACGCTTGACTTGTACACTCCGTCCCCATCTGTCGTCCCTTTCCCTTAAAGCCCCGACGGGGGGATTATTTGTATATTCAAGAGAATATAAATACACATTCCTGAAGAGTTACACTTGCACATATACTTCTTTTCTACTTTCATAGGCCCATTGTCACTAAATAGTACAATGTAATGAAATGTAAAATGTATGTTTTATAGCATCAAAATACATTTTAAATTCAGGTTTAGATGCCATAGAGTACCAGTTCTCCTGTGCAAATTCATAGTAAAAAATCAATCAAATAAATCAATACATAAACAAATTCAGTAACAGCGCAACAATGTTCCAACGGTTACTAAAATTACAGTTCATGGCTTCATGTTCGGAAGTCTATCATAATATAAGGAGATACTGGATTAATTCAGCCTCAAATGTCTTATTGACGTTTTTATTGAAGGGTGGAGAGGCAAAGCACAGAGCCAGCTGACGGGAGAGGGGCATGGCTGGAGTCAGCTAGACAAGGAGAGAGAGTGATGAGGTGAGTGAGTGATGGAAGAGAGGAAGATGGAGAGAGAGGGTAGACAAAGTGACAGAACACAGTGTTTCATTATTGACAACTGCGCCCGCTTTGCTGATTTACAGCTAAGAAACACACCTACCCCCACACACACACACACACACACACACACACACACACATCGGCTGGCGGGGTGATGGTGTGGGCGTGTGAAAGGGGTGTGCATGAGTCAATGGACCCGCCCTGTCAGGCAGTCTGACAGTTTATTTCCTAACAACAAGGGGAGGTGAAGGTCATTTCTTGCTTCAAATGTCTTCATCTGCGTTGTTTATAACCCACTGTGGTAGATTTGTGGAAACATGAACAACATGCTTCCAAAACAAATTGAAGCAAGAGGCAAAAAAAACACACTTTTGACACTGAATAGGAGGAGACTTTACTGTAATTAATCACAGTTTTTAGGTGCTTATTCACTTTAAAAGAACATGTCCTACTTGATAACCTGTTATATTTGGAGAGAGGCTGTAGGTTTACCCACTAGCAGAAACTCCGTTCTGCTACATTCACCCCTCTGATCTGTGCATGCAGTAAAACATGAACAGGTTTAAAAGAGTTACAGTGATTCCCGCCAGCGTTTTCTCCTAACCTACTCTACATGACACTCAACCAACTCCGGTCAATTTCTTCAAATTTCACAAAAGAAATAAAGCTTTACTTTCCATTGATGTTTCCAAAGTCTCCGAGTCTCAGAGTCTGTTCAGTGATGCCAGGTTGGGTTGTTTGGGCCCATTACAGACAAGAAAAACAGGTTGACTCGGGTCAGAGTCAGGTTAATTTAAAAGAACACTGTGATTGAGTCCGACAGATACAGACCAGCTCTCTCTCTCAGGTCAGGTCACGCGCTGGCGATCTGTGCAGAAATCAAGCAATATTGGAAATAGAAAATAAGGAGGAGGTGGAGGAAGGAGGAGGACGTCTTGTGCTATTTGTGATAGCGGTCTAAAAACAGAGACTCTCCAAGTAAAAGGCCAACCAGAGCAAACATTCACTCAACAACTCCCTTTGACACACACACACACACACACACACACACAAATACACACTCACATACCTCATAACTCTGTAACTGTAAAACTGTTAATACTGTCAGCATCCTCGTAATTCAGTCCTGCTTCATTTGGCTAATATGACGGGCCCATTGTGTAAATTACATGACCTTTGTTCATCATTCATGTGTGTGTGTGTGTGTGTGTGTGGGTTAGCATGTGTGTTACAGTGTTATGACACAGCCCATCCTCCTCTACACAGGAGATAGTCCATGTGGAATATTTAAACCTCCCAGAGCCAATTAATGTAATGGGGACATATTTGCATATACTGAGGGTATGGGGGGATGAGGGAGGAGAGGTTGAGGGGCAAAAGATAAAGGGAGGTAGGGAGGATGGAGCGCTGGGGGGATAGAGGAATGAGGAGAAGGCAAGATCAAATGGAACGGAGTAGAGAGCAGTGACGGGTGAACTGAAATGCTGTCAGGAAACAGGAGAGAGAAATGTTCAGTATCATTGAGACTCCACAAGCTAACGGTTCATATCTGGAATGACTAGAGAAAGGGGGAACATAAACCTGCAGCCCTCTTGTTCAACTAACAGGTAAATGTTCCCTTACTTTCCAGTAAAAATCTATAGTCAACAAAGGGGATGCATTGACTATCATTCCCCATCAAAAAAATCTCTGGCTTCTCTGGAATGGAATGGAAATGGAATTGAGAAGAACAATATGAAGCTAATGTGGTGATCACCATGAATGAATCTCGGCTTCTATTGCAACACGCTCATGGCAGAATTTGACCTCAACAGCATGATCCATGGATCCACCCTGCTGGTGCCTGGTTAGCATTGACTAAGACCCCTGTGGAACTTGGTTGAATCCATATATATATATAAATATGAAATATACATGTGAGCACACACGATACATACATACACATGCAGACAAATGAGAGGTGGAAAGAATTCGTTCCCATAGTCCAGTAACGCAACAGATCACATAACATGCCTTAGCAAACTGATGAAGGTTCACAGGAGGCGAGGGACTGACAGAGAAGAAGAGAAACAAGTGGACTCCCAGAAAAGGGGATGACATTTACCAATACACAATACCTGATGAACAGTAATTAACCTAAGCTGCAGAGGCGTGCACGGAGGCTGTCCCAGTGTCCACCATGTAAATGCAATGTCTTGAGTTCAAATCCAGCCTGGAACCGTTCATAGCATCTCTTGTTCTTGGCATCTCCTTTTCCAAGTGTGTGTTTCTGTAGGAAAAAATGGCATGTTCATAACCCCCCTGTTGAAAAATTCCTCTTCAAAACTGGTGTTTCAGTATCTATTCAATCTGCAACACATATACACATTGTGCACGCTCTCTCTTTCTCTCTTACACACACACACACTCAAACATTTGCCAAGTAAGTGTAACCTCTAGGGATGTTTGAAATGCTATAGTGCAGAGAAGAATATGCTATGTTATCACAAAGTGTCAGAGCACATAAATCCAGAAAGGGGAAAGAACAGTGAAATGAGGACAGGTGCAAAATAGAAGATACATTCTCTCTCTTACTCTCTCTCTTCCTCACACACACACACACACACACACACGCACACGCACAAATGCAAACATACAAACAGACACTGCTGCATACATGTGCAGACATGCAGACATACACATCATACACAAACAGGCATACATACATACAGACATAAAGCAGACACACACAATAACAACCAGTGTTTCTTCCTTATTAAAGATACTTGGTGTTTTTTATTTACATCATGTAAGACAGAAGATGTTCCTTAATGTCAGTCAGAAACCAACAGCTCTCATCAAGCCAACCAGATACACACCTGGTTCCCACTACAGGGCCTGCAGGGTTCATGTCCGGGGTCACCTCAATATGCTTACATGTTATCAAAGCTCAAAAGCACTTTGAGACCATAGCTCTGCTGTCTGCAACAAGTTAAAATGAAGAAAAGTACAAGTTTACTATTATTTTATTAATTTGAAGGTATTCTGATCAGAGGTCTCAAAATGTGCCTGACGTGTTTGGGAACCCCAGACATGGATACTAAGTCTTGTTTGACTCTAGGCACCAGTTTCCCATCTTAGTGCTATGATCAGCTTAGAGCCATGAAGGTGATCTTAGCAGCAAGACAGTATCTGACAATGTCCTGCAAAAACCATGTATCCTACATTTAACCAGTTTTATGTTTCAATGTTTCAAGATGCTTCCTAACCTCGTCGCTTAGGAAAACCATTCAAAATGTATTGGGGGATGGGAGGTTTTTGCGGGACACTGGCATTTTGGGACAACCAGCTGGCTTTAGATGGCATACATGCTGACATACAGAAAGTAACTGACTGAAATAGAGAAGATAAAAACAATGGAAAATGTGAAAAATTAAGTCTTATTTTGTGAATTATACCAAAAAAGTATTCTATATATAATTTTTTTACAGTTTCATTTTTGTCTGTTTGAATATATTAAATAGATCTAAATTATACATATTTGTTACAGGTAGGCCTTTATTAACAGGTTGTACATTGGAGAATTCAATATGTAATTGTACAGTTTAACACGTGCACACACACAAACGCGCACATGCACGCACACAGGCAAGCACACATGGATGTGCACATACACACAATGGTTGATGGAGTTATGTGTGTATTTGGTTTCCCTTTCCTGGAGGAGACAGACCAGACACTAACCTCCCACACTGTTGAACAATGCAATCAGTGACGAATACGACTGGGCTGATTTATTGATTGACATAATGATTGATCCTTTAAATTTCAAATGAACAAAAATGTGTTGCTTTATGGTTTCATAATTCTTTTTTCCCAGCCAGACACCCAAATGAGGAACTAAGTCTCTTACCTTAGGTTCATGAGAACATATGATTAATGCTACGCAGGGACAGCTTGGACAGGGACACACAAAACAGCTTGTTGACCCATTCGGGGTCCCAATCCATAGTTTAAGAAACACTGCTGTATTTGATTAATCACATGTCAAACCATTATATCAAAAACCTCCTACATGTATGAATAACACACAGGGGACAGGAAAGAAGTCAGCACCATCAAGTGGGAAACTGTCACGTTCATGTTGATTATTGGAAAATGCAGCTCCATTGTGTGTGTGTGTGTGTGTGTGTGTGTGTGTGTGTGTGTGTGTGTGTGTGTGTGTGTGTGTGTGTGTGTGTGTTTGACCTTGTATAACAGTCCAAGACCAACAATATTCTAGAGAATCGGTACCTGCAACGCCTACCTAGGATCAGACCAAGATCTGACCAACCCTTTAATATTATGCCAAGAATGTACATAGACTAGGATGAAGACACCGACTTTAGAGACAGGAAGTAGGTGTAACATCGGTGTAATGTCTTTCATTTAGGAGTGAAATAGCTGTAGTGTTCAGTGTGCTATGATACACTAGATTAGTTATTCACACATGCCTGCATTTAAGCATTAGAGAATATCAGCGCTTTGATAGGTATCTCATTAGAAATACAATTGTTAAATACACTCAAGAACGGGTCACCTAGCTTGCCAAGATCATAAGGAAAGTGTAAGTATCTTAATCTATAATGTATCCCTATTCATAAATAAGTTATTAGCTGATTCCAATGCTGTGGATCGTGTGGTGAACAAACTCACAAACACGACGAGCACAGTGCTGGATACGCTGTCCATGCGCTGGTTTCCCCAACAACTGCTTTCATAATGCACTCATAATAAGTAGGTAGATAAAATAAAACAGCAGATCCACGCCCACCCCAGCGTGACACAGAGCTAAGGACACTTCAGCTACCTCTCCAAAAACCAGTAAAGGGCCTTTCTGTTCTTTCAAACCGTGGTGAATGGGTAAAAAGAGGCTCAACTTAGACAGCAGGGGAAAATAAATCCACTTTCTCAGATATTTAAGATATCAGAAAAATTTCCCGTCTTGGCAAGCTCACTGAACCATTCTCAAGTGTGTTTGACAGTTTGTATACTGAGCCAGGAGTTATTTTTCCAAGCAGGCTGACGTGCAGACATAGATCACTCTCAAAGCGGTGATATATCCTCTAACGCTTAAACGCATCAATGTATGTCGAGAGCAGCACAGACATTCCAGGTAGGCGTTGCAAATAGTGTCTCTGCAGAACTTCGGCGGAATCTGAACGTCACAGACCTTGGTTTTACTGCAACAGGTGTTAAGTCAAACTGTCCCATCACCTTTAGATGCAAAGTAATAAAATGTGGACAAAATCAGGCTGCTCTCTGTAGCAGGCATAGCAAGCACCCACAAACAAAGTATGCTAGGTGCTAGTTTGCCTCTGGCAGCGGAGTGGTACTGGAGCCTTCGATGGTGTTTAAGATACATTTCTGTGATTTCAGATTTCCACCATGCACTCACGGTGCTCAGTGTAGCTGTAGGCGAGGAATCAAATTAAAACATATATTTTCTTGTGTGCTATTTTGCGGAAAAAAATAAAGAAAGAAATCTGCACCTGGTGTTTGTGCGATGAGCAATGACTCGTAATGTTAGTTAGTTAATGTTAGTTACTGTTATTGGTTCTAATCTTGCCAATACCGGACCTTTTCCATACAATGCATAGTATACTCCCAGAGAGACAGAGGAGAGAAACATACTGAAGAAGAGGACTGCTAGCATAAGATATACAGGACAGAAGCAATGGCAAAATTAGACAACATCAGTGTGGATAAGATTGTGGGATATATGGAACGAAAAGATTTAATACAAATATATTGTGTGTTTTAAGAGTTTTAAGTGTTAGCTAAATTGCCCATTTACATTGCCAATATCATGGCCTTGAGAGAATAAGGTGAGTGTGACAGGGCTTCAAGCGTTATGATGCTTTTGCTATCAAAGAGAATGACAAACCTAATGAGTTGTTAGAATTTATTAATAGCAATAATGAATTGTCAATAATCTTCCATCACTTGTAAACCATCCCCCAATCAAACACTGACAGGTCAATAAGGAATCAGAGACAAAATACACCCCCGTCTGTTTTCCCATCTATATTTCTCGCTCCTTCACTGCCTCTCCTCTAATATGTCATGCTGGTGGCAAAGAGACAGGAATAAGAAAATGAATGGCAACAAAAGTCACTTCTCACTACTAGAAATATCCTCAATATATGTTAGCAACCATCAATTCTCGAAAAACAATAATCCATTGGTTTGCTGTTTTCTCTGTTAGTGTCCCTCTGCTTTCCACCAATAAGAAAATGGAGGAAACACAAGTTTATTAATTTGACAATATAATAGAATGGGGTGTCTCTAAAATGTATATGTTGTTTGTTTTTTTTGTTTTGTTTTGTTCTTGGGGGGGCATAATGATCAGGAATATAAATGCTAATGCTAATAAGCAGTTACTTCCAATATATCTGTATCTATATGAAATATATTTCATTTCCTCAGTAGTTTCCTCAGTGCAATGTTAGTGTGAAAGATTTCACACAGGAAGAGAGAGTCACATTATTAACCTGCTGTAACCAAGAGCAGACCTTCCTGTTCTATTCTATTGATATTATAGATCTGTGTCATAAAAGGTTAATAATCACATTCTCTGTTGCTGTGTCAATTCTACCGGGGATGTTTCCGAGAACCTGCCAATTCTCCTTTGCCACCTTCCTCAACCTTCTACGCCCTTATTGAAGATATACCGACATAAAATCCTTGGCGTAATAATAGCACTGCCAAAGGGATCTCTGAAAGTTCAGTGACCACTATTTCAGTTGCCATGTAGTGAAATTGCAACATGCTATTGACTTCCCGCTCAACTTATTCTGATTTTAGTTTTCATGATTTGAAACTTTTGGGTTTGAAAGCTGTGTCAATATGTGGTCATCTCTCAGGCTTATTCTGCAACAAGCCAAAAAGGACCTGTTGCACACACACTCAAAACTTCTTCTGTACCTTTTACCTGTGGATGCATACTGGTATCTTGGGCTCCAGGTCAGACTTACATCACCTGTGATTTTGTTCCCTCTCTGAACAGCAATTAGTATTAACAGAGACGTTACCTTTTCAGTAAATTAGCCACATCTCAATGATTAGCAGGTTAGAAATGAACAATTTTCAACAATTTTTATTTTATTAATCAAATAAGGTTGGCAAGCACAGGTACTACCATTTATTCAGATTTTAAGATACCTAGATTATGCCATAACTACTTGATTATTTCTTTGATCATCAATAATCTGTTTGAATCAGCAGTTGTTGACAGACACGTCCAATTTACGGGCACTTCTGATAATATTAAAACCATTTGTGTCACCCTCTAAAAATATCTCATTTTTCTGATGACCCCAGGGGAAAGTAGCGCCACCAGGAAAGGGTTATATTCTCTGCTGGCCAGCCATTTCAACTCTGATATATCGGGGACAGTAAAATAGTAAGAATTGACAACTATGTGATGTGAACAATCATAAAGTGAAAACGAGTGCCCAAATGTGCCAAGTCTCTAAAATAACTAAAGGCTATCCAACAAAACAAATCCAACGTCAACCCTTCACTTCCCACTATAAATGACACTTCATGAAGATTATCATTGACAAAAAGCACAGCACTTGACTTTACCATGACTGGCTTACAGAGCTACCCTGCGAGAATCTGGAAGGCCTGAGATATTTCCATTGAGTAAAGCGTAGATAGACTTAAATCCCATCACATGAGCATGGGGCTTTATGCTTTAATCTACATCTGGTACTGGATACTGTAATGATTCAATAAGATTATGTATGTGAACATGTACTGTGTCAGTTAGCACGCACTGTGCAGTATGTGTGTGCGCGCGTGTGTGTTAGTATGCACTGTGTTGTTTATAGTATTGGCCGAACTGGACAAAAATATATCTGAATACAATGTCAAATATTTGAACTACCTGAGGTGCGCTTGATTTATCTTGCCAGATTCTCGCAACGACCTCAAAATTGAAGACGGCGCTGTGGGACTCTCGGTGGCTCAGTGGGCTAAGGCGCATGCCGTGACTTTATCGTGACAGGTTTTAACGTGGCTCATAACTTTTGGCACATGTCATTCCCTCTCTAATCTTTCCAGTATATTCTATCTAATGATGCAGAAATGTCATAAAAAATATCTTGAAACAAGTGCTTCTAAAATAAGATCAATGAAGTGCTCCTCATGTCTTTTTTTTCCTTCAAATATTCAAAATGGATTCATCTTATATTTTGTCCCGGTCTGAGCAGTAAAAAGGCACTGAGCTGGGAGTAGTTTTCAGTCCTTAACAGAGTACTTGCGATGAAATTGTTGTTGTCCATTGGTATAGTTCACTGCGGGTTTAAAGCAGAAAAGGCTCCAAGATCAGCCGGCATTTGTCCTTTTATGTCCTTTTTTCCAAACCTCTCTACTTTTATTTGCCTCTGTTCTGCCTTTCCACAGCCTCATCCAGCTGGTCCAAGGTTGAAGGATTAATGTCATGAGCAGCAAGTTGGGAGTTTGTCAAACATGGCATGATTTAGAGACTGTTGGAGAAGGAGGAAGGGGCTAGTATTGTTCTTAAATGGTAGTTTTACGTGTGCTAGAGGACACGATTCACAGCAAACATTTTGAGGCGATTTTGTCAAGTATTTCATACTTATCACCCACTTTGTTATCATGAATTTCCAATTCCATTGCTGATGAAAGCTATATAAACTATTCCCATAGCCTCTCAAAGTTTGCCCATGCATCACTGCCTTCATACAAGGGTCTGGGGGACAGGACTGGCAGAAAGAGCTAGATTCTGGGGCTGGGCTGGGCTAGGACTGAGACTGGGCCTGGGGCTGGAGAAGCCAGCTAGAGGCTAAAGTTTCATAGTCACGTTGCTCCACCTCCTCGGGAACTATTTTCATGAAAGATCCGTGTGCCTGAAATTTTGTGAGCCAAAATATCCAAAATATCTCCCTTGATCTGGAGGGCATCTTGTTTTTACCTTTGATGAGCGATTATAAGTTTGGTTTCAACTATATTGGCCATCCCGCAGGTTTGAATCCAACCTGTCACAATGCAATTGCATATCCATAGTTCTGCGTGTGTGGGTTCCCACAAGTCTGAATCCAGCCTATCACAATGCATATGCATATATCCGGGTCTGTGTATGGGACCTATAAACTTGTTTCTCGTAGAAACATGGTCCCGATGCTGTAGGAGACTTTCCTCATAGAGGCTGGGGGGGCGGAGCGAGAACTGGTCAAGGAGGCATGGCTGTGAGATGTCCCCGCCTCCAGGAAGTAACACGTTCCTGGAATCTCTTTGGGAAAATTGTCGGGGAGTTCCAACCGCGAACGAGGGACAAATGAAAAAGCGCGGTCATCTTTCAGTAACCTAAGAAAAACAGGAGAGGAGAGGAAGATAGGGCAGGAGAATAGAGAAAAGGGAAGAGATGAAAGGAGGAGGAGAGGAGTGGTGAAGAAGACAGAGAAGGAGAGGACAGACAAAGAAAAGAGGAAAAGAAACAAGTTGATGAAAAGAGAGAGGAAAGAAGCAAACAGTGAAGAGGAAAGGACAGAAGAGAGGATGACAAAATAAAAGTTAAAGAGCTCGTATAACTATATCATTTCTGAAAATAACAGAACATTTGCTTTTTGTGTATGTGTCCACAGCTTAATCTCTGCATGTGTGTGTGTGTGTGTGTGTGTGTGTGTGTGTGTGTGTGTGTGTGTGTGTGTGTGTGTGTAGTCATGTGTGTATATGTAGGCACTCACTGGAAAGTCGTGGGACTAACGTTGATACATCTTGGATGGCTCCCAGATTCAAACTTGCTGGCCAGTGTCACATTGTTCCCAAACAGGCAGTAGCGTGGCATTTTAACCCCGACCACGCCCGCCAGCACCGAACCCGTATGGATACCTATTCTTAGCTAAGGGAGAGAGGGAGGGATGGGGAGGAAAGAGACAAATCGACAGGAGGGGAGAGAGATTAAGTAGAGCGAAAACACATCCAGTGAGTTTCAAACAGTTCAGATGGTGGCATGATGATGATGATGATGCATCGTTCTTTGACAGCTCACATGTCCACAGTTGGCCTGGAAATGGAAGTTATGTGTCTTCTGCAGCTATATTTATTTGAATCTGTGTCTGCATTACTTTCCCCCACTTTCCATCTCTTTCCATTGTTTGTCAGAACATTTTGGCTGGACTGCGTAAGAAACCATAGCCTAAGAAAACCTGTCACACATTCTGAACTGTGCCACAATAAACTACCGACTCTGCACTGCTGCAAATGTTCATAAATAATGTCTCCCTGATGAATTGATGTCATTCACTTCTTTCACCCCCATCCTGCACAGCAAAGCGATGTCTCGTTTTGAACCAGAAATCGCACTGTGGAACGGGAATGGCAGCCATCTTAGTTCCATATTAGCGCCCCGCGGCTGTTGTTAACTAATCTGAGATTCTGTGCCAGCTGATTTTTAGAATATTGGAGAGTCTTAAAATAGGGATGTCAGAGCGGGAACTGTTGCATAATTGCTGCCAGCTCCTCTTAGATATAGGGCAGCAACAGGGTCCA
>JAXDDW010000010.1:312500-327500 GCA_034670385.1 Hoplostethus mediterraneus | reverse complement strand
TTATCACCATAGTTATCATGTTTAAACTATAATGAAGCAGTCTGGTAATTTAATTTGTTCATGAGGATGCAAGAAAGAACAATGTCACAAAAAACTGATTTTGTGCTGGTTATCATATTTGTGACCAATAATTATTGGTATATATAGATATAATACTAGGGAGAGTATTGCATTCATTCCTCCTCTTTTCAGATCTTTATCACATAATAACGAGATCTTTAGCTCCTAAATCTGAGAAAAAAATCTGCATAATTGAGAGAACAGGCTGATTTTCCCACCAAGGAAATGATGTTTTCGTCTCCGTTAGTTTGTCTGTTTGACAGACAGCAGGAGATGTAGAAAGTCTGGACAGATAGGCCCTGGGTGAAAGAACAACTGATTCGATCTTGTTGGTGATCCAGACCTGGGATTTCCTCCATTAGACGATTAGCGTTTTTTTAGCCATAACTATGAAACTAACGGAGATAGAGACTAAATAACGTAAATAATAAAGTATCAACTGAGTAAAATGAAAACAGTTCTTGGTAGTGTACTCAGACCTTTGGACCCCACTCTATTTTTTGCGATGTAAGCTACAATCATGAGAAATAATGTATTATCGGGGAAACACTCAGACTGATTTTAAACCCATCACTCTTACCACTAAGTGGCAGTAATGATCATGTCCAGTCACAAATAAATCATAAATGAAGAAGAAGCAGGGCAGGATTCTGGGTAGAATATAGGTGGAGCTTTCCAAATCTGACTCTAATGCCGTTGTTGGGTTTTATTGTGATCATAGGGTCTATCTCACTCTAGATTTTTAAACTCTTTGACTCCTAGTCATTTCTACTTATTTGTGCTTACTGTGCCAGGGGTCGCACTAAATCCAGCGGTAACATTGAAGAGATAGAGAAGGGCAAATCTTCCCTCATTTGAGAATCATCGCCCATGACCCATCTCAGACTGAGCCCAGGTGAATACACCAAATAAGGGATGCCCTTTTGATGCGTGTGTTGCCATATTTCCCACAGTTCAAAGAGTGGGCTCTCATTTACCACCAGTTCAGCCATTTAGACAGAGTAACCATGACAATGGCAACATATGGGTCCATCTCTCCCTCTCTCCCTCTCTCCCCCTCTCCCTCATGTCCTCCTGTTCGCTTTCTCTCTCACACACACAAAACTCTCACTCTTTTGCTCTCATACACATAATCACTCCTCTTTCTCTTACACACACTCAATCTCACTGCCTGCCTCCCTCCCTCTCTTTCCCTCCCTCCCTCCCATCTGATATCTGACATGTCCGGTAGATAAGATGAAGACGTAAAACAGAGTTATATGGGAAGATGGCAAGGAGATACTGTTAGGATCAAGGCAGCGAGACGAGTGGAAAGATGGAGGTAAAGAGAAGATGGAAAGAAAGGGTGAAAATGAAGAGAAAAGAGATACAGCCAGGGAAGAGTAAACAAGAGGGGGTGCAGAGGGGAGGAGAAAGAAAGAAAAGGGACAGGGAGGAATGGGGTGTGAAGGGAAGAAAAGGGGGGGGAAGCAGAGGTAGAGAGCAGTTATTCAGGGAGGAAGAAAGAAAGAAAGAAAGAAAGAAAGAAAGAAAGAAAGAAAGAAAGAAAGAAACAGATGGATGTGATGATGGATAAAATTGAAGGCAGTAGGAGGGGGAGGTAGAGATGGAATAGAGCATTGTGGGATTCACTGTGGGGTGGCTGTAACTAGGCCCTGCTCTGAAGCCACACTGTCACAGGGACAATATTGACACATCTTTGTTAAGCTCCCACAGATTAGCCATTAATCAGCTGCTTTTTCCACACCACACCACATCACACACACACACACACACACACACACGCACACACACACACATAGAGGCACAAGTACACACAAATACACACACAGCCCTACAAATCAAGCTGAGCTGAGTTGAAAATTAACAAACTTGTATTTCTGAACATCCACAGTCATGATAACTGCAGTGAGTGAGTGAGTGTGTGTGTGTGTGTGTGTGTGTGTGTGTGTGTGTGTGTGTGTGTGTGTGTGTGTGTGTGTGTGTGTGCGGTTGAAGTCCATGTAAAGCTCATTGAGCGTGGCGATTACCTATATGAGTGCACGTGTGTTTGCTGGTATCTGAGTGTGCACGTGCTTATGAGCCTGTATGTATCTGCAGGCTTATGAGTGTGCCTGTGTGTATCTAAGAGCACACAAACGCATATTTACTATACCTTCCAACACATAGTGTACCTTATAAATGTCTGTGTGGTGATGGAGAAAGTGTGTGTGTGTGTGTGTGTGTGTGTGTGTGTCTGCCAACCTTGTAGACGTCCAGAATGCCACACTGGTAGTCGAAGCGCGTGTACAGCTCGTTCAGCATGGAGATGACCTGCATGGGCGTGCACTGGGCACACACGGCGGTGAAGCCCACGATGTCCGAGAACAGCATGGTGACGTCGTCGAATTTGCGCGCGGGCACGTGATGACCCTGCCACAGTTTCTGGGCCACGTCGCCTGGAAATATGGAGTAGAGGAGATCCACCGTTCTCCTCTTCTCCTCCTCCAGAGCCTGGTGAGTCCGCTCCAACGTGGCCTGAGAGAGGAGGAGGAGGTGAGGACGGAGGGAGATGCAGAGGTTTGTTCTGTGTGCTTTGATGAAGGTGTTAATGATGATGATGATGATGATGATGATGATGGAGTACAGCACCAAATTTAAATTCCTGGTTCATGTGAATGCTTTTGCTGATAGATTTTATTTTATTTGTGACTCTGTGTATCTGTTTAGGCCTATTTGTATGTGGGCGGGTTTCTCTATGCCTGAGTCTGTCTGGTGCACTACTATAGCATCATTTAGGCAGGCAAATGAACTCAGACACATCTATTCATAGCAATGGCCTAGGGGAGTCGTTGCAATAGGATCGAGTGACGTAACACTGCCGGCCGCTGAGTAGCTGCATGGGAGCAGGTCAAGACTCAGTGCCTTGCTCAAGGGTATTTTGACAACAATTTATCAGGGAGAGTCACTTCCAGCAGCCAGATTTCCCCATGTCATTTCCCAGTCACGTTAGTTCCTTGAGTTGCCCTGCTCTGTTAGTAATGAGCGGATGTTTGTCGATCCACCGGGGGTCTGTACACACAGACAGGATTACAGTGGCAAGCCCCTACCTTGAGTTTGTCCATCCTCTTCTTTAGGCCGTCCTGGGCCTTGGCCTGCTCCCCCACCAGGATCACGTCTCGCGTGGCATCGTGGATGGGGATGTCTGATAGGTGGAGGCCCCTGCCCATCAGTTCCTCCAGCTTATCAACACGCGGCGAGCCCAGGAACATCAGGGAGCAGGACTCAGGTACATGGATCATCTGACCCTTCAACTCCATCACCTGGCGTAGAGCGCAATCAGCATGGAGGGGAGAGGAGGAGGTCATGTCAGGAAAGTTTCATACTAACAAATCACCTGAAAGAAGATAAAGAGAATTCTTCTTTTTCTTTTGATTTTTCACTCTGAAATGAATACAATTTAAAAAGAGATAAATAATACTTAAAATCATGAACTATTGTCAAAATCAACCCTAAAAAAAACAGCACAGGACTATTTTAAAAGCAGGCAAAATAATGCAAAACCACCTCAACACAGGCTAGGATACCTTTCAACTCAGTCCCAGCTAATTTAGTCCACTCACTCACTTCTGACAAAACATTTACTTGTAGGATGACTACATCAAAAAAGTGGAATACTATAGCATACTGCTTAACAACTGGGATGAGGGTTGGGATGTGGGGCGTGGGAGGAAGCGAAGATATGGCCCTGGTACTGGAGAGGAGTATGTGTCTGAATGCTTTGATTTGTGATTTATGTCCACATTTTGCAATGTTCTGTTTGTATTAGCTATTTTATGTCTTTTCTTTTGAGTTGGGGGTGTGTTTGTTTAGATGAGGAAGGAAGGAGGAGGGTATTGATCAGGGAGGAATAAATGCCAATATCTGTCACATAAATAAATCAATGTCATTTGACCCTCCACAACCTAACAACCATAATTAGCTGATAACATACAAGAGGGGGCGGTGAGAGGGCAACCCGGTCTAAGCCTGAGAGAGAGGGACAAGAGGCATCAGGAAGCCTTGTCAATATCATTTGACTCACATGAGAGAGAATAGGAGGGACAGAGAAAGAGAATGAGACTCTCCTGAGGTGGGTGGTCGGAGAGGGAGAGTGAGAGAGTGAGACAGTTGTGCATGGTAGTTTATGTTCTTTTATTAGCCTCGGGTTGCTATGGAGGTCCAGTCCACCTGATACTTTCTCTTCTCTCACCTGTGTGCTCTACACATATACAGGTGTGTACTCACACACTTACACACTAAGTAAACTGATTCATTGCTAATTCATGCTTTTGTAAACAACTGATAATCAGTGGATATGAACATCGAGTGTCAATTTTTTGCTGAAATGGTGAAATGTTTAGCAACTTCTTTGCAAATAAGCTCTTCAACTTAACATTGTGCAACTAGAAGTTGCAGTTCCACCAGTTGTACAGTATGAAACATACTCTGGTACTTTTGATCATTTTTATGCAAGCTTATATCCTCTGCTAAAGACATACAGTGTGCAGAAGCATTTGCAAATGTATGATAAATTAGTAAAATAATTACAGGTCACAAAAGTGAAACTGATTTCAATATTATCATCACAAATTGAGAAGCTGACCAAAATAAAGAGGATTGCTTTATGGTCCATTGGAACAATGAGCTCTACATCCTGCATCCTGTTATGTTTGCCAGTATAAATGCCAGGAGCAATAGCCAGTGTCATTCAGTTTCACATTGCTACCCTAGCACATAAATGAGGTGCCTTTATCATATCAATCTTTGATAATGTAGACTTAGAACAAAGTGGCCCACATGCTTCTCATTCATAGAACACTGTATATAATGTAAGCCTAGGACATGGACTTGTATAAAAAGATACGTGAGGTTGTAAGATGACTCACAAATGTGCAAATATATACTTCAATCCGTACGGTTGAAGAGAAAACTGTGTGTGTGTGCATTGTGTGCTGCAAGGCCACAACACTTATATTTTGTGTAAAACACATTTAGCACATTTTTGCCTCGTAATCGCTACTATAATCTATTATTCTAGTCATCAACTAATCCACTACAATCACTATTTCCTTTTGATGTATGTATTTTTCAAGTAATCACTTTTATATAATCAGAAAAAACACTTGAGGTAGTACTCAGATTAATAATAATATTTTGCAGTCGATATTTGAGTGCTGCGGAATTGCACTGAATGATGCATTTATTTTTGAAAAGATCAGATTGGAAGTCTGGAAGTAGAAACAACTTCTGTTTGGGCTTATTTAATCATCAAACCAATAAGAAAAAGCTGAGATTAATATTTGATAACATAATAATGTTAAAAAATACCATAATATGCACCATTTCCTTACTACAAAAGCTGTCTATATTACACTGCACAGCAGCCATACTGAACACATACTAAATGAGACACTGCACAGGTTAACTTATTGTTGCTACACAAAATCTATGTTAAAAAAAAATCCTACACACCTGTACTTTAACAACAACTGTAGAAACATTATGGAAGGCCCTCACAATGAGCCATACTGCAAAAATGGAAATGGTGTATAATAGCAAAAATTGTGACTTGTCAAAAAATACAATGATATTGGACACAGCATAGTAGGTTTGGGTATATAAGCAAGGCAAGTGAAACTTTCTGGAAAATCTACATTACATTACTGAATTACATTACAGCTTAATTGACTGTGTTTTCCTGCTCACAATTTTACATGGGCTTTTTTCTCTATAGAATAGCTGTGTAAAAGACATGTGATGCTGTTTCAGACACTTCCACTATATGGAGTCTAATAGGTGCTGTCTAGTCACCACACTGACTGCAAACAAATCAACTTTGCAGGTATTGCAGGTTTGCCCCAAGGGTGTCTTGCACAAAACCTCCTATTGTGTCAGACATTTTCCTTTGGCACTTTCTTTGGTAACCAGTGTTGATAAATCCTTTGTTCTGTTGACTATATTGAATTTCACTAGAGCCTTTCTAAATACTAGAGATTGTACTTCTGCTCTTGCATGTCTTCTGTGGCATTCTTTGTATGTGTGTTTGTGTATCTTTTTGGTCTGCCTGATTTGTATGTGCTCTTGATATGGCTGATATGGAGTAATCATTTGTTTTGATTATAACATGGTCAAAGAAATATGACCAAACTTGCCCTTGTGAGGCCTCATAGCCACTGTGACGCATGAGTGAGTACAACCTGTATTTCTTTTTACTGTAGTAATGTAATTGTCATTAAGAGAAATTGGGTACACTTGGGTGCATTTTTCAATTTCCAATCCCGTTTTTTTCAATCCCAAATAATTGTTTTATATAATTTTATAGCAAAATAAAATATGAAAAAGTGAAGGAGGGAAACCAGGGCAATGTATGCAATACAAAGAAACATCTCTCAGGCTTGTGATTGATCCACATAGTCTCAAAAATCATTACACAGTACAGTTCTATTGCTACTTACTATGCTACTCCACTTAATGTGATGTATCCTATTTTTTTTAACACTGAACATTATATTAACTGGAAAATTAAATTCTATAATCAAGGAGAAAGTTTGTGCTCAAACAACTAGAGTAGAGGTGTGTAGCGTGTTGAGCTTCGTTATGAACGATGAGACTATTTAGTCAATTCTAACAATTGACAACTATTGAAGTTATTCTTCGTAATTAATATCTTATCAATTAACACTCTTGGGGCACCACCAGTTTACACTGGAATAGTCTCTTTATAAGGATATCAGTCTAATAATCAAAAGAAGTGAGCTCTAGATTACAGTGATTTTCTACCTTCATGTCCAGGATATATCAATGACACACAAAAACCAGTTCTTTATAAATGCAAAGATTTTATTAATTATGTAAATAAAACACCAATAAAATGAATAAATGTATACTAAACTAAAACAGATAATGGCAGTAAAACGGACAAATAAAGTAGGAAGTAAAACAGTGGCAGAGGATATATTAAATAAGAGTGGCAAATGATATTGGGATCAAGGATGGCAAGGAAATTGGCACCGACAAAACGACCTGAGCTGTAATACGTCTAATTGCGACCATGTGGCCACAGCGAAAGATGGCTTGGAGGACAGCTGACAGTTTCCGGGAGACTTGGGACAGAAGGACAGAAAATAGTGGAGCGAGAGAGAGAGAGTATTCTAACCTCACTTTCACAGTTCAACCCTGCCTTGGCATCACCCGTGCATCAACAAGAAAGTTGGTTACCGTCTGGTTTGCAGGGTGTCAGCGGCGTCCTCGTCCCCGTGATAACCGTTGCGCAGTCGCAGTAGCCAGGTAAACACACGCACGTGTTGGGCTGGGCCGGTCGATTTCAGGAGGGCCGATGTGGAGAGCGGTCCGGGGCCGTGGTTCGTCAGGGTAGTCGTGCCAACAGTTCACCTCAGTGAAGATAGAGGGAAGGGTCGATGTGTTGGCACACGTCGTTCAGGTAGCAGAGTAGCGGAGCGGCTGGCTTCTGACGGGGTTACGTAGTCTTCTGGATCAGGTTGAGTGAACTCGAGCGGACGTCACGTCGATATTCACCGTAGAGCTGATCTGGTAGTTGAGCTTGGAGAAGAGCTTGGAGCCAGGTTCAAACTTAGTTTCAGGACGGGCTGCGGGACGGGCTGCAGGACGGTGGAGTTCTCTTTCTTGATGTTTCTTGATGTCCTTCCGCCTGAGTTTTTGCCCGTCCGCCCGTTGCAGGAGTTGTCCTGCTTTCTTCGTTGGTGAGATTTCGAGAGAGAGTGAGCCCAAGAGCCAAGGGCTCAGGGGACTTTATAGTAAATCAGGCAAATGGGTGTTTCCCCTATTTGCATGCATTCAGACTTATGGCCTGGGGCTCAGTGATTAACATTCGCCAAAACTGCTTTCCCACCTAGGTTTGAAAACATTGTTTTTCTTGTCCCTTTTGGGATACACGTGACATATTTAATCACCTTACCACAAATGTGTCAGTATGATACCAAACATGACCGTCTTACCACACAACACTTGCGCGTACAACAGACATCTTAATAACGCATGCTGTGTGCTTTGGCTAAGCAAGATAATACATTGGGAAGTAGGGTACATCATCTGCCACAGGATGTGTTATTCAAATCTAATAAGACATATAAAGAAAGTCCATTTTTGATGCACATTCCAGAGTTTCTTTGTTCTCTTAGTGTGATTCACTTGGTGATAAGGTTGAGTGCAACTTACTCGGCACTTATCAGTGACCCCCCGGTGCCACGTGGTTTAACCGGCCCTGGAAAGTGCTACTTTTAGCGGTTTTATGGAGAGAGCCCCCCTTGGATGAGAGGGGGGGGGTTCCTTGGGACTGTCACAAGTTCGGCAGGGGTCCTGACCTGGCCTGAGGCCTTGGGAGGGGAATGTGTTAGTCTTTGTCTTGTCGTTGTGCATCCTGTCTCGTGAGAGAGGAAGAGTGAGGAAGATGATGTCTCCTGCACACACTACATATCCCCCACTTCGTAGCAATGGTACCTCCTAGAACCATTGGGACGACAAAACAACAGGTGACATCACGATACCAGGTTAGCAACACAACAATCCTGCTTCTGCACGGGAATTGATGCATCCCTACCAAAGGTGAGAAGTGATAGAGAAAGGGAGGAAGAAACATAAGCACTACCCTATACTAGAGGAGAAATTCCTACTCCTAACCTAATTGGTCATACTAATACTAAAGGTATTATCCAGGGTACCCTGGCTGACTAACTTCATCTGCGGGCTGGTTTACGCCCAGTTCCTACTGGACTGCGGGGGATTCCCTTGACAGCTAGATTGGCAAGAAACAGCTAAAACTGGTCTTGGACGTTTGCATCATGTCTACTTCTAAAGATTTGTGGGCAACTCTTAGTGTTGCATGCTTCGCTTGCATCTATAAAAGAAGGTAGCAATACAAACGTCAATAGATAACCTAGGGTAACCCTGGCACCTAAAATACTGTCAGCTGAAAACCAAGCCTGGGTCAGAGAGTTGTCAGGTTCTCTACTTTGGGATTCAATGACTTGGAGTCCCGTCTTGATGGGAGTTAAGTCAATAATAAAAATAAACAAAAAAAATAAATCCAGGATTGCATCGCTGGGGACATTGACCCAAAGTGTTTGGTTGTAACCCGTTCAACTCAACAAAGTGGAGCTGTTGTAGCATAAGGGTAATGTCACTTCAGCATGCATCTGTGTATCTTGGGTCCAACTATAACCTGCCTAACTGGTTAGAGGCAATAGTAGTGACATGCTTCTGGGACACTTCGTAGGTGCTGAGTCTTATAAACACTCTTTGTGGGGTGTGTCCGGCAGTTAGTGATCAGTAGCCCGGGTTGATCTCTTAGTGCACTGCATGACCTAGGGCCTGGTGACTGATCTCTGGTTGAGCTGCTATTGTAATAATGATGAGAATCAAAATAAACTGCAGCGTTTGGATTCTAGCAACACATACAAGGAATGTACCAAACATCAGTAACTCGACAGGTATTGCATTACTGCACCCCCACTTGCAACTAAATTTGTTTCCTTCACGGTGTTGAGAAAACTAAAAGAAACACAACTTCTTATAATCCACTAAATCAGCAAGACGACATTTGCCAGCTTAGTGCACTTGCTGGGTTTTTCACTTGACTTACTTGGGTACTTGGTTGTCTCCTACAAATCAAGATATTGTTTTAATCTAATTTAGGTGGATCGAGAAACAAAAACAAAACAAAAAAAATAATACCACCCCTTGTCCCCCACTTGGAACTCATCTTGGGATGACTTTTGGTCATAGTATGACTTTCTATCCTCAGCTGTTCTTGCTAGGTATTTCTGGTCAAAAACAAACATGGATCATGGGCCAAGGGAAAGAGGTTCCCTTGCATTGTAAGTGGGCCCTGTGATTTGGGTTTGAGGGCTAAGATTGGCAACATACAAGCGTGGATGTATTCCGCTACATCATGCTGCATGTGCGGCCAACAGACTATCTGGCTGAGTGTATCGCCTGTTGATTTGATGCACATGGTGTGTCCTGGGCAGGCATGATCCTCACCCCCCTTTGGCTCTGATGACCTACAAACCGAGGTGAAGTGCGGTCGTCAGAGACATGGACAAGAAGACCCGGTTCCAGGCACACACCGTGCTTTGCCATGAAAAAGATGTTGTAAATTACCAGAAAGATTAAGGTCTGCGGCAACGTGTTGCTGATGGATAGCATCCATCAAGCAAAGGACCATCATATAAATGAAGGATCCTGTGAAGCAAGGGGAACGGGGGTCAGAGTGAGGCTGGGCGCTGGGCGAAAGTGCAGACCGAGTGGGTGGGAGTGGTGGGCTTTGCTTGCCTTTCTACTCAGTCCTTGCCCTTTGGCGTCTTCAGCTGTAACCTCTGTCTTGAGAGCATCTATCTGAGTTCCTATTTCCATTATTACCGTGAGGACACTGCTCAGCTGCTGCTTACAGATATACTGTAACTAGCTACTTGCCTTCTCAGAGTCAACTAGTTGATCAGGGATCAGGTAAATCTTATGTGTGGTTCCATAAGTGGAGTAACTAGATGTGTTGACTATGACTTGACTATGCCTTCAGTGACCATGAATAATATATATTCAAATTCCCAAAAAGCTCAAATGTTGCATTTGCATTCAACTGTATAGATTAATTGCCAATGAGTTTGATCCACTAAATTGAAATTCAAAAATTTAAGTAGATTGAGATTCAAACAGGCAAATTAATGATTGGAAACTGATGCATATTCCAATGAACTATAAAGTTAAAATCAGGAAGAAAAGTAGAAATTATTCCAATTAATCGGATGCAAAATGCAAAATTTCTAAATTGTAATAAACAATTGAATAAGGATGATTAAGCTAAACCCAATTTGAAAATAAGCATGAATTAAACATGGAAAAGCCAATCGATATTGTAGTCCAAATCTTTCCAAACCTACTTCAATTACAAGTCCGGAGAGTCGAACAATTCACAGAACACCCCAGAGCATCGTGGGCAGTGTCTGAATTATTCTGGAGGCCTTATAACAAAACTAAAAGTAGTTTTGCCTTTCTCTAAACAGCGATTTCTTTGTCTGTAGAGTCGGCTGAGAACAGTTTTACTTTTCCATGGGCAGCGATTCTTTACGTCTGCACGCACACAAGTCTATTAACTGTACATATGTACTGCATAGAGGTGTGTTTAGAGAGACTCGTCTAAAACATCCCCTTGCACTCTCTCCTATTGTTCCGCAACAATTCCTCAAATTGAAAATAAGCATGAAATAAACATGGAAAAGCCAATCAATATTGTAGTCCAAATCTTTCCAAACCCATTTCAATTACAAGTCCAGCATTCACTACAAATTCTTAAAAGCTTTTAAAATGGTCACTGAGTATGAAGGCATGTCATTATATTACTTTAGCGTTTGATTCTAAAATGGTCATTAGTTATCCACATAAACTGTGTCCCACGCATCAATAGGCCTTGGTCAAGCACTGGTTGTGTTTGGATAAAGCTAGTCGTAGCAACTTTGTGTCACTAGGGGACCTCCTCACTTTATCCGACAGTGACTCACTGACAAGGGAAACAGTAGGGCCTATATGTCCTGCCTGTGTAACAAGTCAAACTTGAGGCTAATAGCGTGTGTCTGAACAGGAACAATTCAATCAATATTAGCCGTCAGGCTAACCACCAAAGCGACCGTCTAGGTCAATGAAGTTAACAGCTAAGCTAACTTTATGGCGCTAGTACTGCTGGACTGCAGATACCAGCAACTACCATGGGCTTCCAATTACGGCTTCTCCGTACCTGAGCTCCGGCAGCATGCCATGCACGTCACTGGCTCATAAGGTTAGCCGTCACAGCCCACAAAATGGCGATTACTTGTAACAAAGTATTATTTGGCGCCGACAACGCCCTTCTTTAACTCCCTTTTTACGCTACACTATGCACAGACCGCTCTGTTGCACAATGTACGCATTGTTTACATTCACCACTATATTTACTGCATAGGAGGTTAGTCAGAGACTATCGTCTGGACTATACCTTTCCCTAAAAGGCAGCTTGCCTTTCTCTGAACAGAGATTTCTTACTCTGTAGAGTCGGCTGAGAACAGTTATACTCTATGGGGCAGGTATTCCTTCTTCTGCCCGCACACAAGTCTATTAACTGTATAGAGGGGTATTTAGAGAAACTCGTCTAAATTCCCTTGTTTCAACAAGTGCAGATTTCTTCTGCAAATACCGACATGTATTTCATTCACACGGGTATATTTTCTGCATAGGAGGTTAGTCAGAGACTATCGTCTGTACTATACCTTTCCCTAAAAGGCAGCTTGCCTTTCTCTGAACAGAGATTTCTTCGTCTGTAGAGTCGGCTGAGAACAGTTATACTTTTCTATGGGCAGGCATTTTTTTCTTCTGCACTCACACAAGTTTATTAACTGTATATATTTATTGCGTAGAGGTGTGTTTTAGAGAAACTCGTCTAAAACATCCCCTTGCACTCTCTCCTATTGTTCCACAACAATTTCTCCTAACTCAGGTAGCTAATCTGAGTTTAGATGAGAGCGGAGAGTCGAATAATTCACAGAACACCCCAGAGCATCGTGGGCAGTGTCTTGAATTATTCTGAAGGCCTTATAACAAAAGTGTGTCAGACTCCGCCGGCACTGGCGCACATAAGTTTATTAACTGTATAGAGGGGTATTTAGAGAAACTCGTCTAAATTCCCTTATTTCAACAAGTGCAGATTTCTTCTGCAAATACCGACATGTATTTCATTCGCACGGGTATTTTTACTGCATAGGAGGTTAGTTAGAGACTATCGTCTGTACTATACCTTTCCCTAAAAGGCAGCTTGCCTTTCTCTGAACAGAGATTTCTTCGTCTGTAGAGTCGGCTGAGAACAGTTATACTTTTCTATGGGCAGGCATTTTTTTCTTCTGCACTCACACAAGTTTATTAACTGTATATATGTATTGCATAGAGGTGTATTTTAGAGAAACTCGTCTAAAAAACATCCCCTTGCACTCTCTCCTATTGTTCCACAACAATTTCTCCTAACTCAGGTAGCTAATCTGAGTTTAGATGAGAGCGGAGAGTCGAATAATTCACAGAACACCCCAGAGCATCGTGGGCAGTGTCTTGAATTATTCTGAAGGCCTTATAACAAAAGTGTGTCGGACTCTGCCGGCACTGGTGCACACAAAATTGGCCAGGCTTCAAAAAAACCTTCTCTCTAATGGCCACTGGTAATTACCACAAGCGTTCCAAAACGCATTCACTGGTTTCTTGTTAAAAACTCGACGTCTTAACGTCGGGACGTAACACTTATTACTCACTAATGTTCACTATTTACTTGGCAACTCTTTCTCTCAAGTATGTATCAGACTATGTGTAACTCGCTCACAGATTGCTCCGTCTTCTGAGACTTCGTGCTACTGAAAAACCTCTACTGTTAACAAGCCACTATTTCAAGTTTCATATGCATTGATATATATTGGACATGAGTATCAAGGTAGACAATTTGAATTCTCCTCACGCGGGAGCACCAAAATATGTAGCGTGTTGAGCTTCGTTATGAACGATGAGACTATTTAGTCAATTCTAACAATTGACAACTATTGAAGTTATTCTTCGTAATTAATATCTTATCAATTAACACTCTTGGGGCACCACCAGTTTACACTGGAATAGTCTCTTTATAAGGATATCAGTCTAATAATCAAAAGAAGTGAGCTCTAGATTACAGTGATTTTCTACCTTCATGTCCAGGATATATCAATGACACACAAAAACCAGTTCTTTATAAATGCAAAGATTTTATTAATTATGTAAATAAAACACCAATAAAATGAATAAATGTATACTAAACTAAAACAGATAATGGCAGTAAAACGGACAAATAAAGTAGGAAGTAAAACAGTGGCAGAGGATATATTAAATAAGAGTGGCAAATGATATTGGGATCAAGGATGGCAAGGAAATTGGCACCGACAAAACGACCTGAGCTGTAATACGTCTAATTGCGACCATGTGGCCACAGCGAAAGATGGCTTGGAGGACAGCTGACAGTTTCCGGGAGACTTGGGACAGAAGGACAGAAAATAGTGGAGCGAGAGAGAGAGAGTATTCTAACCTCACTTTCACAGTTCAACCCTGCCTTGGCATCACCCGTGCATCAACAAGAAAGTTGGTTACCGTCTGGTTTGCAGGGTGTCAGCGGCGTCCTCGTCCCCGTGATAACCGTTGCGCAGTCGCAGTAGCCAGGTAAACACACGCACGTGTTGGGCTGGGCCGGTCGATTTCAGGAGGGCCGATGTGGAGAGCGGTCCGGGGCCGTGGTTCGTCAGGGTAGTCGTGCCAACAGTTCACCTCAGTGAAGATAGAGGGAAGGGTCGATGTGTTGGCACACGTCGTTCAGGTAGCAGAGTAGCGGAGCGGCTGGCTTCTGACGGGGTTACGTAGTCTTCTGGATCAGGTTGAGTGAACTCGAGCGGACGTCACGTCGATATTCACCGTAGAGCTGATCTGGTAGTTGAGCTTGGAGAAGAGCTTGGAGCCAGGTTCAAACTTAGTTTCAGGACGGGCTGCGGGACGGGCTGCAGGACGGTGGAGTTCTCTTTCTTGATGTTTCTTGATGTCCTTCCGCCTGAGTTTTTGCCCGTCCGCCCGTTGCAGGAGTTGTCCTGCTTTCTTCGTTGGTGAGATTTCGAGAGAGAGTGAGCCCAAGAGCCAAGGGCTCAGGGGACTTTATAGTAAATCAGGCAAATGGGTGTTTCCCCTATTTGCATGCATTCAGACTTATGGCCTGGGGCTCAGTGATTAACATTCGCCAAAACTGCTTTCCCACCTAGGTTTGAAAACATTGTTTTTCTTGTCCCTTTTGGGATACACGTGACATATTTAATCACCTTACCACAAATGTGTCAGTATGATACCAAACATGACCGTCTTACC
>JAXDDW010000010.1:247500-307500 GCA_034670385.1 Hoplostethus mediterraneus | reverse complement strand
ATGAACAAGCACTGAGCAGCAGAGAGTCAATGAGTCAGCCTCACACACACTCACACACACACACACACACACACACACACACACACACACACACACACACACACACACACACACACACACACACACACACACACACACACACACACACACACACACACACACACACACACACACACACACACACACACACACACACACACACACACACAATGCTGCAACGCTCTTATCTTGTCACAGATTCTGGCTATATTGCGTAGTACTCTTGCATCCCACTTTCACTGTTAAACATGTACACACTGTGGGAGGCTTGGCTTGCAAAAGGCACCCAAAGAGATAGAAATACCCCGAAGAGAGACGGGTTGCAGGTTCCAAAACCACATTTTAATAGCTAGTGGGGGGGAAAATGAACTCAGGGTCTTCCCGGACCGTGGTATACTTTCATGACGGCACAGTCAGCAAGCAGCGTCTTCCTGGGGGTTAGCAGAGGGGGCAAGGGGTGAGACACACTCGGGATGCAAGGACACCTCCCAGTTACAATTCCCCTTCCACACTTCGTGGTGGCGGTCAAGAGGAACCCAGCAAAACAAACTCAGTCCAAGATTCAAACGGTTGTGTTGCTGTTGTGGCCAATGATCGCTTAGGGTCATACAGGCAAGGTAATCATTGCCTTTGTAATCATTGTGCCTTATCCCCAGGTACAGAACAGCTGCGAGTGATGGCACTGATTGTTAACTACCTTGTCTCTCCCTAGCCTGTGGAGAGTGGCTGGCCCCTACTGGTACTCCACAACACCCACAAACACCCACACACACACACACACACACACACACACACACAGACATGTTGTGTAGCCTGCATAAACACTCACAATTACCAAAGCCCACAGTGGCATGGGACATCTACCCTGCTGTTTCACACAAATGATGCAACTAAAGCTTTGAAACACCGCCGTCACATGAGAAAACTCAAACTCATTTTTATACTTGAATCAAAGGTTGATGTGATGGCCCTTTATCAAGTGAGCAAGTTTCATCACTGTAGGATCTATGAAACCCAGGGAACAACTATCGGCTCCATTTAAATGCAGCGGGGTATACAGGTAATCAGTTGATAGTACTGCTTGTGCCCCACTCAAGTAAAACAACACCACACAAACACTTGAGTCAGAATACAGGAACACAATCAGCCAGTTGAAGGACGCAGATGACCCTTTTGAAAATCCACTCAATGGGAGAATTCTAGCCCACTTTATGTGAATAGAAAATTGCAACAGACAACTCTGATGCATTTCATCCCCATGGGTTTAAGCAAACCACAAATGCACACATGGGCCTGCAGAAAACTAGAACATGGCGTTTGCCTAGACTTGAAGTCTTACATAGAAAGATAGCCTACTGAATTACAGCCAAAACTGTATTTCTCTCTAGGAGATCAGCACCAATGAAGTTTATATTTGACATGATAGCAAAACTCACTCAGAAACATTCCCCTGCCAATGGTCCACCAACAACTATATTATTTATCAATTTCACCCTGGCTCCACCTGTTCCACCCTTTTACTCTCCTGCACAAACTATGTCCAAAAATACAACATGCTGGCACCCAGAAATCCCACTTCCCAGGCAGGCTGGTGGAAAGTCAGCAGGTCACAGGTTTTTGTCATTGTGTAATTACAAAAATGTACTTTTTGTCATTACATTTTTGTAATTTGTAATATGTATTTTTTGTAAAAAATGAAGCGCAATTCATTATAATTTACTTTTTCATCAATCAAGCCAGCGATTATCTCACTTTTCTACTCTCTCTGTTAGAATAATTGCAAAAGGTTTATCATAATTTCAACAATCAGACTACCTTCATTATGTCCGTGACTGTCGGTGTCCGGTGTTTTCTCTCTTTATCCTGTATCTCTCTGCCTGTTTTTTTTCCTCTCACGTATTCTTGTTCTGTCTACGCTTTGTGAATTTGTCAGGAGGAGACGAGGACACAAAGAGACAGGAGAAAGATGGCAGTGATTTTCAAAGCACTCTCCATTCAGCAAACGAACCATCATGGCGGTGATTTGTCTAGAAACAGATCAAAGGTGGCGCTAATGTCAAAATTATCTTTGTACTCACACACACATGCAGGTACACACACACACATACACATCTCTTCATTCAAAATGGCCTGTGAATGCAATGGGCAGCATTTGTGAAGTGGAAAACTATTGCTAATGCTATTGCAGATGCTGTTTAAGAGAATAGGCTTCCTTCTTGACCTTATGATATCCCCTCTCTGCCACTTTCCTTGTCATCACTCTCCACTCTCTACTGATTGACATAGAAATGCCAGAAAACGGAGCTTTACAGGAAGGGAAGATTAATGTCTGACTCCAAATGATAGATGATGACAGTGAGATTATAAGTTTGATTCATCATTTTGGAAAAGTATTTGTGTATTTCTAAAAAAGCCAGCACTGTGAAAAGAGGTTCCCGGTGGACGCACAGCCTTACGTGGTTGTGAAACATGGCTGCCATATAACTTCAATGGTAAAATCTGTCTTCATAAAACAGCTCTGGTCCTCTGCTCTGATTGGCTGACTCTCACCACATAACTCTTAATTTACATAGCGTGATGCCTCAAAATGCCTCAACAGACAGCAGCTGCAATTTTCTATTCAGGAAATCAGCAAAGGAGGATTTGTAGTAAGGATGGAGGAAAGGAGAGTAGTGTATAAACACAGGTTGGAGTGAGGGATGGGTGGTGCGAAAAGAGATCAGAAAAGACAGCTTCTGACAGTGCACCAGTACACCTCCCCTGTGTGCTGACCGCAGTTATGCACAGAGAGAGAGAGAGAGAGAGAGAGAGAGAGAGAGAGAGAGAGAGAGAGAGAGAGAGAGAGAGAGACAGATGTGATGTGACCTTTTCAGTAGGTCTTGTGCCTTGTGCAGCCCGTATCCCTGGGGGAAGAGATGGAGGAGGTCAAAGTGAGAGACTACCACGGGGCACAGGTTCACGCACACACGCACACTCACACACACACGCATGCGCGCGCACACACACACACACACACACACACACACACACACACACACACACACACACACACACACACACACACACACACACACACACACACACACACACACACACACACACACACACACACACACACACACACACACACGGTGCAGCACAGGGCTGTGTGGTCTCTTTACCTTGGCCTGTCGCCTTCGCTCACTGCCCTTTCCTGTGAAAATGTCAGACCCTTCTCTTTCTCACTTTGTCTCGCTCTCTTTCTTTGTTTTTCTGCCCAGGTGACACAAGATTCGTCTGACAGAAATAAAGAAAAAGAAATAACAACCTCCCCTGCCTCACACCACACAAACGCATATATACTGGACCACTAATGGTTTAAGCCTGTGGTTGATCTTGTTTAGGAGCTTGCAGGCAGTGTCTAACTTCTCTAACCTCCCATGTGTGCATCGAACTCGAAGTAAAGTAAACCCTAACATTTAGTATAGTTTACATTCACAGTTCTGAGATATGGTAGAATTACAGTAGAATTACAGTAGAATTACAACATATCACTGATCCAAAACCCTAGACAATGGAAGTCATTCAAACAAGTGAAATGTTTGAATGACTTAAACTCACTGACTTTTGGGGCAGCACGTGTTTATACATGTATTCCACTACGACATGTAAAAGCTAACTTGCAGTTACAGTAAAAGGTGTATTTTTTGGTACATAAAAATGTGTCATAAATAAATAAATAATTACTTCCATCTTCAAAGCCATCTGCTATGGGATGCCAACGTCATCACCGTGCAACTACTTGAAGTCTTGAATAGTCTTGACTAGCTGACACCATTAGCAGGCACCTCCTCAATAGGTCTGCTTTTCCATGGGCTGTCGCAGTAGCAGGGAATTGAACCAGCAACTATTTGGCAACTAAGTGGCCTTCCTAAGAAAGGTTACCAACCCTCCCATCCAAAGCGAACGATTTGTGACTTGAACCAAATTAAAATGACTGAAGGCACTTTTAATTCAGATCAGACCAGATCAGTATTATGGATTGGCTCCTGTTGTCTTGAAGCTCCGAACATATGCCGATGAAAGCAAGGCGGGAAATACCTGAGACAAGAAAAGGCATGAGACAGAAAGAAAAATAGAAATTGGTAATAATCAGAGTGAGAGAGAAAGAGTGTTTGTGAAAGAGAGAGAGAGAGAGAGAGAGAGAGAGAGAGAGAGAGAGCGAGAGAGAAAGATGAAAGCTAGAGAGGAGATGTCAAGGTATTCAAGGTCTGATTGTGAAGAGGGGAATCCTGCTGCCTCTGCTGCAGGCATGTGGAATGTGAGCAGTGTGTGTGTGTGTGTGTGTATGGAGGAATCTGTAAACATAAGCCGCTGTGTTTCATAGCCATCTGTCCAGATTAGCACACTAAATCCTGTGATTGGTTCATTTGGCCAGAGCAAAACCAGAAACCATCCAATTAGACCTCTGCAAACACAAAGCAGGAACCAAGCATGCGAGCCCCCAAACTGCACTTCGAAGAACAGAAGGGCTAGAGACGGGACTTCCTGGAGTTTCGCAGTAATCTTCTAAAATGGCTGCCATAATATTTTAATAACGTTGTCATGGCAACAAACATTGTTTTTAATGGATGGACTGTTTATGAAACTGGAGTGTTCCTTTCAAAGCTGCCTTGTCCATGGTTAGTCAATAGATTGTGCATTGTAACTACGCTTATTTATATGACAGCAAGAATATTTCAAGTGTACCAGCCAAAGGGCAACTGTTTGCTGGAGTGGGAACACACCCGTTCTTTGGGTTGTAATTCTGTGAGGAGTGAACTGGCTTCAACCCCACAACTGTCTGTGCTCATGAGCCAACCGTAACTGACTGCCAGACGGTTTAGCCCCGATTCAATCGTTGCAAACAGTGTGAGCCCAAAGATCCGGGCGAGCTTGCTAACTGGCTGCAAAACAAAATACAAAATACTGTCTGTTAGCATGCAAGGGAACTGTGGTGCATTCTGAATAAGTTAGCTAACCTTATATGGAGCAAAATGAACAAGACAACAGCTAACATACAATTCCACTGTCCTCCGAGTCATTTCCCCAAGTCATTGTGTGAGACAATCCATACAATAAATACTTTCAATAAAATGAAATGAAGAAGCACGACAGAAGATAAGTTAAAACACCTTCTTTTGTTTGCATTTCTAAAATATCATTTCTCAACTTATTTATTTATTAAGTTATTTCATGCTGCATGAAATAAGTGAATGACAGAAAGTTTAGACAAACACAGGAATTTGAAGGAAGTATTTTAATCAAAGGAAGAATTTGTTTTCTGTGACAGGATCTGAATAAATGTAAACCCTGTCTATCTGGTACCCCAAGCAAGCTAAAACAATTACTTGAAGTAATTTGCAAATACTATTTGACCCAGGTTTGTTTAGAAATGGTTGGAGTGCCTTGGTTCAATGTTATTCGGGATTGAACCGTGAGGATCATGGCATTTATCTGTTCTGCTGCTGCAACTATTTCCCCACAGGATCAATGAAGTGTCATCTTATTTGGTACATTCACAAAATTAGCCTCCAGCTAAACAAGGCATCACTAAGAAGCAATGCACAAGAACTAAGAGCAGAAATACAATAAACAACAGCCAGGGAACCAATGGAGAAGAGAAATTGGGAAACTGTGGAAACAAGAGAGATGGAGGAAAGGAAGAGAAGAGAAGAGAAGAGAAGAGAAGAGAAGAGAAGAGAAAAGGTAATTGTCGTTGACTAACAGCAGAGAGCTGCCTGAGAATCAGTGGCACTTATGATTTTAGCCTATTTTTCCTCACTTGCCACACACACACACACACACACACACACACACACACACACACACACACACACACACACACACACACACACACACACACACACACACACACACACACACACACACACACACACACACACACACACACACACACACACACACACACACACACACACACACACACACACACACACACACACACACTCTACACTGATCGATGTGCTTTATACAGATCAGGGTTATTTGAGCAGGCGGCAAAGCGTGTGTGCACACCCACAGATACACACACACACACACACACAGCCACACACACACACACACACACACACACACACACACAGAGGAGTTGCAGCTGACCTGATCAATCTCCTCTCTGTCAGTTCCATTTAGCATCAGTGTGTTTGGTGCTGTCGCTGACCAACCAATCAATAGAGAACCGGATACAGCATACAACTGGGATGGATTAATCATGTCTGGCAAATTGAAAGCAATTCAAACCTGTATATTCAAAAGACTCCTCACTTCCAAAAAGATCATAACCTTGCTTTACATAAACGTGTAGTGCAGTTACACTAACAGTCTCTTTTGAAACTAATACAAAAGTTAATTCTTCACTTCGAAATGGAGTCGCCAAACCGACCAATCCAATGGCAGGCGATCCCAACACAACTGTGAAGTCCAAACTAACTTTAAAAGGGGAAGTACCAAGCACAAGAGACAACTACACGTTATGTTTTGACATGCGTCATCTCGGCAGCATGCTGTGGAAACCTTTGCCTGTTTGCTTCCGCTTGGGATCTTTGCAACCAATTGCAACCAAATCCCCCTAATAGTCCAAATCCCGCCATCTTGCACTCCAGGCATATTAAATCAAACATATGCTTCTCATCAAAGATATACGACAGCACAGAGATGGTGAGATGCTTACGATGAAGATGCAATTTTTCACTGTGTCTCCAGTCTGGAAAGCTTGAGTCCTGTTCTTGACAGGATGATAGACAGCAATTGAATAAAACAAAGGAGTTTTTAACTCAAGGAGTGAGTTAGAGTAAATTGTTTTAATTAATTACTGACCTAGGATCAAATTCCAACAGAGCCTTCTCTTCTGTGTCTCCCCTGTTATCTTTTTCAGCCCTACCGTCTAGTTGCAGAGGAAATACTAATGAGAGTAGACTGCAAAATTGAATGGCTATGTGCCCAGCGCTAGCCTTCCTCTCCACACTCACGTATTTTTCTCGTGGCTTAAAATGGATTCCAAACGAATGATGAAATAAAAATATTATTTCAAACATATGGAGTGACAGAAATAGGTTTCCAAGCGTCTAGCCACACATATTGTCTCTACTGTGGTGGCCATCGTGAAACTCCACCATTATAAATCTATCCTATTCTTTCTCAAATACAAATAAACAGATGTGACAAGGTACACAGAGCTCAGGCCTGCAAATTAACTTCTTTTTGTCATATCATATACAGCTATATCAGACACAGATGATCTGTTAGTTATGAGCCCTTTACCTTCTCCTTGGTGCCAGTCTGTGTGCAATCCGGCTTGGTACGGATGGTGAAGGGGGATGCGAGCCTCAGCAGGATGCCCTGGAACAAAGGCTCCATTTTGGGCGAGACGATTTCAAAACAGTCCCTGAATGAGAGGCTCCGGTGGGGCTCGATGCGAGCCTGCCTCCTCAACCCCTCTCCAAGTTGCAGTAGCTCCATGCGGGGCCCCAAGACCAGGTGGAAAGGGAAGGCACGGCAGAACGTAGCCAAGCTGATGCGCAGGTCGGTGGGGTTGACGGAGAGCGAGACCGGGGCCCTCCTGAAGGTCTCCGACGGAGCGTTTGGGAGAGAGGAGAGGGAAGGAAGGGGTGTTTTCCGGATGAGGAAGGACAGGGAGATCGGGGGAGCAGAGGTTGGGGAAGGAGAGGGAGGTGAGGGGGAGGAGGAGGTGGAGGCAGTGGGGGAAGCAGTTGGGGTAGGGGTGGTGGAGTCACCACCTGAGTGTTCTGCATCTTCATTGGGTAAAAAGGGAGTTAGAGGTGGCGCCTCCTCCACCTCAACTTCTGAGTGGAAAATCCGCTTGGCAACAGCTCTGATCAACCCTGGCATAACCAATCCCACAACGGGGGCAGGGTTGAAACAATGAAGAAGCAACACCTTCCCTGCTATCTCTCTTTCTCCGCTCTCTCCCACTCCTCCTCTCCCTTTCTCCTCCTCGTTGGGGTCCTTGCACTGGAAGGAGGGGCTCTCCGAGGAGGCACGGCGCCCCGTGGAGGTACGGATGTGTTCCAAAATGGCGTCAAAACCATTGAAGAAGTCCTGGAGGTTGCCACCCACGGCCCGGAGCACCCGTTCATTCTCCTCAAAGCAGAGGCCAAAGAACTCCTCTCCGAAATGCTCCCGCAGCTCGTAGAATGGTACTCCTAGGATGGAGATGTCAAACGTCAATGATACAGAACTGCACTCCTGTGAGGGTACACACAAAAAACACAGAGAAAAGCCCACACTCAATCACATACCACCCGCCCCCCTCCACACACACACAAACACAACCATGTACATATACATGGATGTATGTGTATTTGCAAACTGCATATGTGGGTATAGGTACCCACATACAGACGGGTGACAAATTAAAGGAAGAACCAACATAAAGCGCCTTGGTAAGGTGTTGGGCTCCACGAGCAGCCAGGACAGCTTCACTGCTCCTTGGCAGAGATTCTCCAAGTCTCCAAACGCTACTGGAGGGAGGGAACAAGATATTCCCTCATTTGGTGTTTTGATGATGGTGGTGGAGAGCGCTGTCTAACACGTTGGACCAAAATCTCCCATAGGTGTTCAACTGGGTTGAGATCTGGTGAGTGCGAAGGCCATAGCATATGATTCACACCATTGTCATACTCATCAAACCATTGAGCCCTCGAGCCCAGGCGTGGACTGTTCTCTGGGTGTACGCCTCACATGCACTTGCCCATTTGTCGAGAATATGGTGAAGGATGACTCATCTGACCATATCACTTTTTTCCACATCTCTGTAGACCAGTGCCGATGGTTTTTGCACCACTGCATTGGTCTATGTAATGAGGGGTTTCTGCACTGCGACCCCACTATAACATCCCTCCCTATGTAGTTGTCGACCGACTGTTGTTGCTGACAGTCTGATCACGTCCTGCATTGACATTCTCAGTCACCTGAGGAAGACTTGCTCCTCCTTACATATCGCACTAATGCATGAGCATCACGGTCATCGAATGTGCGCTTTCGACCGCAATTTCCGACCGTATTTACTGATGTCACTTTAGTCATTGTTCCTATTGAAACGCTCGCCAGCTGAGCGGTCTTTGTGCCCCAACAATGAAAGTCATTTAGATCTTTTCCTCTTGCCATCTTGATCCAAAATCGAGGTCAACTGGGCCTTCTCAGCATTAGTATACATGCCACAAAGCATGATAGGTACACCTGTATGGAAGCATCTGCATTGTTATGTTTCTCCACTCATTTATTCAGGTTTTTCCTTTCATTTGTCACCCGTCTGTATGTAGTATAGGTAGGAGTAGGCATGTAATTATGCACATGCAGCTTGCACACCAAAGGATGAGGGTGCCTTCTTGTGTCACACTGAACTACAGCCTAAATATTACATTTTGCCATAATTGTCCAATAATCAACAATAATAAAACAATAGCACCCACAGTTTAGGACTAGGTGACTAGGACTATTTTTGCTTAATCCAGTCACTTTCAACCATCTGCAACTAGCTCTGAGCAGCACTGTGTGTTGGGAGCTCCTTGAGTGATGTGTGCAAAAGTGCATGTATGTTGATCTACTGTAATAACAATATTACCATTACAAAATGGGAGCAAAGTAAAGATTAACCCTTAAAATATACATAACACCTGAATCCAAGAGAGAAAAAACAGAAACATCCCAGGGCCCAACGTAAAGAACCAAACAAGAGAGATAATTGCAGACTAATACACAATAATAATACATAAACATAGCTACTGTCACAAACAACTACTGACAGATTAGGATTTACAGACAGATACATACACACACATATACGCAACTCACATTAACATGAGCTCTGACACACACAAACACCCACAAACAGACAGCTGGTCAGCCATGGTTAGAGTGTGGGCAGTTATTTGATGTGAAGGACAGAGCACGACACTGATCAAAAGACACACATACACACACACACATTCACACACAGGCAGGTGAAGTTGACTATTGACTGTACTGAGGAGCATGGTGAAATTAAGAGTAATTAAGAGTCATGCCAGGACTCGGGGAGAAGGGAAAAGGAGGGAGAAGGAGGGAGAGAGGAGAGGAGATCTTAGACAGCGAAGAGAGAGGACTAAGCTGTACTGAATGACTCACCATGGGCATCGTTTGTATGTGTGTTCAACCTAGAACATAGAGGCAGTAGAAGCCTAGGGAATGACTCACTATGTGTGGTGTGTGTGTGTCTGCATGCTTGCTGGGCCATGATAGCTCCCTTTTTTATTAGAAGTACGTACAATGTGTTTCAGAGGCCTAGCCTGGAATTAATTGCTCTGTGTGTGTGCCTGTGTGTCTTGGCTTGCAGTAAAAATAACACTCTACAGTGTGAGCATAATCAATCTTCAGCAAAAACATACAGTGAGCAAGGCCAGAAACAAAAGGATAAGCACTATTAATCTCTCTCTCACACACACACACACACACACACACACACACAATAACGCACATAGACATGTCCACATGTCCGTACACACACACACACACAAACACACACACACATAACCGCATACATACAATTTTACAACCACAGAACATGTACATGCACAGATGCAACCCCATACACACACTGTCTATCAAGCACTTGCGTCCCCCTCTCTTTTTAAACACACACACACACACACACACACACACACACACACACACACACACACACACGGCATGGTAAATCAAACTCCTGTAAGTGCACTTTCTTGACAGTAAGCATAATGTGAGGTGCAAGCCTCATCAATCAAACTCCGATAAGTACACATTTGTGACCTGTAAGCAGAGACGGGGCAGGCATCATTAATCAGCAGAGAGAGCTCCATCATTCACAGACAACGTTACACAGTATATAGGGAACGACCAGAGACAGACAGTAAAACATATACAGGAGGATAATAGTAGAATTTCGACATATGGTCTTATGTTATTGGTATTACTACTTCCTGCTCATAAATAGTTAAATAACCCATCCTCACTGTCTACAGTGAGAAGTGAGTCACTAGTGGTACAGAGAGGTGCAGACAACACACATCAGCTGAAATAAACAAAACAATAAATGAAGGGTTTGAGTCCAAAACATTATATATCCATTTTGGAGAAAAGAAAATTGTTACCTGAAATTAATCAATATTTCAAAAACAGAGATCATTCTATCCACAAAGCATATTAGTATTTTGTAAGTAGAGGTCTTAAGATAACTCATAACTTTTGAATAGTAACCAATAATGTGTTTTACTTTAATGCCAGCAATCTTTTTTTTTCAAATGGTGGATATCTCCAAAATGAAAATAAGAGTTTTCATTCCAAAATGTTTTTCCCTTGAACTGTAATTACTATTCTTAACTATTCTGTAATTACCACATTTGTCATAATTTGATTTATTATTGATAACTGATTGTCATGAATCTGATTGTCTATACTTTGTAAAGGTTTTTAAAGCTCTTTGAGGCTTGTTTGATAAAGGGCTATATAAATAAACTTGACTTAACTTAACTTAACTTAGAAAGTTCAGTCTAGATTTATGAAACGAAAAACGCCTCTACCAGAACTAGAAACAAGAGATCCAAGATCAACTCTAGTCTGTGCTGCCCCCGGCTAAATAGTGCAGTGTGAAAAAGGGTGCTAAATTGGCCTTTTGTCAACTCCTACCGTTGCCTCATAGTCAATCCTCTTCGCCTCAGTGCTCAATTGGAGCCTGACATTTTTGGGTCTGATTTTCTGAGGTGAAAATTGAGTTATGTTATGTGAAAATAATTCATGTTTATTGATTTTCTCCGCCTAGACAAGCACTGCTTTACTCACATGTAAACAGACAACGACTGTGGATTTCAGGGCTCTAGTCTCAAACCAATCCCTTGACGACTCAACACTCGATGAAGTGAAGTGGTCACTTAGGGTCACTATTTGAAAACGGTCACTGTGTTTGTGGTTTGGTGAATTTGAAATGTGAAGAATGAGAAGATTTCCAGCGTTCCATTTGGCAGCAGTGTAATTATATTTTCTTCTCAGCCTCAAAGAACTTGAACATTCCAATAAGAATTCCAAATTCCATGAGAAATTACACTAAAGATATAGATTAACACACACACACACACAGACACACACACACACAGTACTACTGACCCAGTATGGTGGCCATGTATTGTATGATTTCTGAGATGTCCTCTTCGGAACCAGAATTTTCTAGAAATGGGCACTTCTCCCCTCTCCTCTCTCTACACCTCTGCTCACTGCCATCTTCTTGGCACCTGTAAAAGGCAAAAAACACACACACACGTACACACACAGACACACATAGACATATAGACAGAGAGGATTATCCAGGGGTTGAGCAAATAAGCAGAGCTAATAAGGGGCTAATAAGAAGATAATAAGTGAATGAACCTCCACCTCCTTCCCCCAAGGTGCAACACGGAGCATCTTAGGTGCTATTTTGTACAGTTAAAAAAATACAGTTACCCAGCATAATGTACATGATAATGTCATGAGCATTACATATAGGCAAGACAAAAAACTAACAAAAAATAGAAATCATAAAAATTCTGACCAGTTGCACATTTTACTATAATACATAATGTTTCTGTGTTTGATATTTCTCTGGAGGTAGACAAAAGAAATGACCTTCTCAGTGTCCCCTACATTTTACATTCTTTCAGCTATGGGAAAATTTTACCACATTTTTTCTGTTTTTCTTTGCTGTATTGTATAACTATATCTTATCTTATTTAAAAAAATGTCTCTGTAATAGAGAGGTTGATTGACCCATTGCTAGGTGATAAAGCGTTGCAGTAGTGTTGACATATTATGAATAATTCCATTTAGCACACACATAACTGTATATGGTTAACATATACTGTACATGTATGCACACATAGAATTATGTACTGTCCAACAGAACCTGTATTCTTACGCTGATATATTGTGACAGCTGCAGCTAGTTGGCAACTGTCCTATTTAACATGGAGTTTAACTCTAAATTAGGGTTAAGTGAGAGCAAGCCATTTGTTCATACAGATACCAAACACAGATCCTGTGTCAAATAGAGGAGAGAATTAATCAAAAGACATGCACTCTCGCACGCACACACACACCCATACACAAAGACACCTTAGTGTAACAGAATTGCAATTCTGAAGGACACAGAAAACACCTCCACCGCAGAACACAATGTGTGAAAACAGTGTCAAAACAAGATTGTGTTTTCCCCCAAAGCGAAGGAGAGGGCAGTTCCAGTGTACCTGAACCAAAAAGAGAGTGAGAGATAAAAGGAAGAAGAAGGGAAGGAGCAAGTGGACCGGAGAGAGCGAAAGAGCAAGAAAGAGAAAAAGAGCAAGGACAACTACAATCGACTGCATGTGGTGTTTACTGTGAGCCTCATGGACGCTGTTAGCGTGTGTTGGCCCTGGCTGCACCCTCTCCAGCTCTACTGTACTGATACTGAAGGACACACAGAGAGAGGCAGAGAGAGGAGGTGCGTGCTTGTGCATCTGTGTGTGTGACAGAGAGGGAGGGAGAGGGAGGGACAGAGAGAAAGAGAGAGTGATGAATGGAGGGGGTGTGAGAGAGAACGGTGGAGAGCGGGAGAGATGGGAGGGGTATGTATGCGTGAGAGAGAGAGAGAGAGATAAAGAGAGAAAAACAACGGGGGAAAGGTAGGGAAAGGGGGAGACAGACAGTGGGGGACAGAGAGAGTAGCTGGGAAAAATGGGAGTCGGGGGGGAGAGAGAGAGAGAGAGAGAGAGAGAGAGAGAGAGAGAGAGAGACTTACCTGATCTCTTGTTGTCTGTAGAATTCTAATGTTCTCTGTAGAGCCTCCTGAACAGTCTGTGTCTGAAAGGAAGAAAATATAAAAAAATCAGACGTGTGTGTGTGTGTGTGTGTGTGTGTGTGTGTTTGTGTGTGTATAAGAGGCAAACATATGTAGAAAAAGATAGCAGATGGATAGATGTACTTTGGCTTTGCGGTTCAGCGAAATATGAACTGTTATTTGGATTAGGGAAATATGTAATCTATTGAAGTTGTCTCCTCGTTTCAGAGTGCTCAGAGGAGGGTCAGCTCTTACTGGTGTTAAAATGAGTCAAACTGCAACGCTCATAGGGGTGAGTAATGTTGCTGAACAATATCAACACAGACCACATTTGAAAAGCTAGTACCGTAATCAGAACAAAAGCAACCTCCTCCCTAAGTTAGTGCAGTTTGAGCCAAGTTCAGGGGCTCGTTGTGTTGCTGGTCCTGCAGTACGATCCTACGTGGCTGTGCGTGACAGCTGACGAGCAGCCAAAAATGTGATGTCATTCCACCGACGTGTCACAGCATCAGTATCAAACACACTTCATTTCAATTGCATTTTGTTGCCAAATCCATTTTCAAGGATTAAATGTTTTGTGATAACTCAGTTGCATAAGTGTCCCAAATGATTACAGAAATCTGGACTGCAAACAAAGATTATGGTCATAGTTGGTGTCATACGTCATAGTTATTTATATATAACTAACTATTACGTATAACTAAATAATGTTATTCTACATAGCTGAAATTAAAAATGTGTATATTGACATGTGTTACAGTGTTACATTTTCCCTTAACGCGAATAAGAACCAGCAAATCAGAAAACAACTGCAACCTTGTGATCCTTTCCTCATCACAAAAGGATTTCATAACAACAAGATATGTCATGATAATAAGAAACTCTCATTATTACAAGAAAACCTGGAAAAAAGGGAAAATATTGTATCTCATAATAACAAGAATAGATCACTTAATAATAAGAAACTTTCATTATTACAGAAAACCTGGCAAAAATAATTCCAGATAAATGTAATACACTCAGAGAGTATCCGTGTGTTCATGCTGGTGTATTTTGTTTTTGTAATGGCCTAATCCAGCGGGGGGTGGGTCCAATGTGATTATCTGTAATACAGTCCCAATGCAAGGCTACAGTGACAATACTAGAACACAGTGTGCCAGCTGGAGAGGTCACTCTAAGGCCTCCACCCACTACTGAGGGACACAGGAGTGTGTGTGTGTGTGTGTGTGTGTGTGTGTGTGTGTGTGTGTGTGTGTGTGTGTGTGTGTGCGTGTGTGTGTGTGCCAGTGAGTGAATGCACACTTGAGACAGATATTTGTGTACATGTGTGTGTTTGTATGCATGTGCGTGTGTGCATGTGTGTGTGTGGAGAGGGGGGGGGGGGAGAGAGAGAGGGAGAGAGAGACAGAGAGAGAGAGAGAGAGAGAGAGAGAGAGAGAGAGAGAGAGAGAGAGAGAGAGAGAGAGAGAGTATAAAAGTGAGACTGATAAAATGACAGATGGAAGGAATTAATCTCAATGTGTCATTTTTGTAAGAGCAAGTGTTCGTTTCAAACGTCAGATATCTCATTTTGCACTGTATCTACTTGTTACTAACTACTAAGGCTCATATGCTTTGAGCTAACCAGCAGGAGAAACACAAGATATGACAAATGGTTGTGTCCATGAGGAACCTCCTAATTTTCTTTTCTGTGTTTTTTCCATGTTCCTAACAGCACTGACTGCTTACCATACTGTACCACTCAGCGCCATTTGAAACAACACCTGCTCTTACAAAAATATTTAAAGTTTTAGCAAAAGTTAAAATATAAAAAAGCCACACTTCAAATTAAATTAGCAACAGCAGCAGCACGATGGGCACTTCATGTAAGCATCTGTTTAGCCGTGCTAGCTAAAGGACATTATTTCATAGAAGAATTGTGCAAAAATCATCCTTTAACTCCCTGTTGCCGCGATAATCTCCACTTAGGTGTGTGTGTGTGTAGGAAACAGAGATTGTGTGTTTTCTCATTACATTCTCCTCCTACTGTGTCCTTGATTCAGCTACTCATTCACCAGTGAAGATAAACACGATGACACACACACACACACGCACGCGCACACACACACACACACACACACACACACACACACACACACACACACACACACACACACACACACACACACACACACACACACACACACACACACACAAAATTCTACAATACATTAAAAACACTGTCACAAACTGTTATCAGGTTTCAGATCAGGCACCAGCCGGGTAAACAAAGTCAGAGGCACAGGCAGGCAGACACACACACCCACGCACACGCACACGCACACGCACACGCACACACACACACACACACACATCATCATCATTAGTCTGCATTGTTACAGACAATGACATGTTTACACACATCTCAATACCCCATGAGCGATTAATCTCACACACACACATACACACACACACACGAGTAGATGGTAGTAAATCAATCAGCCGGTTTTGGGACTAGGTTGTTACAACACACACCAACACACCCTGAGAGGATTTGATTAGGACAACATAAAATAGTAAACCAGAAATATAGTAACAAAGGGACTGGGAATAACTGGCTAAAACAATTCAATGATTTTCATAAAACCCTGATGAGGATAATAATAATAATGTGGATAATGAGGACATGATGGGTTAGCAGGAAAACAAGAATCTCCATTAAAAATGAAAAAATGTGTCCAACAAAACTGAAAAAAAATCACACCCCTGTTGCTCTGTACTCTGTAGGATTGGGATGTAAACTCACGCTTTCTCTCAATTAGACACACACACACACTTGTCCTTTCCTCTCCTCCTCTATCTCCCCCTCTCTTTCTCTAGTTCCCTCTCTTCTCTGTCCACCCTGTCTCTTATGTTTGCTCTGTTTCTTTACCTTGGGAGGGGAGGAGAATCTCACCAACAATCACACCATTCCTCCTGGTCTACTGCTCTGAGTCGCTTTCTCTCCCTGTGTGGCTCAGTCTTACTCTTCTCTATGTCAGTCAGTCAGTCTGTCTGTCTGTCTGTCTGTCTGCTTCTCTCTCACACACACACACACACACACACACACACACACACACACACACAGTGCAGTGTTAGCGTGTGAAGATGGAGCAGCTTCTTCAACACACACCACATCATTTCTACTTGATTTCCTCCTCTTTTATTTATCCCTCCTTTCCATCCTTTATTGCATCTTCCTCCTCCAAATCCCCTTTAGCATGAACTGACAGTACTTTACAGGGTTGCTCCTGCAGTCACAGAGGAATGGTGGTTCACCACAGAAGGAAAGCTGCCACTACTCCTAGACAAAATAGGGCCTAATATGGCAGATGAGACCCTGCACAATAAATCACATCATGAGACACATCTGGCCATCCTGTCAAGTAAGAGGCTAGGAACAAACCAGGTCCAAAGAATAGCCTTTTGTTCCAATCTGCTTTGGACCGTGGTATTTGAGGTTGTTTGTTTCTGAACATTAATGCAGCTATGGAGCATCGTGGTATTTGTTGTGTCAATGCAACCATGGCATTGGTCATGCCAAGTATGGGCATCCTCTGTTCACACTGCATCTACTTTTTCCAAGCAGATTCGGTGAAAATCATTTACTATTATGTAACCAGAAGTATGAAATTATATTTATATTAACTACTATAAAACGAACTATTTATATTAAAAGAATAGTTTACACTAAGTGTTTACTGTGAGAGGAGAGAAAAAGGGTGACTCCTAGCCAAACCGCAGACCCTATTACTAGAGGAGATTATTAGAAGAGATACAGGCTGGTCAGAGCAGACTACCTCAGTGGGTAAGCACAAATCATACAACTTGTGGAGTGGAGTGATCTCCATTAAAACAGCTGGCACACTGATCAGATTGAATATTACATATAATTTACATGCAAGATAACTAACTACACCCGAATAAAACCCTGTTGTCAGGGAGGGGGCGACTACACGTTGTCCTGGTCTCTTCTGACTTGGATGGGTAAAGAAAGAAATTGACAATTTTGAGTCAATATATAAAGACGTAAAGAGAAAAGAGTTATTTTTTTCTGTTAAGACGTGCAAATAAGAGCAGTTACAGCTGTGCCATCGGTATTTTAAATAAAAACACACACAACGCTTCTCATATTTGTGGCCTACACTCTGGCCCTGTTGAGTAGCATCATGGGTCACTAAGCTAATGGCCACCTCCCATGTGTATGCATGAGAGATAAAGAGAGAGGACAGAGAGTGAGTGTTTGCACACGTGTGTATGTGTGTATCTTTGTGTGCACTGGTCTATGCATGTGTGTGTGTGTGTGTATAACTGTGTGTGTTGTTGTTGTTGTTTCTGGGTCAGTGTGGTCAGTGTGAAGATGACCACAGAGAGCATGCTCTGTTTCTGTCACGGTCCACTGCAGTCAATAACAGGCACTGCTGCTGCACGCAGCCACTGTGTGTGTGTGTGTGTGTGTGTGTGTATGTATGGTGGGAGAGAGAGAGATGGAGGGAGAGAGAGAGATGGAGAGAGAGAAAAAGAGGGTGAGAGAGAGAAAGAGAGGGAGAGAGAGAGAGAGCAAAAGGAAAGCCTATACATTGTGTGTGTGTGTGTGTGTGTGTGTGTGTGTGTGTGTGTGTGTGTGTGTGTGTGTGTGTGTGTGTGTGTGTGTGTGTGTGTGTGTGTGTGTGCCTACGTGTGTGGTTGAACGTGTGTGTTTGGAAGACAGCATGAGGGTCACTGCAGAGAGGGCATGAGCTGTTCCATAAGATTATAGCCTGTGTTACATGAACACACACATTACAGACACAAAGACGTTTTCTCTTTCTCTGTCCCTGTGACCACAGCACACCGCCGTAATGACTGTACATGTTTAGAGAAAATAGGGCCCCATTGATTCACATAATTGCATAGATAATTGCATAATCACATACTTGCATGTAGACACACACACACACACACAGTTCCATAGTGACACACACACAACCACACAGACCTACACAATGGTACACACAAGTAAATATCTAAATGTCATCATCATCATCATCAAGTGGTCTACAACCCTGTCTTTAAGTGTTCCCTGTGTCCGATTTGTTCCACAGATCAACAAAAGAAGATCAGGGCGAGTAAGCTGCAGCTGACGGCTACGGTTGGCTTTCACCTGCCCTCCCATATCAAGGGTACACACATATCACACACACCACGTAACTGTAATTGGTGGTAAGCTAGCTATATCTATAGAGTCTATCAACTGGCCTAACAAGGGACATTGGGTTATGGGCTCAGGTTGAGCTCAGGTGTGCCCTGAAATTCGTCTCAAATGCTGAGAAAAAGAACAGAAAACGTTGCTGAGTAAATCTATCTATCTATCTATCTATCTATCTATCTATCTATCTATCTATCTATCTATCTATCTATCTATCTATCTATCTATCTATCTATCAACTACCTAAAAATGAGTAGGGCCACCCATTGCCTTAATTCTCTTTGGAAATCTGTCATAGAAGTGTGTAATGAGGAGAGGACATCAAGAAGGAAAGCCTCCAGTTCTGATGGATGACGGGAATATTTCACACTCTGCACTCCAGATATTCCCATAAAGGTTCATTGGTGTCTTGATCTGGTGATTGGGGAAGGGGTTTGGCTTCATCCTGCTGTTCATGAAACCACTCTTTCATGTGTTTAGCAGTGTGTATGGGGGCATTACTATCTTGGATTACGGAAACATGATGAGGGAACAGTGTTTGCACCCTAGGGTCCACTTGGTCCTGTTAAGTGGTTTCTTATTCCTACGATCATGCAGAGCAATCATCAGATATATGACTCCCACGAGATGACTGAGGATTACATTATAGATCCACCGCCACGTTTAACAGTTGGCAACATACATTGTGGGTTGAGGCATCTTTTGGCTTCCTCCAAATGTAAACCTGTCTAGAGGTGAAAGTAAGGCTTTGGTACAAGTGATTTCTGAATGCAGCCCTGCTATGAAATACCAGCTTTGTGTAGCGCACAGTGTACAGGTTTTGGTAAGACTGTGCTAAAGAGGTGTTGATTCTGCCATCGTTTTTGAGGCAGTTGTTTAATGGTGTTAAGCAACTACCCTGTTAAGTGCCTGTCGATCCCTGATGGTGAACATTGGGCACTGTTACTGCTTGCTGATGCAGTTTTCCATGTTTGGCATATGTGGGCATGGTTTTGAGACTGTTCACCTTGCCATATTAAAGCTTTTTATGTAAACAAATACACCCTTTTTACCAGCCTAAATCACAAAGTGGAGCTGCAAGGCACAACGCATCCCACCTAAATGAGATGCTGTAGATTCACCCTATTTGTCCAAATGAAATTGTGTGTCAGGTAAGGACACTGGTGGGAAATTGAGTGCTCCGTCCATAGAAAGCTGGACTCAGCAATGTTAGATCTTTTGCTTGCACCTTGCACCTTTGGTATCCTTTGGCGATCACAAACATGACCATACTGTGAGCAGTTTACTGATTTCATGTTGCATCATTTCTGGGTATTGACGGTCAACCAGTTTTCAACTCGTTCTCTCTTGCTGCCAGTTGGAGCCACCAATATGCAATGTTGCTCAGTGCACCTTTAAATAATTTTGCAATTTTTACAACCAATGCACCTGCCATGCACCTGGGGACAGAGTAGTTGCTTCATCACACACAGAAACCTACATCTGAAAGTGGTGATTGTCAGACCTCTTAGAGCCGCCATATACCGCAAATTTTTTTGGTGTTTCTGTTATTTTGTCCACCCCCCTTTATATCTCTGTCTGTTGTTTTGTTTGTCTGTCTATCTCTCTTATTTGCTACAGCATACACAACAGGGGCCAGAACAGAGGAGATGCAACCACATGACAAACTGATGCACCATCACAAAGGCCTATGGTTTGGAAAATGCCCTCAAACACACAACATCGATCACATTTGTACTCTGTTCTAATTGCAGCATTGTTACATTATAGCCTGTGATACAACTGTCTCATTCCTTGTACTCCTCACATTCTCACATATACACAGACAGGGCATGGGCATCCCCACCCCCCACCCCCACAAAATATGTATTATGTAATCTGCCAGATGATTCAGGCTATCAGAGGTGAAGGATGAAAAGAGAAAAAAAACTGCACAGCACAAGCATAATACCCCTTACGAAAAATATATAAATATATAAATATAGCAATACAACTATAAAGTATAATACTCTGTGGGAATATTATAGGGATATTGTAGGAGATAGAAAAATCAAAAGGTAGGATGAGGTTACTATAAACTCACCAAAGACACAATTTAAGTCCCTATAGGAACACAGTGATACTTTAAAACAGGCCATAAAGTATGTTAAGGTCACTATGAACTGACAGACACTCTAGTCCCTATAGGAATATACTAGGAATATTAGTGATTTTTATTTAGGTTATTTTCCAGCATTCGTCAGACCGTACCGTGGGTGAGGTCAGCCTCCTCAGGCTCTCCCCCAGCGAGTCGAGGTTCACCCGTCTCCTCCTGGTTGCCCTCTTGTTGGGTGCCCCGGGTCCATGCTCCTCGGCCACCGGGCACGCCGGCCTTTCCGCGGGGCTCCGGCCGTTCCAGAGGACCGCTCTCTGGGAGGAGGAGAAGGAGGAGAAAGGACAGCCGCGGCTCTCCTCCGCGGGCTCCCCTCCGCCGCCCCCTCCGTCTCCCCCGGGGCTTTCGAGCCCGCAGTCCGAGCCCACTGAGCTGCTGAACGACTCGGAGGAGATCTTGCGCGACGACGAGGACATGGTGGTGAGGGTGATGATGATGGTGGAGAGGATGATGATGGTGGCGATGATGATGATGATGCTAAAGCCGGTTCCGTCCCACGTCCGCGTCCAAGCCGGGGACTCATCAGATAGGGGGGGCTCCCGAGGGTGAGAGGCTTGGCGGAGGGGTGGGGGGGTAAGGTAAGGTCTGTCTGGTGTATCTATGTATGCATATGGTGTGCGCGCGTATGCGTATAAGAGAAAGAGCGAGAGAATGCCCAAGATCTGTCTGTGTCTATGTGTGCATATGAGATGCGTCTGTGTGAGAGATAGAGATAGAGATGTACTCAGTAACCTATCCACAGCGCGAGAGAGAGCGCAAGCAGGGAACGCGAGAGCACTAACGGCACGCAAACATTTATGCAAGGAGGGAATAGCCTCCTAAAACCCGTCTCCTCTCCCTCCAAAATAAAATCACCCTGCTCCTGGGAAACCAAACACTCTAGGAGGAGTCCCTCTAATCAGAATAAGAATGAAAAAAACGTCCCCACATAAAAGGGCTCCTTAATCCCAGAAAAAAAACGGAAAAACGTTTTTTACGGCTGCATATGGTGGAACGTCGATCCTCGTTGGAACATTTTTTTTAAAAAGCCACTGACGTTACCTTAACTGCTGAAAAATAAAACATAAAATTGACGAAGGTCGCAAAATCGAAAATATGTTGAAAACATCAACGTTATTCCAATACATAAACGATAAACTCATAGACGGTTACATGTTTATATATATAAAAAATATAACCTAGATATTTTTATATTAGGAGAATGTGGCGTCTCCTCCTTTCCCCCCACATTGCCGGAGAGAAATCCCAGAGTCACATCAGATGTGTCCGATTCCCTCTCCTCCTCTCCAACAGCGGTTCTCCAGTCTGTCAGCCAACTGCTCATCTTCCCATCACTCGTCCATCATTCAATCCTTCATCGCTGCTCCGATTTTTGTGTCGTCTCTCTTTGTCATCTCTCGGAGTCTGGGTGAAAAAAAGAAGGCTGTTGTAAAGGTAAGGTAAGTGGGCAGCGCCAGATGGGGAGAGGGGAGAGCGCGCGGTCAGCGAACAGCAGCACGCGGAGTCAAAAGCGTCAGCACGCGCCGCCGGTGATGTTCCGCTCAGATCAGTTCTGTCCGCTGAGCTCGCGCTGTGAAGTACTCACCACCGCTATGTTGGGCTTTCTATCATACTGTAGGCTACTGAGGGGATGGACAGACAGACAGACAGACAGAGGGAGACTCAGTTAATTATTCAGCTATCATGGCGCATCTTACAATCACCTAGAGCAACGACATTTCATCATTCATTTAATGATACATTTAGAGCTTATTTTGACAGCCAGTGTCAAACTTTTTTTTTCTAAAACAGTAGGCCTATTTATTTATTCATTCCACTTCAGTTTTCTAATTGAGGGCTTGTTGTGGTGAGACCTATTCTTAAAAAGGTGATGTCATCAGCACACCAGAGTGTCTAGTTGGGGACAACACACATTTGTGTTACTTTTTAGTTGTTATGTGTTGTTATTAACATATATCATATGTTAAACAAACTAGACTAGACAAAACCATTTTAGCCAATCAGTTGAATAGGCCAATATTCAACTGCTAAAGAGCTGTTCTATTTCATAAATGATGGATTTATTGCACAAAAGGACCCAGCAAATATGGGCCATCTATTCATGGCTAAATTCTAGGTAGGCCTATTGGTGTAGCCCCTATGCCCTACATCCAGATGGGTATATTTTCATAGAAAACCTGCCCTATGGGAATACAGGTGTCAGGGTTGTTTCATATATGATGCAAACTACAATGACATGCTATAGAAAGTGTTTTGTAAATATTCTTCTTTATTCCTACGGTGCGATGCTGATTGGAAGTTTACCCACTGTTCCATTATCACAGACATGTTGGCAGGCAACCAACAGGTGATTGCTGCTCAATTAAATAACCGGAAATTGTAATCAAACAGCATCTGATTGTAATCAAACGAGTCATGGCCAATAAGCCACATTCATGGCAATGTGCCAAATGCATTCAACATCATGAGGATACCAGGAGCATTATGTCTCCGGCAGATGCTGTAATGGTGCAGGATGCAGCAGTACATGCTTGTTTCCTCCCATAATCTGAGTCATTGAGAGGTAACAGGGCGATACTCTTGTCTGGCGCTAATCACAGTCGTGACCTTGATCTTGATTACCTAGCATGTCTGTTCATTAAGGGCTCCTGAGGGGCAGTGAGGGCCAAGCAGACAGGCATGGAAATAGACAGACAAGGCCCATACCGGCACATGCACGCACGCACGCACGCACGCACGCACGCACGCACGATGTTGTAATTTCCTGGAGGTGACTACTAATTCATTTGACTTTCTGGGGCAGCATGACCCTAATTCACTGCCGAGAATTCTGCTGCTTCTCTCTCACACACGTAGACACTCTTAACACTCTCTCCCTCTCTCTCATACACACAAACTCCCTCATAAATCCTCTATCTCTCACACATGGACCGAAGCACTTTCTAACACTCTCTCCCTCTGACACGTACACACACTGTTGCGGTCTCTCTTTTTCTTTCCTTATCTGGTCGCTTGCCCTTAGCAATCAGTCTGCCATCCATCAGTAATAATGTGGGCATTTAATAAAGCCGACACCACAATGGAATAAATAATGTTGCAGAGGAGATAAGCTCACTGGCTGAGGGGATGCCTGCAGCTGGCAGCGAGCCACCCATAGCGGAGCACAGCAATAGCACGGTAACTGCGCTATCACAGAATCAGAAAGGATAGAAAGGGCACCTCTTGGTGTATCATGGTGGTCGTCTTTGGTACATCGAACATGGACAGCATCGAATTTTAGTAACATCGTCATGGAAATAAGTAACGAGCGGTCCGACTCTCTTCGTCTGTGGGTATGCGTTTCTCTGTAGAATTAGATTGGACAGATAGGGCACCTCCAGGAGTATCACGGTAACCTTTACAGCACTTAACACGGTGGCCCGCAGAGTTTTGCTGGTCTTGGATACAAAGTGTATTGTTTCTTGGACAGTGTGTCAGAAAGTTGGAATTGTCATTAGAACTTCTACTTGAATGGTCAGTCAAATGAAACCTTTACCATGGTAACACGTCATCTTTCTGAGTCCCATGCACTGTACCAATGCTTACTTCCATGACAACACTGTTAAACATTCTCCGGTGGCCATCTTGTATGAGCTACTCAAGCTTTGACCTCTCAAAAATATTGATTGGAATGCAAATTATGAATGTGCTCAAATACTCCACAATCATCACTTGCCCCGAATGGTTTGAATTATTAAACCAAGATCACATTAAATCAGACCCATTTTGAGTCACAATCCAAACGAACGCTTAGGCTTATTGAATTATTAATTTAAAATACATTTTAAAGTATCATGCAATAAATGTTGCAGTATTGCAATAAATATGGAAACAAATTAAACGAGAAGGGGCTGTTAAGAGGGAGAAAATGACAGGAATGTTTTACAGACAGGAGAATATTTGTGGTGTCTACAGCACGACAGCATAGTGATTATTTATAAGGAACACACACACACACACACGCACACACACACACACACACACACACACACCAGAGTTTAGCCAGCCACGATTGAATAGTGTGAAGTTCTGGAATGCACAGAGATAAGACAAGTTTCAGCCCCAAGAAACACCACTGAGTCATAACCAGGTGCCTTCCACCACAGAGATAAGTAGACAAACATACAGACACACAAACACAAATCACTGAGTCATATATTTATCCAAGCACCTGCACACACACACACACACACACACACACACACACACACACACACACACACACACACACACACACACACACACACACACACACACACACACACACACACACACACACACACACACACACACACAGAATGAAGGCTATTAACCATTGGCTGTGTGCTCGCTGGAACTTCTGTTCTATCAGCTTGTGTGTGTGTGTGTGTGTGTTTGTGTGCACGCACAGGAGAGACAGAGTTTTGATTCTGCAATGCGAAAAATATTGTACATCATTGCCACAGCTTGTCTACTGTTTACTAATGGCACAAAATGATTGCGTGTGTGTATTAAAGAGAATGTGAAAGAACAAGAAAGAGAAAGAAGAACGTGACCAAGAGAGAAATAGACCCAGTGTGAATGAGTAAGAGACAGAATCCTATCGAGACTGAAACTGCATGAGGAGAGAGAGAGGGGGAGAGCAGAATAACACCGGAGAGGGTGTGTGTGATCCAGACAGAGGGACAGAGAAATGTCTGTCTCGGCCATAAATGGCCCCCTGGCCCATCTAAGTGGCCATAACCATACATCACTACACGCCACTCTGCTGCTATTAGCCATGAACCTGGCCCTCTCAGTCACTCACAGCATAAATAACCTACTGTACTGTCCCAAGGGATGGCCGGCAAGTGTCCCGAGGCCCCCACAAACGGGGCTTGAAGAGTAGCTGATTACATATCCTGGGATTACATTAAAAATCTGATTTCAAATTCAGCTGCGGTTGCCGAAAAATAATCCGATTGTAATGTGATCCTTGGATATCCCAGGAACGTGTTGGAAGGGGGAAAATACATCTTGATTCTGAGATTATGGAGGCAATCAACATTATAGCCATCTAGAAGTAATGGTTGATAGTTGTGTTGCTGCTGTGATTTCCCATTGGCCCACTCAAGCACATATATATATATTATGAATAACCTACAGCCCAATGACTGCTTAGCCACGGAGCCAATCATAGTTTAGTCATAGCAGTTTTCATGTGAGTTCCACCTGAGCTTTAAAATGTAAGAGATCTCACCAACGTGATGTTTTAATAATAGTAAATAAAAACAATGTGACACTTTATAGATATCCATAGGGAAACTCTCTTTGCTTGCCCCCCTCCAGAGGTCAGAGGACAGGCTCAGCTGCAGACCAGCAAATCTGGAGCTGGTAGGGATTCAGTGACTTGCTCAAGGACACTTCAGCACAGTGGCTGCTTGCTGACTTAAGGGAGGCTTGAACCTCCCTTACTCTCTTCATCACTCTTCTGCCCCTCAGAAAAAGAAAGCTAACCTTTAGCTGACACTCTTATTCGACGTGAGTTAGAATAAGTGCAAGCAGTAGGCTACGTCAACACTCATGTATCAACATCAATGAAACAAGCCCAGTGATAAAAGTGTGCAAGGAGACTAAGAGGGTTAACAATACAATCTTAGGGATAATAAAATAGGGTAGAGTGAGAGTGATAGCTTTTTTCATGCTGTGGAGTGATGGAATGTTACAAAATCATTTCCAGTAGACAAGAAAAGCAAAAAGGGAAAGCATGTTAAGAAATAGTGCTGACAGAGAGCAGCCCATAGGGGCCACCAATAATAATTACCACAAGTCATTTGACAATGATATAATGACAATCCCACACATACTAGTGAAGAATCTACCTAAGGAAGTTATATGCCTGTGAGACTCCTGCCTTCTCTAGGTGAACAGGGAATGATCATCCAGGAGAGCCCAGCCTCAACTTACAGAGTAGGAGTTGTAGCACACTGGAGAGGAAACACAATAGGCGAGTCTGATTCTGGACTTGAAGGTTTTCAGGGATTTTCAGGTTTCAGTGCTAATGAACTGCATCCATGCACTGGGAGACACACAAAATGAACCCTGGCATTGAGGTAGGTCTCTGAAGTGATGAGCTAATGAAAAAACCAATGGCATAGCTCAAAAACTCTTGACCAATACAGAGGGTGAAGGATGAGGTCACATGCTGGGGCAGGGTGGCTGATTGCGTGTGTGTGGGAGAGAGTGAGTGTTGTGGTGTGTGTGTGTGCATGCACTTTCATGTAGCTATTTGGCAGTGGTGACACTGAAACCCCTTCGAATTAAGTGACAGCTGCAAAGGGTCATGAGGCCACAGAGTAAGAAATTAAATCCTGGGGCTCAAGAGCAGGAAAGGACAGTACTGTCAAGAGGAGATGGAAAATGGGGGTTATGACACAAGCACAGCATGAGCGCAAATCTGTAAAAAAATGCTCAGTCGTTTTTAGTTCATAAGAGTTTCAGTACAATGAGATTCTATGGTTCATGAAACCAAACACATTCCCACAAAGTAGACAGGTGCTGAGCTTTTAAAAGATTTAGATGTGTGATGAGTGAAAGACATTTTGATCTCCTTTTCAATGTTAAGACATCCTGGTATGAAACAACTTCCTGCATGATCGTGTACTGTACTAATAAAACCACCAAATGTGTTAACGCAGATCCTTTTATTTTTAATTTTAAAAAAGGCCATCTCATCAATTACAAATGAATGGTATTAAATGTCTGTGTGTAAGTGTGCCTCTCTGTATATGACATGTGCATGTATGTGTTTGTGTGTGCTCCAATCTGGTAATGGGTGTCGGAGGTGTCTAAGTAGGGCAGTTTGCAGAGCGTGAAAAAGACGTGCACCATTTTCAGTGAGGTCCCAATGACGAAGGAGCAATTTTGATTGCTGCACTGGTACCGGCAATGGATGTGTTTCTGTCTGCCTGTGTGTATTTAGCAATCAGCCTAGGTGCAGTTGTATGGTTTTCCCTACTCAGCAGACTACGGGACATTTGTCCTTTGTCAGTGTGTGTCCAGCTAGACATCAGTCTTGGTACAGTCGTATGGTTTCCACCACTGCGCGAACTGCAGGACTTTTTTCCTCTGATCGTCAAAGTTCTCTCTGATTGGCTTCCTCCATCGACGAGGCTCCAAGTCCATCATGCCACCTACCACTTCCTGATAGAGGAAGGGAGGAGAGGAGAGAGGGAAAGAGGGAGATTGGTCACATTGAAATATCGCTGTGGAATTAGCTGAGATGACACGCTCTAACGGCAGAGAAAATAATGTGACTCACAATTATACAAAGTAAAGCCAATGATCCGCTTCCTGCTTCCTCTACAAGTATACTCTCAAAGTCGAAGAATTGTTCCAGTTCAGCAGCATTGACAGTCACAAATGTCCCGAAGTACAACTAGGTTGAAAAACAGCAAAACTGTATGCTTCCTCACATCTGCTTCATCTTTTGCTGTTCGTCAGCCTAGGTTGTACTTTGCACATCCGACTCCAACGTCTTCAACTTTGAATGTATGTATACTTGCAGTGTTTTAAGTCTACTGTCATGTTGAGTCTGCACTATATGTGAAGTCCTCCACCTAGATGCCAGTGTTTCATTGTACAACTGTCTTGTAATGTGTAAGCACAAGTCAATCAGGTGAAGTTCCTTGTCAATCTTTCATTTACTCTACCAGAAACAAATTCCACTTGCCATCACTATGGCTATTCAAGAATATGAAAACAATGTATGCACCAATAGCTACGGGGTGGGGATGCAGTAAAATACAGAGAATTCTGCTCAAAGAAGCTACAGAACGTAGTGCCAAACTTCCATTTCATAATGATATATTCAGAGAAAATCCAATACGTGTCAAGTCTCATTCAAACATGGATTCATGTGTTTGACAAAAAAAAAACACACATAATGATGTTACAACCTACAAGTTACAAATGTAGGAGTAGAAACATTGTAAGGATGGAAAATATTCATCAGCCACCTGTGAGATGGAAAAACACTGAACACTCTGCACTTTCTCTTCCATCTCTAATTAATGAAAATATGAGAATGACATCTGCTGAAGTTTACTATAGAAGATGCCCTAGGAGGTCATGTAGTTCATAATGCAGGTACCCTGAGAAGGTTATGCAGAAGCTCTGGTACGCTACTTCAGGGAGTATACTGTAATGGGCCTGCTACTTTGAAGCTGTCCAAAATAATGAGTTCCTACGTGTGTTCTCATAATATTGGGAACATATAATAATGTTGTTAGACCAATGAGAAGACTAGAAAATCTAAACATCCTTATGTAGCTTGTGTAACCTTCATTATGAAGATTGTATACGTTTGCCGTAGTTTCAGAGTTCGGTGCTCCTTTTTTGGAGTTCGGTGCGCCCATTCAGCTGACTGATTGAACTGATGATCTGCCTGCTTCGTCTCATCTGAGTTTTTCCTCAATACACACTGACCTTGCCAAAGTAGTGGGGGAACTTTTGTTCATTCTCGATGACATGAGCAAACCCCCCCTGGAGTCCGAAGTCCACTGCAAAGTAGGGCAGACCTCTGGGAACCTAGGGTACGACACACAAATAATTAACACCCTGAGGGAAGCCTCAATATTTCCTCCCCAGTAAGATAGACTACAAGCAAGAGAGGAAGGAAGGACGAAAGAAAGAAAGGTAACGCACAGCTTGGCGGATGTTTTTTGAAGAAAGGTTGACTATCTTCTTGTTCATGGCCCACTCCTCATCACACTCCATGATGGCTTTCTGAAGGAAGACACAGTCACATTAGTTTTACTATACTGGTGACATATTCATTAAACTAACCCCTTTTCAAAGTTTGAAAGATAGAAGTACAACACACACACACACACACACACACAGACCTTAAAGTATATAGGCGCCATATCCCCGAGTTCCCGAGGTAGTGGGATACACTCCAGGACCATGTGCTGTCTTCTGCGTGGGTTCATGTGAGTCTCCATGAACACACAGTCCTGCTCCTGGGACTCAAACATACGCACCAAGGTACGCCGGAAGAGCTGAGGACAGCAGAGCACAACTGAATCAAAATCTACATTCTTCGTAAAAATGCAAGAGGAATTTGATTTTGATTATCAATAATCAAAGTAGACATGCAGCTGTAACACGCCTATAATAGAAACTGTGACTTGTGAGAGTGATAAGATTGCACCGATTGGCCGACCTGCATTTCTGACCAGACGTCCTCATCCAATCCGGTGGCGGAGCAGTGATGTTGGAGAGGAGAGATGAGACAGTGGCCTTCTGTCATGGACACTCCCACTGGCAGGCTCAGATACACCTGGACACACACACACACACACACACACACACACACACACACACACACACACACACACACACACACACACACACACACACACACAATAGAGACAATACACACAGATGTGACTGTTCCTATAGTGATTACAATAATAATTATGGTGGCAGCTCAAGAGTTTATAAGGTTTAGTTTTACATAATCACTACTCAGACCACACACACACACACACACACCACACACACGCACACACACACACACACACACACACACCTTCTCCCTTACCTTGCTCCCTATTGCCACTATTAGGTGTTTCTGGAGCTCTGGGCTGCTGAAACAGCGCTGGCATTTCTCCATGAAGGCAGCCAGCCTCCTGTGCTCCCCGATGGCTCTGCTCCTCTCTCTCTCCTCCTCCCTCCCCTCTCCCTCCCGCTGCGCTGCACTCGACACAAACATGTCATCCAGCGTGTAGTTATCTCCGTCTGTCTTCCCCATCATCTGCAGAGGAGATGGAGAAGAGACGGAGACGGAGATGAGAGGGAGAATGGAGAGTATGAGCGAGACAGACAGTTGAGTAGTGTCATACATGAGCGTGACGATCCTGTCAAAGTTGGTTCCTTTTGCTCAACGTGTAAATATTCAGCGATCTAAAGTTAGTCTGTTTTGAGGTGTACCTGTGTACGATATGGATATGTAGTATGGATTTGGAAATTAAATGTGTTTAATGGGTTCATAATGCTGCTTCCACGCCATCGTCTGTGTGTCTACGTCTGAGTGTCATCACCATGGTAACCAGGCAACAGGTCGAGTGAGTGAGAATTTTCTCTCTTCCTCTCTCTCTTCCTCTCTCTCCCTCCTCCTCCTCCTCCCCCAGGTATACAGTAATAATAGAGTATATCCCATACTGCCTGCTGCTGCTTATCCTTATCCTCCATCCTATATATGGACAAATATATTGAAATATTGGGAACATATGTCTTTTGGTCAACTTAGCTGTTAAGTGGTAAGTGCTAGTCAGGTACTACCACTCAACATAGTGTACCCTGAAGTGTTAGTACATAGAGAGAGACAGAGTAAGGGAGAGACAAGCTGTAATCCAAGGTCAACAGTCAATAAAGATGGAGAATGCCAATGCCAAAATCATTTAAGGAGGACAGGGGAGAGAGTTGAAATACAACCAATCTTCAAACGATGTCTAAAGTAAGTGTGGTGGGAAAGAGAGACACGGTTTGGGATATGGGGAAGGAGTTTGGGTAATGATGAAAGGAGCAGAGAGACAAATGGAGACTGAAGGGGAGAGGGATGAAGAAGAGGAGGAGGAGGAGGGAGGATACATGGGGGGGAGGGAAGGACAGAAAGAATGGGAAAGAGGTACAGAGGGGAAGTATCATCTGTCCATGATGATCAGTGTGAGAGTTGGGAGATGCCCCGAGATTAGGGATGCACCGATCAGGTTTTCTGGGGCTGATTCCGATTGCCCATTTTTCAACAGCCTGTTTGGCCGATCACTGATCCCATCGGCAATTGAAATCATGCATTTTATCCAGACTTTCTTATGCAGACAATGGCACCTGTACACAGCGAGCGCGTGACATAGCTGGCCTATCCATACATAGTAATTACATATTCAGTGTGAGCATGATGGCTGAGGTGCTTATTCACCTGTTGCCACTGGTAGCGCATGAAACATTCATTGCAGCAGCATCAAGTTAAACTGGTTCAATTCAAAACACAATTCCAGTAATGAACCGTCAATCCCAGATGAACGACGTGCCCACGCTACTAACCTTCTGCTGACTACCGCAAATTCTCTGTTGTTTTTACGGCATACTTTTGCACTTTGCATGCTTTTCTGAATTGAAACAAAGGACAAAAGTAGAAGGTTTATTGGCCAATTATAATCGGTGGCCTGATCGATCGATGCACCCCTAACCAAGCCTTTCTATTGGCTTAGAAGAGACAGCATACCCAGGGGGAAAGGAGAGACGGAGGGATGAGGGACAACAGGGGCAAGAAGCAGCAAGGAGAGAGAGATGGCGAGTGAGAGGAAGGGGTAGAGAAGGAAGAACACATGCTGAGAAAGGGAAAGATGGACATATTGATAGAGGGATGACATAACTTTGGAAAGAGGGGGAGAGAAGGATAGCGTGATGGAGAGATTGGAGGGAGCTCCCGGGACAATACAGTTTGCTCTCTCCCTTGCAGATCATAAATCTATAGCGGTGATTAGAGGTGGTATTTATAGAAGCCCTGCCATGGTAACTGTAGATGTATTTTTAGTGTCACTCTTTGTAGGCACAGGATGTGTGTATTTTGTGTGTGTGTAACGTGTATGTGAGTGAGGGAGAGAGAGAGAGAGAGAGAGAGAGAGAGAGAGAGAGAGAGAGAGAGAGAGAGAGAGAGAGAGAGAGAGTGTGTGTGAGTGTGTGTGTGTGTGTGTGTGACAATTGAGTGAGAGAGACAGGAAAAACAGAGTAAACCATTTGCCATCTTCATTTTAAGTCGCCATGGCAACTCTGCCAAGTTATTGTCTATCAATACACACCTGTCGTAAGAATATTATAATATATATATTAATATAATACATGTTGCAATATTCCTGACATGGGGTGAGAGAAGTAAACAAGAGATGAGGAAGGGAACAAGAAAATGTGTCTACACTTGAAATGTGCAGTCTGTAAAACTGCAGCTAGACTGACACATGCACCACAACCCGGCGGTACCCATCTGTTCCTGTGTGTCTGAGAGAGAGAGGGGGGGAGAGAGAGAGAGAGATAGATAGAGAGAGAGAGAGAGAGAGAAGACAGAGAGAGAGAGAGACAGACAGACAGACAGACAGACAGACAGACAGACAGACAGACAGACAGACAGACAGACAGACAGACAGACAGACAGACAGACAGACAGAGGATCTAATAAAAGAAAGAATAAGCAAGAGAGTTAGAGAAAGGAAGGTAGATAAGAGAGACAGGAGATGCCAATCTGACACACATTCCAAAAGGCCGTTCTCCACTCTCCCCTCTTCCCTTCAGGGAAGTATGACAGATTTTGTCTGGGTGATCCAAAACACACGTACACACACAGAATCAGACCACCACCAGACTGATGACCTGTCTTCATCTACTTGTGTTCGTATCCCTGCAGTGTTGCCTAGAGCAGTGGCTCTGGAATGGCGTAACGAAGCCAAAGGGGTTAACATGATTCCCCAAATTATCGTAAACAAATTGGTGTTCTCAGCAGTGGTACCAAAACATTCAAGTAAATATGCTTGAAAGACTTGATGGAAAAAAACAGGCAAGATGCTTTTGAATGGACAATGTTTTGATTCAATAGTATTTTAACCCTGTAAGCTGAACAGAGAACAGAGTTTTAAGTGGCCATCTCGTGGTATCAGCCCTTAGATTGCCAGATTGGAAAATTGTGGAAGGTGGGAAAGTGGGAATAACATGCCAACATGCCATATCTCCAGTTCTGAGGTAACCAAGTTGATTTCACACAATGTCAAATTGTCTACTTCTGTAATAACTATCTTATCTTCCTACACTGTCCGGTCTTGTTGTCAGGTTGTGTTACAACTAGCCTTTCTCACCTTGGCAGCCATGCGGGAGTAGAGTGCATTCTGGTCCTGTGCTGTGCTCATCTTCTCCCTCCTGACCATCTCCTTCAGGCCCACACTGTCATCATCCTGGAAGTACCGCACACGTTCCCCATCAACGTGGGTCTCGATCTGCAGCAGAAACAGAGAGAGGCAGATGTGATGTGATTGAGAATAAAAAGCACAAAAAAAAGAAAGAGGAAGATAGACAAGTCAGCCATCAGGAAAATACATTCACTGTAAACGAGTCAGTGTTGTGTCAAAAAAAAAAACTGAAAAAATGAAAGTCATCATCCTAGAGAGAGGGAATGAGAGAGAAGAGGAAGGAAATAGAGAATACGAGGAGCAGAGTGAGAGACAGACAGATAGTGAGTGTAAAGGAGGCCACTCAGAAATGCATCACAACCATAAACAGAGAAAGGACCTGAGAGCTGGTTCACATTACACACATTTAATCTCAAAGTCAGGTGGAGCCCCTGCTCTCATTACACACACTGATGAGTACCAAATGACAGCGTGGGAAACAAATCTCTTTTCCTCCCCCTGTCTTCCCTCCCCTTCTCTGGGATCTGCATTACAAATCAATGAATGGGAGATGTGCCTCCAAAAATCTGGAAATCCTCTGGAGATAACAAGACTCAGAAAAATCCCATTCCTGCTCTCTCCATCCATCCCTCCCACCCTTCATCACTCTCTCTCTCGCTCTCTCTCTCTCTCTACCGTTTTCTTTTTCCGTCGTCCTCCGCGGGGCTCCTGGGGTCCAGAGGGGGCGTTGACTGGCCAGGCGCGACCCGATTGGTCCGTTCTGAACAGCAGCACTTCCTGGTCCGAGCGTCCTGGTACCTGACACGTCAAGACAAAGACAGGTCACTTTCAGGTTTTGTTCGTTTTCAGCGGGTGTTTCAACAGATTCCCTTCCCAATGAGGTTTTTTGAGCAGGAAACAAGGCTGTTGCATTGATTGAACCTGGCCTCTCTAACTCTCAGGCCACCACGCTGCCCAAATATTTCAAAAAATCTCTAAAATCTTAACATGAATCATGAGCAATCAGTAAAAGCCACAAGATGATCAGTAGGTAGCTAACAATAACAGACCGACACAGAAGTGGCACTTTCCTTTGATGTTTGTCAGCAGAATCTGCAGATGGCAGCCCGAAGGCTTTCCATTCATCATGCTCTTACAGAAAAGCATGTTCTCTGGAAACATGTTTAAGGGTACACACCCGCTGTGATATTTTAAATTTGATCAAAGGTACCACCAATCTCAAAAATAGAGGGATGAATAACCCAGATAGATTTTCCTCTTTACCAATACACAGGTCCTGATGCAACGCTCCCTTATTGGCCAACGTTTGCCAGGTTGAAAGTTGGAGAGGAAAAATACTCTGACTGACAGGGAGTAGAGCTCTTCAACAATAACTTAACACACAGATGTCTTGTCTGGGTCTTGTTCATGCTTAGTGTTCTACTGCTTTGATGCTTTAAGAAGTCTTAATAAGTCTGGACCTATGAACGGGGGGAACGACACAACACTGCAGGTGATAAAATACACAGAACAAAAGCCAGGAGACGCAGCACACGTGTATTTTTGTGCTGTATTCAAATATAAATCAGACAGAGTTAGCTGTTTTATGAAATAAACACCTGTCACCGGTGGCTGCTATTTTACTTGTAGTGATGTTGCCGTTCTGCTGATATTGACACTCTGACTCCCAAAGCAAGCGTTCACAGTCAGTGAGAGAAAGTGCCTAGCATCGCTATTTTTGTACGCCTTAAGGGTTTCACTGCAATACGGAGACTGCTTGTGAATAAGACGTAGCAGATTGTACATATTATGAAATGAGATCAGGGAGTTTATCTGCAGACTTCAATGGTAACAAAGAGTAAAGGTCACATCCTCCAAGGACTTCAATCTGATTAAAATATCTTTCCTTCAGAAATCATGTGAGATGTTTTCTTGCTTGTTAGTCTGCGGTTATAATGAAACACTGTTTGGAGACAATATGGTGGCGTCATCAAAACACTGACATCACTGCCTGTCTGTTGGAGAATCCCACTCTGCAGTGTCATGCACTATTCAAATGTACAGCTGATGTTGACGTGTTGGCCAGTCAGAGGCCTCCTAACCAGTTGTTACCCAATCAGAAGCCAGACAGGCAGTGACAGCTAGGTAGCGAGAAGTGCAGAGGAGAGAAGCAAGATAACTGAAAGAAGTAATTGACATGGGGGCAGAGGAGGTTGTTGGTTAACTGCGTTACAGTGAATCAGGATCATTTGGTCGGCCCAAATCTGGCAGCATCTTGGATTCACAAGAGCAGATGTGCCACAAACTCCAGTACTAAGAGACTGAGCAAGAGAGAGAAGAAAAAATGAAGAGGAAAAGGAAGGCAGAAGTAGGACAGTGGAGATTGATGTTCTCTGGGGCTGTCAATGCTCTGGTTCTCAGTCAGACATCCGACAAGACTGAAGTCCAAGCTGACAAGCTAAGGACAGACAGATAGATGGAAGGAAAAAGAAAGAGCCGGGGAGAGGATGAGCGATAGAGAGGTAATGGAGAGAAACAGATAAAATGAAAGACGTTGCCAGAAAAACAGAACATTAGCTCCACTCCACTGGCCAGGATTTGGCTGTGCAAGGCTCTGCAGACAGTGGAGACACTAGCCCTGAGCCAGACAGACAACAGCACAGTTCAACTCTGAACACAGAAGACAAGCCAAAAGTCTGTTTCCACACAAAGATAGTCTGGAGGGGGCCGATATGTGACAGCATGTCAACAGCACTCTAAGAGGGTAGAGACACCTCTCAGCTGAGAGTATATTGCAGTAAAAATTCAAAAATGTTCTGAGAAAATTTGCTGTGAGGATTTCACCCTAGTCCTTTCATATGTGCAGGTTGGCCTGACTGGGGATGAATCCTACAGCGTATGTTTGCACCCCCTAAAACCAGCTGATCACAGTCTGCTTTAGTGAGTCTGTGTGTTCATAAAGTTGACTGGACTCTGCTGATGTCAGAAATGAGCCGCCATTTGTGCGTGTGTGTGTGTGTGTGTGTGTGTGTGTGTGTGTGTGTATGTGAAGCCATAAAAGGCATTAGCTGTGCCAGTGAGCAGAGATACACCAGTGCTGAAGTGTCAGGGCACAGCCATAACTCTCTGTTAATTACCTGTACTACCAGGGACATACAGGATGGCATACATAATCTCTCTCCCTCTTGTGCTCTCTCTTTCACTGTCCGCACGCACACACGCACACACACACACACACACACACACACACACACTCTGAATGACCCGAGGTAGGGCAGTACCGTCAGCAGCACCCTAAAAGACTTTTTTCCCCCCATTAGGATCTTCTGAAATGCCTAACAGGAGAGGTTTTCGTCCAGACAGTCAGATATAAAAGAGACTTCAAACAAACAAATTCCTTTTAAAAGCAGAACACATAAAAGCAGAAGACAAAAGCAGCAGCAAGTTATTTAGTTTCATTTGAAGATGAGTGTATGTGAGAGACTTTTCTGTTGCCTGCATGTTGAGATGGATGCTGGTGTGGGTGCATGTGTGTGTGTGTGTGTGTGTGTGTGTGTGTGTGTGTGTGTGTGTGTGTGTGTGTGTGTGTGTGTGTGTGTGGTTTGGGAGCATGTGTGCATTTCTGGATCTATTCATGAGTGTGCGTATGTGTTTATATCTGTGTGATTTGAGAAGGTGTGTGTGTGCATCTGATTTAGTATTGTGTGTCTGTATCTGGAAGTTTATGTGAATGTGTGTGAAAATCTGTAGTGTGTATCAGTGAAGTGTGCATCAGTCTGTGTGTGTAAATGTGTTTAATAAATCTGTTGGAAACCATGTTTTTGTGTAGATATCAACACAGGGGAAAATAACTCAGGAGCAGATGATATTTAGAAAGAGAGAGAGAGAGAGAGAGAGAGAGAGAGAGCGAGAGCGAGAGAAGAGAGAGAGAAGGAGAGAGAGGAGCGAAGGTGGGGGGGTGGCAGATAAAATCTCTTTACCAGCAGAAAAACTCCATCCTTCCATCTAATCAACTTAATCCATTATTTATTTATTTATTTTTTTGATATAATTTGGGACTATGGATCAGCCTCCGTCACACGCAATATTTCCCACCATGAATCAGATTTAGACAAAACTTGAAGTGATGCATACCGCACCATTCCTGCATTTTCAAATGTACACTCACTGGCCCAGAGGGGGCGCTGTTAGAAAAGGTGTTAGAAAAGCATGTTAGAAAAGGTTTGTCATATTTGTCACCGACTGGCAGAGAGGGGGACTGCATCATTTGTCCAGGATGACATGTTTCCTGTTGCCTTGTTATCTAGATCACATAACTGAATATATTGAACTCCACAAATAACACGTACACCATCCATCCATCAATCAAACAGTCAATTGTTTTTTATTATGTTCTTATTTTGTTAATTCCACAATTGCGTACACTCAATAGCCAGTTTGTTGGGTTTGTATTTAACAGACCCCTCTTGGCCTCCAGAGCAGCCTCAACGCTTTGGGGCCATGGATTCTACAAGGTAGGAAACGGTCCCCTGGTCCATGCAGACGTCCATTATTTTTATGTTTGTGGACCCATCGCTGCCCATAGGACCACTGACTGTGTCTATTTTTTCAGGCCTGGTTTATATACCACACCACAGCTACATTATTTATCTGTCTGTAGGAGCGATCTACTTTGGTGAACAGGGTGGGGTGTACTTCATAAAGTGACTGTATATACTGTGAGTGTATATACTGGATGTTTAAGACACACCCACATACAGCATCCACCTACCTGGTCTGAATTAGTCGTCAAACTCTGTCGAGCGGCGCGGTTCTCCTTGGCTTTATGAGCTGCTTCCAACTGGGATTTCAGCTTCTCAGCCAGGGCCTGACACACACACACAGACACACACAAAAAACATTTTAAAAACGTGCATATTTCTGTACCTCTTTCAGCATGCACACCTTATCATAGGTTCATGAGTTCAACAGTAATCAGTCAGTCAATATTAGTGTTCCACAGGGTCTTTTGAAACACTCACGAATAATAAAGAATAATCTTAAACAAAACAACAAAATAAGAATGAAGAATGTGTGTGTGTGTGTGTGTGTGTGCGCGTAAGTGTGATATCTACCAGACACGTAAGCTAAAAGGCTCTGACACTGGATACTGTCAAGGGAGACGCTATAGAAGAGAGAAAACATCTCCCTTACACTTTCACGCATGCATGCGCGCGCACGCACACACACACACACTCACACACACACATACGCAAACCCCTTAAGCCTTTCTATAGTTACAGATGTCGATGCCTTTACTCTATAGGGCATAAAGCCAAGTGCTTCTCTGTTAAAAGGTATTCAATTCACACACACGCACACAAAATAATGCTAAGTGTATCAATCTGACATCCAGCACCTCACTATATAACAAAGCAATAAACCGTTTCCTCAATCTCGTTCCCAATAGCACTCTTGGCATTGACACATAAGAAAGACAGAAGGGGAGTCAATAAACACTATAAAATGAATGAACTCCTTGATGCGTGTTAAATAAAACAAGTAGATGCTCTTCCACTGAGACTTCCCGATAGAGCCGAGGATGGTTAAACGAGAGACCCTACAAAATAATTTCAGGGAGAATGATTGTCACCCACATTTTAAGACGAGAGAACCAAGAGATCTTTGAAGAGGTTATGAAGACAATGCTCTACTGAGGTGACTTCAACAGGATACTTGCTTTTTTATTTAAAACCCAGGGCTCAACAATAAGGATTTTTTCCACTGGCCTGCTCGGGCCATTGGTTCAGATTTTCACTTGCCCCAGCAACATTTTACTGGCCCTGCTGCAAAAATTAAAAACAGCTATTTTTGAGCCATGTAGTTCCAAATAACGTCATGCACATTGAATTAACTGTTTAAGGGATGTTTAAGGGATGCCCTGCGTCACTATTTTACATTCAAAAATGTAAAACAAAAAAAAAGTTGATCATCGTTTTTATGTGGTTTAACCGTTGGCAATATCATAACTTAAAGCTCATTTGGATGGAAAAGCTCAAATAAATAACCATGGTTCTGGTTCTTTGGTGGCGTGAAGAACTCTCTTCCAAAGCAAAACTTAGGAATTCTGTTTTGAGTTGGACTTTGTCCCCGTTGATGCTCATATTCCATATTGTTTGATTGATTGATGAATTGCATACATTGTAAATTTATACAATTCATGTGTTTATTTGTATGTTATTTGTGATTCATTATGGAAGAAACGGCATGCTGTCAGTGTATTGGTTTACTGGATGTACCGTTCTCTTTTCAGTGTATAGAAATAGAGGCTGACTCACGGAGGTATTCAAACCCTTCTGTTTGTGCAAACACTGTTTGACTCTGAGTGTTGAGATGTCTTTGCACCTTAGGAATAAAACAACTGAAAGGTATCCATGTGCTCCAGCCCTTCTTTGGGTTAAGTCCAGGTAAAGTAACCCCTGAGTAATGTGTGTGTATATGTGTGTATCACTATGTGCTGTGTTTTATTGATGGTTGATTAGGTGATATGAAACGTTCTAAGATGCAAAGTAAATTGAGAGAGGGCATCAAAGTGGTAGCAGTATTTAAATATTTCTAACAATGCCCACAACAAGCTTTTGGAATGGAATGGAATGGAACGGGATGGAACTGGATGGGATGGAATGGAATGGAATGGAATGGAATGGAACTGGATGGTACTGGATGGGATGGAATGGAATGGAATGGAATGGAATGGAACTGGATGGTACTGGATGGGATGGAATGGAATGGAATGGAACTGGATGGAATGGAATGTGATTGTGAATGACAGCAATTCAATGATGGCCAACTCACCGTGTTACCCATGATCTCTGCCTTCACCAGCTTTGCTCCCAGTTTGTTCATCTCCTCATCTGTCAGCAGTGGAACCTCTTCTTCTTCCTCCTCCTCCTCCTCCTCCTCACTGTCACTCTCACTCCTAGTTATGAATGAAGAGACGGGGGTGGTTACTAAGTGGTTATGAACTAACCACTTAGGTCAAAATGTTTCTCAACCACATTTAGACTGCACCATAGCAAGTACCCACACATTAACACCTAGCCCTGCAGTGACCTCTTGTTCAGTGCTCCTCTTTTCCTGCCCCTAACTCACTTTCTTAACAGCAGAATTTATTCCACCTCTATAATATCCACAAAAAAAACATTTAATGGCAATCTTAACTGTGAAATTCTTAATACATTAAATGTAACTGTTCTGAGTTCTCACACTGTTTATCTGTTATGATTCATTTGACTCAAATTATCATTGAAACCCTGCCCGGGGAACTGAACTGCAGTCTGGGAAGCATTGTTCTAGGCTATTACACTCCTCATAGCCTCATTTCCTTTTGCAGCGAGACAGCAGACTCATTTCATGCTGCTGGGGTTTTAGATGCTGGTTTACCTAAACAACTTAGCCTAATGAGGCAAATCACAGAACAACTAAGAAGGCTGTACCGAGCATTAGTTCTTTCACATCTGGACTATTGCACTGCTATGTGGTGAAGTGCAGCAAAAGAGAGGAGATGTAATAGCTTAAGATATACTCATTTCACTCATACACTCAATTTGGGCCCCCAAGGGGGTCATTTAAAATTTAGGATGGAAAACTTCCAGACAAAGGACAAGGTCTAGAGCTTGTGTGTCTATCTCTAGTACTAAACATAGCTCCTCAGACAGAAACAGTACAGATTATAAATGAGTTAAAGGCTCAGAGTTCAGCTACATAGGGAATTTTGTTGGGAATGAGGTTTAAGAACAGATAAGCACTTTGAAATTTCTTGTAGCTTTCTTGAAATTAATCAAGTACATATGTGGAGTCATAGTTTTATGGAACAGATTGTTGTGAGAAAATCTCTGATAGTTTGTAGTGTTAGTATGCTTTTATCCAAAGTGTTGTGGGTGCTGGCTCCATTGGGAATCAAGCCCCTAACCCATAGTCTACACTGGTTGCTTCTCATGAGGTCTCTAGTTTGTGTCCACACTGGCTCTATTTTAGTCACACATTCAAAAGCATGAAATCAAGCACATAGCTTCAGAATACATCAGTGTAAAAAGACACAAACGCAAATGCAACTGGAATATTCAGTCAGTGCTGCTGTTGCACACACCACCTGTCAGTGTTTAAAGCTCTTTAACAAGCTTGTTTTCAAGGTAACATAATCTAAGGTTTAAAACCTCTGACCTTGACAATGTCACTGCAGCTTTGTCACCACTGTGACCCTCATGGAGAACTGCTGCAGTTTTCCCAGTATCCTTCTCTTTCTCCTTCTCTGGTTTTCCTGGAACGTGAGATTCCCGAGGTGAAATGCTGCTTTTTTTTCCAGGCCGGAACGCTGGTTTTCCGATGATCTGAGTCCTCATCATCAGAGCTGGGTTTTAAGAATCCTGTGGACGGCCGAGCTGGAGCTGGAGCAGGAGCAGGGAGAGACTCCCGGTCTGAACAGGGAATAGAGAACAGGGAATTAGTTCAGACTTTAGGCCAATTATTTGAAATTGAAATTCTGTTCTCCAGACATTTAAGAGATAATTGTTTTGTGTCACAATATTCCTGTTGAGACTTCAAAGACTCTTGGCACATTAGAGTTAGACAGTACATTAGCCTTTCAAGACATAGCCTTTCAAAACATGTGGTACATGTTTGATGGATGAAATACGTTTTGTCCATTTCATTCATGGGGGAAACTGATTGTTCAAGGAAGCAGAACAGTTGTTGTTGCTCTTTTTCAAACATCAAGGAAATGGAGCAAATATAAAGTACAATCCACACGAACTGAACTTGTCACCTAGTGCAGCCACTGCCTGCCAAGAGAAGCGGTTTACTCCTGCCAAACTTGACTCAGCTGTCCACGTGGAAAGACCTTGACATAAACCCACCTCCGCCATCGGCATCATCTTCTGAGGGCTTGAGGAAGCGGCTTTTCAGTGACTGTAGATTCCGGTTTTGTCCAGATGAGGAGCTCTCTTTGTCGGCATGACAGTCCTCTCGCTGGGGCCTGGGCCTCTCTCTCTCTCTCTCTCTTTCCCCATCTCTCTCTCTTTCCCTATCCTTGTTTCTGTCTCGTTCACCGTCTCTATCCTCTTCTCTGTCTCTTTCCCTATCCTTGTTTCTGTCTCGTTCACTGTCTCTATCCCTTTCTCTGTCTCTCTCTCTATCCCTATCTCTATACCTGTCTCCGTCTCGGCCTCTATCTGGCTCTCTTTCTCGATGCCCCTCCTTCTCCCTCTCCTCCTCTCTTCTAACACGGTATCTATCTCTGTCTCTGGGTGATGAGTCTCTTTCTCTCTCATTTCTTCTCCACCTCTCTTTCTCTGCCCCGTCTCCCTCTTTTCTCCTCCATCTCTCCCCGGCCTCCTCCTCTCCTTTCCTCCACTCAACTCCCGCCATGCCAACGCCATCGCCTCCTCTCTTCTGTCCATGTGCAGCTTTCTCAGCATCTGCGAGTCGCTTCTGAAATTCCTCCATGGACTACAAAGGAGAAATACATGATATACTAACATACATGAACACTATAATTTATTTGCAGTTGCATCACAAATCTGGTGCCACATCTGGTGCCATCGTGGAGGTCCTTTTGAGAAATAGCTGTACGCAAATAATGGCTAAATATATAACAACTAGGCTAGAAAATGAGAAATATCTGATATACATAAAAGAAAATGGTTCAATAAGGGACCACAGGAAACTGTCTTGCCTTTAAGCCCCTATAGTTCTAGTCTCTAGTTCAAAACACTCAGATTGTAGCTGGAAAACAGTGGGTTTTAGGCTTTATTAGCTAGCTAACTAGCCAGCAAGCTAATTTAGCAAAACAACTAATGTCAATGTTAACAGGCAACTACTAAGTACTAGCCACATAACATTAGCTTGTGTGCAAATCAGATGTGTTTACAACAAGACCATGTTATTTAGCTGACCGCATAATATGTTTAGCTAGCTAGCTAACTAACTAACAAGCTGACATTATCTAAACACAAAATCAGTCAGATCTAGTCCACCCAAATATAGCACAGAAATTGACCATGTCTATGCAATACTTTTGAGTCCAAAGGTTTAGAAATCTAAACAGCTGTATTCAGATGTTGTTGCCAAGACCTGAGGACCTCCACTACGTCCACCAGTAGGCACAATATGTCACCTGAAAGCCCTCTACACACATCGTTCAGAAACACAGCCTGATTTGCTCCCGTACAAATCCAGACAGTCCCTGGGATTTACGCACAAGCACACAAACACATACACATACACACACACACACACACACACACACACAGACTTAAGTGCTGCAGAAATACACACACACACAGTGATGGGTGCAAAGACAGTTTGAGAGCTGTCTCAGTATAATCAGAAGAGACAGACACACACAAAAACACAAGCGCTACACAAATATACACAGGCATACATACATACACAGTGAAACAAAAGCAAGCAAGCAAGCAAGCACACACACACACACACACACACACACACACACACACACACACACACACACACACACACAGTGCAGAGCTGTGTTAGAGTTGGTAGTAAGTAAGTGTACTGATAGAGGGAAAATACACACATGCAAACACACACTTAGTTCTGACAGTGACAGTTCCTCTGCTGTCTACTGCAGACACAAACGCTGACACTGCAGCAAGGGACTTAACAAAGGACATAGGGTACTGAGTGAGTGTGTGTGTGTCTGTCTGTCTGTCTGTCTGTCTGTCTGTCTGTCTGTCTGTCTGTCTGTCTGTCTGTGATGACAGACAGCAAGGAGAGATAGATGAATAATAAAACAAGGAATCTACACACACATTCCTCCCAGTGAGAATGTGTGTGTGTGTGTGTGTGTGTGTGTGTGTGTGTGTGTGTGTGTGTGTGTGAACAAGATTTCTGACAGAATCAGAAATGTCAGCAAGTCATGAATTAAATGCACATTTACAAATATGTAATTACATACAGTACACAGGTGTATGTATCTGAGAGTGTGCGTAAATCCTAGATCTGAAAGTACCTTGACATGTAAGTAAGAATGAGTGTGAAATAATGTTACAATGTATTCTTTATTACGCAATATTCCAGTGTGTGCATCGGTGTATGCCTGTGTACATGTGCATGTGCGAGTGCTGCGAGTTGTGTCATCAGAGCTCACCCCGTATCTTTCGGCCACCACATCACTGAGGCTGCGCTGCTGCCTCTCTGCCTGCTCTCTCATCCTCTGGTAGCTCTTCCTCAGCCAGCCCAGACCCCCGTCATCCACCACTGCCCCTGCAGGGAGGGAGGAAGAGAGAGACTGTCAGTAAACTAAATGAAACTTCCATTTTATATTTTTGTGAGTCTGTTATGACGTCAGCCATGATTAATTTACACATGCGTCTGTCTCTCCAGTCAACGATAAGAGTACAAGCAATGCTAACAGGCATGAAGCGACACTTAGCTAGCAGGTTAGCTGTACCACAGAAGTACCAGACTATAATAATTATGTGATCATTTTATTTTCAGTTTCCTCCCTCCCAATGGAGGCTAAAAGACAGGTTCAGCTGCAGATCAGCGCCTCTGATAAGGATTCAGTTTCTTGCTCAGGGACACTTCAACAGGGCGGATGCTCGCAGACACGTGAGGTTGAAGGACGGTCTCTCTGACCATCAGGCCACCCTGCTACTACAGATGGCCTGTGTCAAACTGCTTAAGTGAACTGAATTTGGACTGAACGAGATGAAGAGAGGAGGAAAAGGGGGAAGAAAATGCAGGAGAGGGAGGAAATCAGGGAGACATGTAGCCGCCTGAAATCGTTTTTGTCAAGGAAAATGAAGGGGAGTGACAAAGGCTCTTGAGATAATCTGAAATTTCACAGCTGGGGGAGTTAGGAGAAAAGGAATTAGTGAATTAGAGTTTTCCTGAAAACCTGAGGGGGAAAAAAACAACATTCTTCAACAATGGAGAGGGTGAGAAAAGGGATGGATGAGATGGTGGATGACATAAAGAGAGTGGAAAGACATAAAGAGAGTGAAAGAAATAGAGAGTGGGAGCAGACGGTAGAGCGGATGTAGTTAAAGAAAGTGGGAGACAGAGAGAGGAGAGGAAGAGAGGGAAAACATGAGTAAGGTAAAGGAGGTTACAGAGATACTTGGGAGTTTCTAATCTGTGGGAGATCAATGTTCTTTCACAAAGAACAGACTTCCCAGAGAAATGAGACATACCATTGATAGTGGCCAAAACCACAGGTCAGTCTGGTTGGTCAAGGTCACCGAGAATTATGTTGGAGGCCAACTTGAAACCAGTACTTAGTAGTGATTTGGGAAAGGTTTGGCAATTAACTATTTAATTAGTCAGGGTTAGAAATGGGAAGAAAATATTTGAGAAAGGCCACCACTTTTGCATTATCTAGTTTGTGTGCTCACTTTCACACCTTGCTGTGGAAATATTGTAAAGTATTATACATTAGGTATTATGAGGTATAAGAGGTTTAATACACAAGCACGTTTTTATGATTTCCAGAAGGGCAAGAGCCTGTAGCATTTTCATTAGGTCTTGTCTCATGTACGCTCATGTCTGAAATGCATGTGACTATTTTTACAGTTGCACTGGATGATTGTTTTTTTTCCATTTCACATTTCTCTACAATTCAAATTGCTTGTGGAAGAGTTGCACTAGCTAGTAGATTTGTTTCAAACTCCCTGGTTCCCTGATAAGATAAGCGGCGTTGTTTCATAAAGGTTTTGCATGTTGTTTGTTGGACTTCTTGAGGATGTACATATACTATAGCAGGCCTTTTACGTGTGTGTGCGTTAGCAGCAACTTTAGTAGTGAGATATTATTGGTTGATTTTATTTTTCATTGTTATATTTTCTGTTGCCAAGACACTCGCAGCTGGCAAGCATGTAACTGACACTAAGGCGGTTTCCACTTTCTTGACTAAGTATGTACTACTTCACGTGGCACCTCACACCTTCTGTGATCTTTGCGTTTGTTATGATCACCATCTTGTGGTAATTTCCTGTAAATCTGTCATGTTTTCCCATTGGGTAATTGAGTTCATGTGACCCTGAGGTGAAGTTTTTCTCTTTGGCAAGATTTTCTGCACATTTGTCAGAGAAAGGTTCGACTCATTATTCCTTTTACTGTTTGTGCCTTGGAGAGCCTTTGCTTGTAGGTTTTTGTTACTTCATAAGTTTATGTGCAAATGTTCCAATAAACAATAATACGTCTGGAGTATTAAAAATGAAACATATTGTTGCTAATGTTAAAAGAGTCTTTGTCAACACTGTGTAATAACAATTGCAGTTTTACAAAACTTCAGAGGTAGGAAGACCCAGTAAAATCAGTATATTTACTCCAGCGTCTGACTTTCTCTGAATGCTGTTAGCTACAGTATCTGTCGAATTTGTGTTGCTGAAACTCACGCTGGGGACAGAAAATGACCCGTGTTGCTATCTCCCTTTCTCACACTACACTCTCCAGAGTACAAGTATGTGTACATGTCACATGGGGACTGAGAGTGTGTGCACATGTGAAATGTTTGCTTGCACTTCATTCTCTGGCACGCACTCTCGCACGCATGCACGCACGCATGCACGCACGCACGCACGCACTCCTACATACCTCCCCTGACCCCATAATTCTAACCCAAAATGAAGTAAACAACATTTCCTTCTGGCACACACTTTGAAGGGGAAAAGTGTGTGTGTGTGTGTGTGTGTGTGTGTGTGTGTGTGTGTGTGTGTGTGTGTGTGTGTGTGTGTGCTTCTGTCAGCTTATTCTGCCATGCTGCTAAAAGGAAGCTTACTACAGAAAGGCCATACCAACTCCAGAGGGACTGTACTTACTGAGTAGAGATAAGACACAGACACACATACACACATCAGCATCTGCTTGTCAGCTTAACCAAGCTTAGTATCTCTCTCTCTCTCTCTCTCTCCCTCTCTCTCCATCTCTCTCTCCCTGTCTCTTTCTCCCTGCTCCCCCTTCCTCCCTATTCACCTTCTTGCTTCTATCTGCCTAAACTCTTCTTTCTTGTTTCATGTTAACTCCCCTTTACTGTTTTCCCTGCACCTTCTATCCACCTTGTGTGTGGACTTGCATGTTATATACATGGATTTATTTCTGTTTTATACCTGCTTGTAACATTAAATCCCTGTTCCAGTGACCTCACAGCTAGAAATTTGGCTACCGAAAATCCATCAGCAAATATTTCACAAACACAGATGAGTCTATTCTTAAAAACAAAATTAATCTGTAAGCAAAGGTCTTAAGAAGACTCATACATTTAAGTAACTGTAAATGTGGGGATCAGGTCACTGGAGGAGGTCTGAACCCTGTAGTGGAGCATCAGAGGTCAAAGAATACCAGAGGAAAGAGGGATTACACTTGTCCTATCTTTTTAAAGAAAGAATAGGTTTATCGGTATAAACCAATAAACCTCTCTGTCTGTTTCGGGCTCCTCTCAGTGAGAGGGTTACAGTTCACAGTGTGAGACACACACACACAAGTGCACAAACGCACACACACACACACACACACACACACACACACGTAAATCACTGGTACACAGACAAACGGGAATGAGACAAAGAAGGAGGAAGGCAGACAGAGCAAGAGGGAGGGGAAAGGGAGGGAGATAGGAGGAAGAATGATGAGAAGTTGAAGTGGGGTGATTAGCGTCCCAGTACTTCACATGGCAGAGAGTGTTTATTGTTTCAGAGCGACAGCCAGATGTTAAGAGAAGCCTCATCTGGACAAATTAAAAAGGTAGTAGCACACCATGACATGCATACACACGTATATGATATATTACTGTGTAATAGCAAACTATTACATTTATTATGCCATATGTATTGTATATTACACAATATTCCAGGACATTTCAGACATGCACGTTTAAACTCCCTTGCAACATTTCAATCACCGATTCCGGTCTGCAGATATCATATTAAATGAATGTATTCACCAGCACCAAGTTAAAGCTGGTTGGTGTTTGTACACTGCCACCATTCAAAGGAACTCTGAGTAGCCAGTAGGAGAGGGGTAGAGGAAAGGAGGAGACAGGAGGAATGAAGAGGGGTAAAGGACAAGAAAGGAGTGAGTGGAAAAAGGAGAGAGAGATGAAGAAAAACGGAGTGCTGGAAGAGAACAGGAAGAGTGTGCACACAGTTTGGGAATGTGTGGGAGTAGATTGACTTATGTGAAATGGCGATTTTCTTTCTTGGAGGGAAAGACAACTATTGCGCAACAAGTCGTTCACAACCATGGATGGCAATCAGCAACACAATAAAACGCAGGTGATCAGCCACGCCAATCTCTTTGTTTGGGGATTATAAAGGATTAGTTAGATTAGACATGATCCTTCCTCACTGAATATTTATAAGTAATATAAATAATCAAATGTTTATTGGTCAATGTATTTAATTTGATTATCTGGATATTTGATTTAGTGTGTGTAATTGTGTTAATGTTTAAAAATGATTAATTGTATGATTTTTCCGTCAACTCAGAACCATGGCAACTGCATTCAGTCTTCAATCAGGCTAAATAATAAATAATCACTGACTCTCCCACAGAAAAGGTGAAACAACAGTTACATAACAAGACTGAAAGTTTTGAAAAAGTTTGAAGCAACAGAAAAAAAACTGTAACAGCGCTAGTTTAGAGTATATGAATTCCACTTGTGATAACAATATTTGCACAGAATTCCCTCCCGTATCCAACTGTTTTGGAGATGGGCTGCAGAACATCATCTTGATGGTTTAGTGACAAGTAGTGAAATTCTCTCCTCTAGTTTAGTTTGCACAACATGAACACCCACGAAGAAGCAAATAGTGCAGATGAGGCTTCAAAAGAAATAATCTTAAATCTAATTCAGTCAAATCAAGATGTAAATATTTAATGGTTTGAAAACATCTAAACCTTAGATTTGATTTATGAACTGCATAAAAGCTTATCTGCCACATCAGACAGTCCTACAGGTCCCATTCATTTTTCATTGTTCAAAAGCGTCCACCATGATGATGTCATGCAACCCCTACATGATATACTTCAAGAGTACAAGCCTGGATGGCTGCCAAAGAGTATTTACAATGTTGTTATGCAAAAGATTGTTGTTTCATAACTGCAGAGGGCTTAAAGTTATAATATTCAACACAACTGCCACTTGAATGCTTTGTGAAGTGATACATTCGCCACAATGTGATATTGTGAGTGCCTGTTGTACTGTGTTCTGTAATCACCTCTCTTTGCTGCAGTACCAGTCTTCTCCTCTGGGGGCAGACCACTCCCGCCATCCTTCCAGTATGGATTCAGCTCTAGCTTGTGCAGACCAGCCTAATGGCAACACCAACACACACGCATTTGAATTTATGTATGTATGTATGTATGTATGTATATCCACAACAGAACAACAGGGGCACAAATAACAAAAGATGCAGAAAAAAATATCCTGCATACACTGTAAACAGCATGCCCACGCACACACGCACACCCCATTACATACACACAAACCACACTATTGTCTGTCTCTGTGCAATACTTCTCAGTGGGATACCCTCTGTTGCCTTGGTAACCATAGAGATGGTAAAATGAGGAAATTGACTTCCACAACCTTTTCATAAAGTGTACATTACGTGTAGACACACACATATCTTTCTTCCTCTCTTACTCATTCACACGGACACACATGGACGGACACACACGGACGGACACACACGGACGGACACACACGGACGGACACACACGGACGGACACACACGGACGGACACACACACACACACACGGACACACACACCTGTTCAATGGCCTGAGCCTGGGCTCTCTCCTCCTCTTTCTGTCGTTCTTTCTCGGCCCTCTTCTCTGCTGTGGACGTCGTTCTCATCGTCAGGAAGTCAAAGGTCATCCACTCATCTCTCTGCAGGATGGAGAGAGGAAGGGAGGGGGGACGATGGGTGAAAAATAAGACTGTATAGATTGAGGAAAGAAAAGGTCAACGAACACTCCAATTATCTCCAGACACACACACACACAAAGAGAGAATCAACACAATGTTGACACATTTTATGCAAAATATTCTGGAGTCATATGTGAGAACATGTGTGTGTGTGTGTGTGTACATAATTTTGCATACACGCATACATCATGAAAAGCCTGGTGATTGGGCAACAACTGGAGACAGGTAGCAAACTTGATTAGACCCCATTAAGTGTGGAGCTCATTGATTAGCTGCTTTCCCACTGAGAACATGGCCATAACGTGTGCAAGCGTGCATGCATACACACACACACACACGCACACGCACACGCACACGCACGCACACAATATAACAATTTTTGGATCCAGTTCAAATTTGTGATGAAAATAAAATAGAAAATAGAAAGAAAAATGAGAAAGATGTTATTATTTTTAAGATATTTTGGGATTTGCAGCTTGGAGAGGGATGGCAAACATGTCCCACCACTGGAAACTGCAGGATTCAAACACTATGTATCTGTGGCACTGGGCAGAGGGAGTTACCTGGACATTCAGGGCTGGACTAGGGTCGCTCTCTGCAGGCTTGGTCTCAACAGGAATCTGCCAGGCTTTACCAACCTCTGTCTCAGGTTGGGCCTCAACCCACTCCTCCCCAGAGTCCTGAGGGGGGGGGGGGGGGTTAAGAGGAAGAAAACAGAGAACGAGTGATTGATGATATCAAAAAGAAGGGATGAAAGGGAATATGAATGGAGGAAGAAGGGATCCAAAGCTTCTGTTCTTCTTATCAATAACCTGGTTTCCACAAAATAAATCCTTTCCTTGGGCCGACATTTAATCATTGTATATTCATTATACATGCTACTCAATTTCGGCAAAACAAATTGTGTGCTACAGTTACATGTCAATTCAGTTGTCAATTCAGTCAATACAGTTACATGTACAATTCAAAAAATGATGACTTCTAATTTTGCATAATAAAAAAACAACATTCCTGTGTAAAAATATTCCAACTGCCTGTAAGCATTCCTTGGACCAGGTGAAAACGGCTAATGTTCCTACCTCTGAGCTGTCACTGGAGACATCCCCCGTCTCTGCTTTCTTCTTCTCTTTCTTCAGCTTCTTCTTCTTCTCCTTCTTACTCTTTTTAGACTTCTTCTCTTTCTTCTTCTTGGTCTTGACAGAGGCCTCCTGTGGGGGATTCAGATGTAAACAAGTTCAATGGCTGGTATTATTTTTAGTGTTAAACTGCAGTAAATGAGTCACTCCCCATCTACATGATCATTTATCCAGTTATAACTATTTGCCTGTAGTTTTTATAGCTCACATGTGTATCTCAAACCAAGGATGGTTTTGTGATATGCGCAACAGCTTTGGCTCTTACCTGTTCTATCTGCTGCAGCCGCTGGTTGACCTCAGGGAGCATCCAAGTGTCCTCTCCTCTCTGCCTCTTCAGCTCCTTCCTCCTCTCTTCCTTCTCATACTGCTGCTTGGCCTGGGTGAGAGGATGTGGATGTAAAAATGCAGACAAATTTCCACAATGAGTCCACAAAGGCAGCCACTTTGTCATTGTGAATGGAGCAACACAGATTAGATTAGATTGCAGATTAGAGTCATGATTTTCTAGCAATTTCAGCAGGGTTTTTCAGGTTCAGTTAGTAATGGTATTGTTCTATGTAATAACAGTAACATTTGTGAATTCTTGATTCATTGTTAACCAGTTCCTCTTTAAATTATGCAGAATAAATTGCACACAGGTGTACCCTTTGTTTAGGCCAATATTACCACTACATAAACTAGGCAGGAAATGAGTTTACATATTTTCCTCTTCTATGCTTCCTATCTCTCCTTGATCGCTCATCCTCACAGAAAGCATCATCTCTACGGGTACACATACTCAGTGTGTATGTGTATCTCTACGGGTACACATACTCTGTGTGTGTTCTTGTGCATGCTGCAACAGTGTAAATACAGCTGCTCAGCAAAGAGATAACACACAATTAAGGCAATATGTGCATGTGTGTGATGACAACAACGAGGCTGAACTAATCTTTGAATTGGACACTGGGCACACACTTAGACGTGACTATAGACGAGACAATTAAATACAAACTCTGAAAAAACAGATTCAGAGCGCTTATCGCCCTCAGCAGTGTTTGCTCTGCAATTTCCTTCCTGCAGTGTCTTAACAGTAACCTGCCAACCCCATCCACATACATTATCAGCTTGAAGCCACACTGAGACAGACACACACTAGCATTTTAAGAGAAAGAGAGACTCTACCCATGCACACCATTACAAATATAGTTTACATAATGACGGCAAAAATGATATTACTATGTCGTGAATCTCATTTATAGCTAGCGTGACAGAAAAACAGTCTGAATCAAGCTGAACTCGCCTTGCACTGTTAGCTTACTTAGCTTGTTAGCTTGATTTGGCTTGAGCTGGAATCATTTAAGATATAACGCCGACCAACGCGACTAACCATAGTTTACATATAGAGTTGCAGTATTCAACGTGAACAGTTCATACCTTTTCTAGCGACTCTTGGCGTGCTTTTCGCTTATGTTCCTTCCTTCCTTCAATACTGTTTGTACTTTCAAAACTGGCTCCGTACGCAGCCATGACACTGTCGCAAATATGTTTTTGTTAAACGTCGTAAAGCATTTACGTCATACAGCGACTTTTGGTTACTGTAGTTCAAAAGCTTGCACACGCACCGTGAGGTCACTAATGTATTTGGCAGTGTACCAGTGCATTAGAGTATCCTTTAGTACTCATGTAATGTGGGTACTGACTGGCAATAGGCCTGTAAATCATTTTGTGTCTTGGTTCATCATTTTTAGCCTGTCAAGGGAATAAAGTCATATAGCTTGTTGTAAAATATAGGCTAAACATGGCTTGCCAGGGTTTTACTCACTCTCTGTAAATTCATGTGTGAAAGCTGGTGCTTAATACCTTGGGTTGCAATGTGTGTCGCTTCCCTGCAGGGGAAAACAATTAACTTTTATTGAAACTACAGAAGAAAATAGTTCATTTTATGGCTTCAAATATCTCTCTCGTGGGGATTCATTTTGTTTAATTTCTAGTTAAATACAACATTCATAATCACATGGGCTTTGGATAATTTTTGGTAGCACCATCCATCAGAGAAACAACTGATGAATGATAGTTATTTCAATAAAAAGGTCCCTTGACTCTTGTGTACTGATTTTAAATGCACTAGCAGCGAGCCAGATCAATGGGCTTTGCCTGGGGAGGCACATCTTGAAATCTTTAATTATCTCTCCAAATGTCAAGTGGCTATTTGCTGCCAGACTCAACAACAACACGCGCAATACACGCGCGCGCGCGCGCACACACTTTTTCGCACGGTGACACATTCTCTTTCACGCACACACATTTTCTCCTATGAAAACTTTCTTTCGCGCACAAACTCATTCTCTCTCTCACTCACACACACGCGCGCACAAGGTCTGCTTCACCACGATCAATAAACCGGTGATAAAACGACCAAACTGCCAGACTCCTGCCTTAATCCAGCTGCTCCCATCACGGTCTGTCTGGTCTGCGGTTCCCGGTGGATTGAGGAACTACAGGGGTAATTTACCGGGATCCGTTGGCCAATTACCTACCTGCCTCAGAAGGGCCACACCAAATCACCGCGCTCCACTCTGCCGCCATCAATAGCCCATTATCCTAGGATTCATTCTGTCTTTACAGCCGTCTGGTAAAACTCATCTTGTTAATAGGTTGTAGTGTGTGTATGTGTGTGCGTGCGAGCGAGCGAGAGAGACATAAGGTGCAATCTTACAGTGATCTGGACCAGGCGGGTTCTAAAACAAATTCCAGTGTTGTCGACCATTTGGCTCATTTCCTTTACCACACTTCAATGCAACATACTATCCACATGCCAATCTCCCATTATATATCATTTGAGGCAAGGTCCAAACATTTCCAAATACTCCTGCTTTGGTCAGGGACCATAACAAGACTGTGTGCTGACTTGCTGTCAGATAGCCAATAATGTATGTAATGTTAATAAAGGGTTCCAACATAAACTGTGTGCGTGAGGGATAGAAGACCTGACAGCAGTGCCAAAACATTGTGCATAATGCAACACCATCACCTCAAAGGTCTCTAGTAAATAGTCCACAGAGTGAGCTTTCAGATGCGACCATAATCACCAGTTCAAAGATTACATTACAGTCATCTTTAGCAGATGCTTTTATCCAAAGCGATTTACAAAGGTACTTAACACTATGTGGGGATCAAACCCACAGCCCTGAGACCGAGAGTCTCATGCTCCAGCGACAGAGCTGTCCGGGCCAGATGATAATGTGGCAGACATAAGACATAATGGCAAGGTTTCAAATCGGCCTACTGTTACTATTTACATGATTTATATAGAGAGACACTTTAACAGCTCCAAGAGTGGACACATCATTTGCAAGATATGATAAATCAAGTTATCCCTGTTCAGCTACTCAAAATGTATTTGACCACTTTTTATTCAAAGGTCACATAAAACTAGGTAACAACTGGTGACTCTTTTTCCAAATGGCAGTGTAATGTTGGGAAGGATAAAGGCATCTTTACAAGCGAGAGGGGTAGTCTACAATTAGATGTCCCCTTGTGTGTTTGTACGCAATTTTCCAAACAGTACCACTCAGTTGAGGAGCGACAGAGCTCCTAAACATCTGCACACAAATAGCAGAGAACACCAGGGGGATGATGGCAAAACATGAAAACAGAATAAGAAACAGCAACAGGGTAAACAATTTCCTTGTATTCTGCCCTAATGGACACAGACCCACAGGAAGGAAAATCACCAAGCGGCCTGGGTTGGTCCAGTTTTCTCTCAATACGGCATTCATATTTTCTTCATACATGTGCTACTGGCTAAATTATCTGCTTTGTTTACAGGCACTATAAATTATTTTGCCCAAAAACAAGTCTATGACCACTGCAACTCCAGAAAAGCTGTTTTATTTCTGTTGATGTTCCAAAATCAAACCAGATTTAGAGCAGATATGTCAATGTGGATTGATGTGCTTTTTGATACTTTTAATGCACTTTGAAAACTGGTGCTTCCTGTGCATATCTGCTAGTCTTCAATGCATTCCTTTATTGTTGTTTATTGTTTGTTGGTGAAATAAATATTTGTCATATTGCACAGAAGTGTGGAACATTCAACTTTTTTGACTTTCTTACTTCACTACACAAAGTCAATGAAGGAAGGTCAAAGCCTTTTGTGTTTGTGCATGTGTGTGTCTGGAAGTGTGTTCCTCAGTCCTTCTCCAGTATGACACACCAGTTGCCCTGGTCATGGTAGCTGGTCTGCACTTTAACCCCGGCCACCTGATCACACAGTTGTTCCAGCTCCCCCTGCTGGAACACATGGTAGTAGCGGTGGAACACCGGGGCTGGGCTGGATTTAGGCTTGGCTTGTACACTGGAGCTGGATTCCTGAATAGTGTCAGTACCTGGACAGGATTTAGAATCTGGGCTGCGGCTGGTATTACCGTTATCGAGACTTGAACCAGAAGCTGGGTTGGAGTCAAACCTTGAACTGGATTCAGTTTTAGAGTCTAGACTGGAGCTGGGGGCTTGGTTGGAGTCAAGACTGGCTTTGGTACTAGGGGCTGATATAGAGACTTGGCAAGGACTTGTTGCTCGGTTAGAATCCAAACCAGAACTGGATTTCGGGTTGGAGTCGGGATTGGGGCTTGGAGAAACAGAAGCCTGGGCATCAGTGGAGGAGTTATTTAAAGTCTTTTTAGACCTGCCTTTGCTTTTACCCTTCTTCCCATCCTCTCCTGCTTCCCCTTCGCCTCTGCCTCCTCTTCCCCCTCCTCCTTTTCCCTCCTTCAGATGCCAGGGAACCAAAAGATCCTGGGTGTTGAAGGCTGTGCGATTGGTGTGTACACTCAATTTCCCATCAGCCACTTGGCTGCCTTCTAATACGCTGTCTGTTGGGTTGTAGTTCCCTGCATGCTTTTGGCTGTAGTCTTCACAGTGTCTGTTGGTGTTGATACTTAATTTCCCATCAGGCACCTGGCTGCCTTCTGATGTGTTGTCTGTTGGGAAGTGGTTCCCAGGATGCTCTCTGCTGTCATCTTTGAGGTACTTAGACTTTTGCTGCTTGTATTCTTGTTCAAGAGCCCAGACATAGATGAGTGCTTGACCTCCAGGCTTCAGCAGTCTCACCAGCTCCCTCACTGCAGCCAGCCGACGCTCCTAACACACATACACACACACACACACGCACACGCACGCACACGCACACGCACACACACACGCACACACACACACACACTTTTATGAGGCCAATTCATTTTCATGATGAGCAATTAAGTGACACATTACACCTGATACATCTGGCATGACCTGTCTCTGTGTGTGTGTGTGTGTGTGTGTGTGTGTGTGTGTGTGTGTGTGTGTGTGTGTGTGTCTTTCATTCTCTCTCTGTCTATCTGTGTTCCCGTATGTGCCCATCTATGTGTGAAGAAGTGTTATATGACAGCTATAGAGATGACGATGTCACAGATCCTGTGTGCCGGTACCGTTTGTATCTTTCTTTCTGTGTGTGCATGCGTGTGTGTGCGTGTGTACCTGTGTGGAAAAGTGGTGTATGACAGCTATAGATATACAGGCGTCGCAGGTGGCTGTTCGCAGCGGCACATTGAGGGCATCAGACACAAATGCCGGGTAACCTCTCTCTGTACAGATCTGGACCAAGGCACTGCTACGGTCACAACCCACCTGAAGGGAGACAGAATATACACACACACACACACAAGTTGTTGTGTTCATGAATTGAGACTGCACTAGGCAAGAAACACCCATCTTGTCAGTCTAAATCACAAACTGGAGCTGCAGCAGAGTCCCAGGCCCCCTAATTGAGACCCCGTAGATTCACCCCATTTACCAATCTCATTTCAGGTGTCAGTTATGTTCACCGGGGGAAATCTCAGTGACGGAAAGTGACAAATCCAGAAAAAGCTGGGCTCACCAACGATGGCTGAACCTCTTCACTACTTTCATCCCTACCAGCCACTAAAAAAAAAAAAGCAAATTAGGTCTGAACAGTTTATTGCTGTCACGTTACATGATTTCTGGGTAATGAAGTCCTTCAATCTTTTAAACATTCCAAAAGTTCCTGCTGCCACTTGGGGCCACCAAAGTTCAAGGTTGCCTAGTGCAGCTTTAATGAATATGATAAATATTTAAAAAATTAATTAAATAATTAATAATTAAAAACAAAAACAACTACCTCCCTACTTCCCAACTGTCTGGATAAATTATAAAAATGCTTATTGGGAGTGGACTGCACACTTTCCTTTTTTAAATAAATAAATAAAGAGGAAGCCACCTCCCTCCTGTCCCTCCTGCAGGCAAGCTGATCCCCATTTTGAGATAATTTCATCCCATTAATAATGTGATACAGAACCACATGAAAAGCAGCCAACCGGTCCTTGAGCCAGGAGTAAAGGGGGAAGGCACAGAGAAGACAGGAAAATATTCAATAAGCAATGAAAGAAATATGGGGAGGAAGACAGAGAGAAGGGAAGAAGGGAACAGAGAAAAGCAGGGAGGGAAAATAGGGATAGGAACTGTTGACAGGGATGGGTGGGTGAGAAGTGATAAGAGGGAAAAAAAAGAGGAGGAAGAAGGGAAATGAAGGAGGGGGAAGATAGAGAGACAACACAAGGGAGAGAGAAAGAGAGGTATGAACTGAGGAAGTTGGAAAGAAAGGGCAGGGGGAAAAAATGGGGGAACAGAAAAGAATGGATGGCAGTGGTAATAATTTCAATGCAGTTTAATTAAGCCCCATGAGTCATACGATCTCTTCCCAGAAGAGATGGGGTCCAGTGAGAGAGTTGCTACACATGTTCATAAACACATGCATACACACACAAACATACTAATGCCAAGCATTTTCATTTAAATTAAAAGCTAAGACGGTTAACAGTGTAAATCTGCAATGAGAAGAGGAGAGGGAAAGGGGGAAATGGTAGAGGAGAGGAAAGGAAAGGAGGGAAATAAGGCTGAGGGAGAGGAATAGAGGGGCTGGCCAATTAAATTCAGACTTGCATGCACACAGTATTCTAAATAATAACTCATGGTTAAGGTCCAAGTCGGACTTATAAGCATCTCCAAATCCCAATCACGAAGATCCCTCTTTGCATGAGTAAACAGAATATTCACATTACCATGGAAACGGAGCTAATGCAGCCAATGACAACCAACAGTAAGACGAACACACGCCTCAACATCCAGAATATTATCAGTATATCCCAGGTGCATTACTTTGGTTTCTCATAATTGGAAGAATAGCTTATCAGGGTTATTTTAAATGAGATACGATGTTTACATGAGACAGCTGAAAAACACAATAGTTAATAATACAGATGTGTGTGTGCTTCTAAACATAGTCAGTATTACTGCTGTGGTACCAAGGCATTACCACCTCAACTCCAGCCTGACTCACGTCATAAGTAGCCTCTTGATCAAGGCAAAGTGTAATGAGGCAAGACTTTGTCTTCTCGCTCACTTCATTAAGCCTCCAGCCTAATGAGGTGAGGAAAAAGACAGTCTTGTCAATCAATCAATATTGATGTTAACACTGTGGCAACTTAACTCTGATCTCATCAAGTGTAAAGAGCCCTGGATTAGACAACATTTGTGATTGGGTGCTTAAGACTTAATAAGAATACCTAATTCACTCACATGTTTTATTGCCATGTCACATTTTGATGTACTTCAGTGTATTGTATTGTTTTTAACCCTGGCTGCAACTAAAATTGCCTGTGGTGGGACAATAAAGAGAACATGAATGTGGATG